>CM019069.1:103850230-104389938 GCA_009667805.1 Leptobrachium leishanense | reverse complement strand
ATGTACACTAAATTCCCTAAAACCCTTTACAGCATTGGGGGTTGAATAATTTTGAACACAACTGTATAGTTGGTCATTGTTTTGGGGAATGTGTTAAACACTAATCATATATGTTACAGTTACAAGTATTTATAAAGCGCCAACAAATTCCTTAGCGCTGTACAATGGGAGAGACAGAATAACAACTATACATACACATTACCCACATGGAACAGAAGGAGGGAGGACCCTGCTCAAGAGCTTACAATTTTAAGAGGAGAGGGGTGACCCATTAGGTGAGGGTGAATAGTGTAAGTGAAGTGGTGGTTGCAGGAGGGTTGAATGGGAAGAGGAGGAAATGACAGTAGGGAGATCATGGTGTGAGCCTATAGGCTTCTCTAAAGTAATGTGTTTTCAGGGACTTTTTGAAGGACTGGAGAGACGGGGAGAGTCTAATGTTGCGGGGGAGGGAGTTCCACAGAAAAGGGGCAGCTCTGGAGAAGTCCTGAAGGTGAGAGATGGGCATGTGGGTATGCGGAACAGATAGCAACAGAACATTGGCAGAGTGAAATGGTCGGGATGGGATATATCTACTAATAAGGGAGGAGATGCAGGCAGGGCGCAGTTATGGAGAGCTTTGTAAGTGAGCACCAATATTTTGAAATTTATTTAAAAGGAAACAGGGAGCCAGTGTAGAGATTGACAGAGGGGCGAGGTGTGAGAGGTGCGGGAGGTGAGGTGTATGAGTCTGGCACAGGTGTTCATTACAGACTGTAGAGGAGAATCTGGGATCTCTTAAGGCCAGAGAGAAGGAGGTTGCAGTATTCAAGGCGGGACAAGCATTTTAGTAGAGTCTGGATTAAGAAAGGACGGACGCGTGCAATGTTTTTTAGGTGAAAGTAGCAAGATTTGGTTAGAGACGGAATGTGAGTAGTAAAGGATAGATTGAAGTCCAAAAGGCCTCCGAGGCAACGAGCCTGAGAGGTAGAAGTAATGGTGGCACCATTCACCTGAAGAGAAACGGGCGCAGGAAATGAGGTCTTAGAGGGAGGGAAGATAAGAAGATCAGTTTTTGAGAGGTTGAGCTTTAGGAAACGGGAAGTCATCCAGTCAGAGACAGCTGATAGGCAGGTAGTAACACAGTCCAACACTGGAGGAGAGAGATTGGGAGAGGAAAGGTAGATTTGGGTGTCGTCAGCATAGAGATGATAATTGAAGCCATAGGAAGAGATGAGGTTGCCCAGAGAGACAGTATAGATCGAGAAGAGTAGGGGGCCCAGAACAGAGCCTTGAGGTACCCCAGATGTGATACATTTACAGTGACTTAACAGTGAAATAAATTATTGAACTAAATAAATAAAAGCTTTGCATTATGTGTGACTTAACCCTTGATTACATTTAATGTCTATTTTTAGAAACAAATCTGTTGCATGTTTCAAATCAAATTGTTATGTTGTACTGGTGTGCAGATGTATGCCTAATATATTTTAGAATTATGTTTTGTTCTTAAGAAACAATTAACTACATACGGTATTTCCCTAGACTAGTGATGGCGAACCCATGGCACATGTGCCACATATGGAACGCAGGGCCATCTGTGCTGGCACGTGAGCCATAAGGTTTTTGTAGGCCACAGGACTTCGAGGAAGCACTGCGGCCTACATAGGCCCAGCTGCCGGAGAATCTATGATTGAGATGGGGAAGACAGGCAAAAGGCCACACCCTCCTGGTGCCCTCATAGTATGCCTAAGGGCAGTGGAGCTGGGGCTGCTGCTCCATGAGTCCCTTGAGTAGAGGTGCCCAGGCTGGCGTGTTGCCCTTCCTCCCCCCACGTCTCCCATGTGCAGCCCTCATTCATGTGGCAAATCGACGAGGAGGGCAGAGATCACAGCGGTCTCCCTCCTCTTGCTGCCTGCATTTATTTAATGCCCGCTGGCTCAGCCCTCACAACCTCCAACAGTCAACCCCCCCTGGAAAGCACCTGCTCCTGTGCCCCCTGGTGGCCCCTCAACCGCACTGCCCACTCACCTTCATTCAGCGCTCTAGGCTCCGGGCTCTGTGGCCTAGTTGCTGGAGGGTGTGCAGGCTGAGCCAGTGGGAAGTAAACACACGCAGACCGCAGGAGGAGGAAGGCCACTGCTATCTCTGCCCTCCTTGCCGATTCCACAAACCAATGACTACAACACAGAGGAGGAAGAAGCGGCAGACGGATGACTCCCTGCCCTGCTGGCTGTGTTGGCTGACTGGCGGATCACACGTGGAGTCACAGCCACACCCTGTGGCCACCATCAACTCTTCCCTCGCTGCTCTGCTAAGGTTTGAGTATGCATGTATTAGTGGTATGTTTCGGTATAAATGTATCTGGAGTCTGGGTATACATGTATCTGAGGTCTGTGTCTGGGTTTATGTGTATCTGATGTCTGTGTTTGGGTATACATGTATCTGGGCTCTGTCTGGGTATACATGTATCCGGGATCTAAGTAAACATGTATCTGGGGTCTGTGTGAACATGTCTTGGGTCTGTGTCTTGATATACATGCATCTGTGTATACATGTATCTGGGGTCTGTATCTGGTTATACATGTATCTGGTATCTGGGTATACATGTATCTGATGTCTGCATCTGGGTAAACATGTATCTGGTGTCTGGGTCTGAGTGTACTTGTATCTGGGGTCTGATTCTATATCATGTGACTGCCTTCCAATAAATAATTTAGGATTTTTGCTGAAAGCCTGTCCAATTTATGTTACTATTGAAATGTATGGCCAGACATCCCATTTACCTACTGCACAGCCTGCACACACCCTGACCACACACACAGACCATATATATACATGTATACCCCACACAGACCCCAGATAAAGGTATACCCAGACACAGACCTCTGATACATGCATACCCAGACACAAATCTCAGATACATGCATACCCAGACACAAACTTCAGATACATGTATACACAGACACATGTATACCCAGACAGACCTTGGATACATGTGTACCCAGACACAGATCTCAGATACATGTATACCCAGACACATACCTCAGACACTGCTGCTAGCAGGATGCATTAAAAGCATTCTTCTAGCATTATCCCTCCAGCTGCCCACGTGTTCCTCCAGGCTTCGAGCAGTTGCATGAAGTGTTTTTCTAAAATAAATCATCAGTATTCAGGTTTAATTGCAGGGTTGGGCACTTTCAGACACATAAGTTGGTTCAGCGATCCAGTTTGGGCACTCTGGCTCAAAAATGTTTGCCATCCCTGCCCTGGACCTTAGTAATAATTTTGTTTGGGGCAATGACTGGTGGATCCTCTGCATTTGTAGATTTGTTTCAGAAAAGTAAAAAATACAAACTAACAAACTTAAGGCCCTCCATGAGCTCAGTTTCAATCTCAGGTTTGTGATATACATCATTATAATGTTTAACTGGATACCCTAGGCCCTGTGGCTGCTGAATTTGAGTGATTACAGTGACCCAAGTGCTCTGACCCCTCTGCACCCTCCACTGGGCTCTTGGAGGGCTGTATCAGCCCAACGAGTGTTAAGTTTAGCTCCGACCCAAGGTCAGATCAGCAAACGCTTATCTCGTATTTATGACTCTTTGCAGGACTCATTACATCTTGTCTATGGCTCTCAAGGCCACCACATTGTTAGACCTTGGATAGGCTGGATGCTCAATAGAGGACATGTGGATTGGAGAAGGCATGCATTGGGGTTCTCCCCCTCTGTCTTTCACTCTCCCGTACAGAACTGCAAAAAAAGTTATCCCTAATTGTACTTAATTTGAGAATTAAACAAGTAGGCAATCAAACCTGCTTTCACCTGTAGATGTCATATCAATTAGGGATGAGCGGTTCGGGTTCGGACAGTTCGGAGTTCGGCCCGAACTTAGCCTGTTCGGGTAGATCGCGAACTCCGAACATTATCGGGTGTTCGGCACATGTTCAAGTCCAGAATGCATCACAATGGCCCACAATGCATTTTCCCACTGGCCTGAAGCTCGTAATTGGCTACAGCCTTGCACCTGACCACAGGTCTGGTGCAAGACAGGTTCAACAGTATGCCAATCAACGCTCAGAGTCCTGATTGGGCAAATTTTGCCCAATCATGGGCTCACAGAGCTAAGTCCCGCAGCACACTATATAATGTTTCCACGCGCCGAATCTGCACGCATTTCAGAGGAAATTTCAGAGGAGATTGTTGTGTGTTGTTACTGCCGGTCTGCCACGCTACTGCGGGGGTCTGGGGGGGTCTCCTTTCTACAAAATATCAGGGAATTGATATGTGTGTCTTGTCACTGTGCCAGCAAGTTTTTTTGGGGTCACTAATTTCTTTAACCCTTTCGCTGCTGAGGCTTTTCCCGCCCCTGTGCTGAGGTCATTTTTTACCTGTTTTGCGCATCATGTTTAAACGTGTTTTGAAGGCTTATTTTAGTATATGACATCGACATATTATATATCGTTCTTTCCGTCAGACTCGGTAGATTCATAATATGTCATTATTATATGTATACGTTATGTCATGTTTGTATATTATAACAAAAAATGCAATAAAATATGTATTTTCAATAATTTACAGCGTGTAAAGTGTTTTTTTCCACATTTTAACATGCGAGCAATTGCGGTTATATTTTGTATGGGGTGCGCTTGTTAAAAAATTAGAGATGGGGTCTCGTTACATTTTTTTTTGGGGAAAATGACACCATTTTTAACAAACGCACCGCATACAAAAATCGTTAATGCAGCATCATTGTTCACATTATAATTGAAATGGGAACAATATTGCTGCATTAACAAAACAAAAAAAAAAAAAAAAAAGTGTTTATTTTTTTTTATTATTTTTTTTTTATTTTTTTTTATTTTTATTTTTCTTTTTTTTTTTTTTTACAATTTTTTTTACTTTCATGTTTGGTATCGTTGGAACGGCCATGCTCTGGCCGATCCAACGATATCAAAATTTAACCCCTAACTGCCACGGATCGGGAGATAGGGAGTTCATTGGAACTCCCTATCTCCACACTTCGTGGCAGTTAGGGGTTAATGCTAGGACTGGCGTCATCGTGCTGCGCACGATGACGCCAGTCCTCTGGGGGAGTTCCCGGAAGCTTGGCCGACATCCAAGATGTCGGCCAGCTCCCGGGAAGGATCGCAAATCGGCGCTTTTCAGCGCCGATTTGCGATCCAGCTCCCCAGGGGTTAATGCCAGGCATCATTTGGAAGGGCAGGCTGTGCCCTTCCAAATGATGCCTGGGTTAAGCCCCTGTGAGCCGCCGATCGGGAGGGAGAGAGGTCCGAAGGACCTCCCCCCCTCCCTTTCAGGCGCCTCCTCCGCACATGCGGGGGGGGCGCCTGAATTATGTGTCATCGCGGGGCGCGATGACACATAATAATGGCGGCCACTGCTCCGGATGCCGGGCTGACATCCAGGATGTCAGCCCGCACCGGGGGGCCAGCGATCGGCCGGTACCCGGCCGAACGCTGACCCCAATGCGAGGACGCGCTCAGCGCGTCCTCCGCATACCAGCGGGAATGCTGAGGACGCGCTGAGCGCGTCCTTAGCATTCAAGTGGTTAAAACATTTGTGAATTGAGGTGATCTTCTGTGTCTTGTCACACAGCCAGCAAGTTTTTTTGGGGGTCACTAATTTCTTTAAAACATTTGTGAATTGAGGTGATGTGTGTCTTGTCACACAGCCAGTACCACGCAGTATTTTGGGGCTCACTAATTTCTTTAAAACATTTGTGAATTGATGTGATCTGTGTCTTGTCACACAGCCAGTACCACGCAGTATTTTGGGGGTCACTAATTTCTTTAAAACATTTGTGAATTGAGGTGATCTTCTGTGTCTTGTCACACAGCCAGTACCACGCAGTATTTTGGGGCTCACTAATTTCTTTAAAACATTTGTGAATTGAGGTGATCTGTGTCTTGTCACACAGCCAGTACCACGCAGTATTTTGGGGCTCACTAATTTCTTTAAAACATTTGTGAATTGAGGTGATCTTCTGTGTCTTGTCACACAGCCAGTACCACGCGCAGTATTTTTGGGGTCACTAATTTCTACAAAAAATATTGGGAATTGTTATAATCCGTGTGTTCTCACTGGCTGCCACCCATCAAGGGGTCTCACTGATTTATAAGAGGTTTCACTGCCACCCATCAAAGGGTCTCACTGATTTATAGGAGTTTCACTGCCACCATCAAAGTGTCTCACTGATTTATAAGAGGTTTCACTGCCACCCATAAAAGGGTCTCGATGATTTATAGGAGGTTTCACTGCCCCCATCAAAGGGTCTCACTGATTTATAGGAGGTTTCACTGCCACCCATCAAAGGGTCTCACTGATTTATAGGAGATTTCACTGCCACCCATCAAAGGGTCTCACTGATTTATAGGAGGTTTCACTGCCACCCATCAAAGGGTCTCACTGATTTATAGGAGGTTTCACTGCCAGCCATCAAAGGGTCTCACTGCCACCCATCAAAGGGTCTCACTGATTTATAGGAGGTTTCACTGCCGCCCATCAAGGGGTCTCACTGCATTTTAGGAGGTTTCTGCGAATTGTAATCGGTGTCTTGTCACTGTTGCCAGCTATCAGGGGGTCCTATCAGGGGGTCTCACTGACTTGTAGCAGATTTCTGCGAATCGTAGTTTGTGTCTTGTCACTGGCACCCATCAGGGGGTCTCAATGATTTATAGGAGGTTTCTGCGAATTGTAATCTGTGTCAGCTATCAGGTTGTCTCTTCTTCACAGGTTGTCTCTGTTCTGTAAATCTTTAATCTTTATACCAGAGTTGAATCAGAGTTCTGTATATATTTAATCTATATATCACTCACCATGTCTGAAAGAACAAAAAGGACAGGCTTCCAGACACAGATAAGAGGGCAAGCAGCCCCTGTGTCGGGAGGCTGTGCCTCTGGTCGTGGTGGACGTGGTGCATCCTCTGCAGGGGCACGCTTGTCCTTTATAACTGGTGCTGGCCGTCTTCTTAACCTGCAGCAACATACAGAGGATTTGGTAGATTGGCTAGCCAGGCCATCCTCCGAGTCCTCTGCCAGCCAGGCTTCTAGTGCTTTACAGTCCACCTCAGCTGCCAAAGCATCTAACGCAGCCTCCATGTCCACAGCTACTCCTGCCGTAGCCTCGCTATCACACACGGAGGAGTCAGCTGAATTGTTTGACTACAATGACCGTGACATGCTACTTGAGGATGCGCAGCAACTACAGTGCTCTGATTCAATCTCTGAGGTTGAGCAAGGGAGTATAATCAACCTAGAGGAAGGGGGTGCCAGTGATGACACACAAATAACTGGCACTCATGTTGCCCCAGCAGCTGCAGCATACTGTCAAGTTGGCTCCAGTGACGAGGAGATAGGGGGGAAGATGACATTGATGATGAGGTCACTGACTCCACCTGGGTGCCAGATCGAACTGAGGAATCAAGTGAGGAGGGGGAGGAGAGGCACAGCAAACACAAGGCACAACATCCTCTGTGACCAACCGTAGCACTAGCCAGTCCAAGGCATCAGATGTCAGAGCTGCTCCGGTGCAGAGCGCTGTTGTCTCAAAGAACACATGCAGGAACTCTGCTGTCTGGGAGTTCTTTAAGAAATGTGCAGCAGACCCCACCGTTGCTATTTGTAATCTATGTCAGAGGAGGCTGAAGCGTGGGATAAACACCGGACACTTGGGTACCACGTGCTTGAGGCGACATATGACCACCGCCACGCATCCCGTTGGCGCAAAACTTTGCGTAGGTCCTCCTCCTCCTCATCTGTCTCTACCCCCACTGTATGTCCTGCCATGTCATTGCCTACAACCTCCACTGACAGGGATGATGCTACAGTAATGGATGTACCAGGTCCTTCCTCACAATGTGACATCCTCCAGCAGCTGAAGATTTACGCAGTCAGATTACATTGCCGCAGCTGCTGCAGCGTCAGAAAAAATATAGTCCCAACCATCCCCAAGCACAACGTCTAAATGCAAGCTTAGCAAAATTACTCGCATTGCAGCTGCTGCCTTTCCAGCTGGTGGACTCTGCTCCCTTCCGTGAATTTGCTGAATGTGCTGTACCACAGTGGCAGGTTCCAAAACGCCATTACTTTTCACGCAAGGCCATTCCAGCACTATACCAGCACGTGGAAGACAATGTTATCCAGTCATTGGGAAAGGCAGTCAGCAACAAGGTGCATGTGACTTTAGACACGTGGTCCAGCAAGCATGGACAGGGTCGTTACATTGATTGCAGCTGGGAGGGATCCAAGACGGGGCTCTGTGCTGGAGCTTGTTCATCCACCACACCTCCAGAAAGCTGCTTGTATGAGGTCTGTCTGCTCCACCACCACCACCTCTCCCTCTTCCTCCTCCTCCTCCTTCTCTGTCTCTGGCGAAGTGGCAGTTAAACCGACGCTTGACAGGGTCTACACAATGGCTCAAGCAAAAAGAAGCCATACTGTGCTTGAGCTGGTTTGTTTAGGGGACAGGAGCCACACCGGGCCAGAAATTCTGTCAGCTCTGCAGGGCCAAGTGCAGAGATGGTTAACACCATGCCAGCTTGAGCTGGGAATGATCGTCTGTGATAATGGCAGCAACCTTCTCCCCTCCCTACGCAAGGGTAAATTGACGCATGTACCATGCCTAGCACACGTCCTAAATCTAGTGGTACAGCGTTTCCTAATCAAGTACCCAGGGCTGCCAGAGCTTCTGAGCCAGGCCAGAAAAGTCTGCAGCCACTTCAGACGGTCATTCCCAGCAAGCATTCGCCTGGCAGAAATTCAAAGAGAATTCCACCTTCCCACAAACCGTCTGATCTGTGACATTGTCACGGTTCCCAGATCCCACCACGCAGTACTTAACACCCCACACTCCACAGAGCCCAGAAGCTACCAACAGAGTAGCCGTGAAAGATCTCTAACTGTCTGGTCCTTAGAATTGGCCAGGTAAACTAGCTAGACAGAAAGGGTTAACAACACAGTGAGTAGTCAGCCGAGCCAGAATCAGGAATACAGAGTTCAGAATGGTCAAATGGAATAGCCGGGTCGATATCAGAGCAGTGGCGTAGTACAAGAAAATGGTCTAGGGCAACAGAAGGCAGAATAGTCAGAACAAGCAGAGGTCAATAACGGGTTAATTCAATATAGCAGTCAGGTACAAGGAGCTCAGGTATGGATAACCACGATCTGGCAACTGCTGAGAAAACACTGAGGGTTTTTAAAGACCTTCACCAGGCCACGCCCCCCACTCAAGCCGCGCCTCATGCAGCCACCTCCCTGCCTGTCTCCATTTAAACTGGGCATTGGTCAGCGAGCAGCATCAGACATGCTGCCCTCAAGCACACAGGTAGGGCTGGAAGCTCCCAACGTTACAGACATGCCCACCAGGTGGAACTCGACATTAGCAATGCTGCAGCGTCTGCACAAGCAGCAGAGGGCCATCAACGAGTACCTGTGTGAGTATGGCACAAGGACAGGTTCAGATCAACTTGGTTTTTTTTCCCCCCCGCAGTGGCTGATGATCAAGGATGCATGCACTGTACTGTCACCATTTGAGGAGGCAACGAGGATGGTGAGCAGGGACAGTGCATGCATCAGTGACACAATTCCTTTAGTGTTCCTGCTGGAGCACACTCTGCGGGGAATTATAGATGTGGCTCTAGAGGCAGAGCAGCGGGAGGAGAGGAGGCCTTCCCTAGCTCTCAAGGCCCCAGTCTTTCCACAGACAGCATTCCAGCGGGTCCTACTCAGATCAGACAGGAGGAGGAAGAGGAGGAATATTTAAGTAGTGGGGGCATTGAAGGTGGGGATTCCTCAAGAGAGGGTTTCGTGTGCCCAGAAACAGAAGGGCTAGTGCGTGGCTGGGAGGAGGAAGTGCACGATACGGTCATCCTCATTGACCAGGAAGACTCGGAAGCTAATGCCACCTCCAACCTACGCTGCATGGGCTCCCTAACAATGCAAAGCCTGCTAAAGGACTCCAGGATTCGTGCTATCAAGGAGAGGGATCATTACTGGTTGGCAACCCTTCTTGATCCACGATACAAGGGTAAAGTTGCAGAGCTCATCCTGCCCGCACAGAGGGAGCACAGGATGAAAAAACTTGAGGACGCTCTAAAGCGACACTTGTGTAACACCTTTCCAGGCACTGGTAGATTACCAAGTGCTGACACAAGTGCTTCTGAGGCTGCGGATGATCAGAGGAATAGTGGTGAAGGCCAGGGCCGCTTGACTGATGCATTTTTAAATTTTTTTAGTCCACGACGCTCAGGGAGTCAAATGTAGGCACCCATTGCCAGCGTCTTCACCGTATGGTGCAGGACTACCTAGGGGCAAGGGCAAACCTGGATACCTTTCCAGCAGATGATCCACTGGCTTACTGGGTGTTGAGATTGGATCACTGGCCAGAATTTAGCCAATATGCTATGCAGCTACTAGGTTGCCCTTCATCCAGCGTGCTTTCTGAAAGGACGTTCAGTGCCGCTGGAGGTTTTGTCACAGACAAAAGAGTGCGTCTGTCCACTGACTTTGTAGACCGGCTGACATTTATAAAAATGAATCAGTCCTGGATCAGCAGCTATCAACCCCCTGATGCTGACGTAACGGAATAGATCGGGGATGTCTTCTGCATTCACAAAACCTCCAGCACTGAACTCTTCCACAATACCACAAAAGGGTTACGGTGTGAATGCACTTGCTGCCATGAGAAGCGCAATATTTGGCTGCACTGACGCCTGTGCCAGATTTATATCATTTTAATTTTTTGAACCGCAGGGTCCAACCCTGCACTCTTCCACAATACCACAAAAGGGTTACGGGGTGAAGGCACTAGCTGCCATGAAAGGCACAATATCTGGGTGCACTGACGCCTTGACCAGAATCATATCTTTTTAATATAGGACCACATGGTCCACCCCTGCATTCTTCCACAGTACTACAGAGGGGTTACTGTATGATAGTACTTGCAGGCCTGGCACCAAAAGCACAATATTTGGGTGCACTGCCACTGACGCCTGTATCAGATTCATATCCTCGGTGGGGTTACGGTGTGACGGCACTGTTGGGGACGCTAAAGGACCAATTTTGAAGCACCTATTGTTACTTTCATCCAAAGCCTGCATAAGTTTCAAAATAATTTAGCCAAAAAAATCAGTAAACTTTTTCTGCGTGTCTGAAAATATCTCCTTTTTTCATACAGACTGCCGCCCCAGCAGTTGTTTATGGATAGATTAAAGGAAAAGCATTTACCGTCATTTGAAACATAATTTTTTCGTTTTTTAAGTGTTTCTATACATCCTACAAATCCGCCACTTCACGGGCAGGTTATGGGGACCTCCTAGGCACGATATTTGAAGGAATTTTTTCGTTTTTATTTTTAACCCTTATTTCATGGAAAACTCACTGTCCCTTTAAAAACGTATTTTTTTTAAAACTTTTTGTCCTTGTTTCCTGTCCCCCAGGGCACTACCCGGACCCCCATACACCTTTTATGGCAAATATGTAGCATATATGCCTCTTGGAGGGCACTCTAAAAAACCGAATTTTCAGCCCCATTGACTTGCATGGGGTTCGGTCCGGACCCGAACATTTGGAAAAATTCGGGTTTGGGCCCGAACCGAACTCGGGGGGTGTTCGGCTCATCCCTAATATCAATGTGTGATATGAGAGTGAATGAGTCTTGCCCACATTGCTCTTTGATGTCTACAGCAACATGGAAATTGATATTAGCATTCTGTGTAAGCCTGGTGTGGTAACAAGCATTTATTTATTTATTGTTCCAGATATAGATACAATGTGATGTCAGAAGTCCTTTATTCCCTGTGAGACTGTTACTGTAATGCAGGGTTTGGATCCCCTGTGAAGTGTGTGTATGAAACCCAATGGCAAGCTATAGATAAGGAAATCAGGAGACGAAGGAGAGTTAAGTAATCTTTTAGTGAACCATGAATAGTAGCTGAAGTCCAGAAAATAATACAGTCAAAAGGTTGGAGTGGAATTCGTAAACAAAGTCCCAGAAAGAACAACAGATAATAACGAGGATGATGGCGTGGTCAATGGTACAATCCGGGTCGGAGGGTATAGAAGGCGACGTAGTCGGTGGCACAATCCGGGTCGAAGGGTTTGAAGAAGGCAGCGTAGTCGGTGGTACAATCCGGGTCGAAGGGTTGAAGAAGGTGGCGTAGTCGGTGGTACAAACCGGGTCGAAGGGTTGAAGAAGGTGGCGTAGTCGGTGGCACAATCCGGGTCGAAGGTTGAAGAAGGCGGCGTAGTCGGTGGTACAATCCGGGTCGAAGGGTCAGAAGATACGTGATCAAGGAATACGAGGAGCACTAGGAAAACTGAGGCGGAAGGCACAGTAGAACCTGGATAATGTGCTGGGAAAGAAGGCGGTTTTAAATAGGGTTCATGGAATCATGAAAATACCTCTCACCTGGATATTGTGGGTGGAGTAGAGGTACCTGGATTTTTGGTAGGTCAATGGGAGGCATTCGAGGATCTCCAGAACAGGTGTCACGCAGTACCCTTAATCGGCCAGCCGAGGGCGCCAGAGTACCTGGTTTTACACTACATAGGAGGGTTTGTTCTCGCGCGTGCGCACTTTCCTTTTCAGAGTTCGGATTCAGCCGGCGGCGTGGGGCGTCTCCTGGCTCTTCCTCTCCGTCCTGCGGGCCCAGAACTTAGAGCGACGCGCCACGAGGGATCTCGGGTGAGTAGGGAACCTCTCCCAGCATGGCGGTGTGGACCGGGGCATGACAGGACCCCCCACCAAGGCGCGACCCCCGGGCGCGCCCCACCGATGGCTTGGAGGGGTAACGAAGGTGAAAGGCACGAACCTTAGCTGGAGCATGGACATTGGCGCCAGGTTCCCAGGAGCGATCTTCAGGACCATAACTTCTCCAGTGGACTAGGTATTCCAGCTTGCCATAACGAAGTCGGGAATCCAGGATCTTCGAGACCTCGAACTCTTCCTCTCCGGACACAGACACGGGAGTGACCGGTTCGGCGTGTCGTCCAGGAAAAGGATTCTCACGCCAAGGCTTTAGGAGGGAGACATGGAAAACAGGGTGAATCCTGTAGGAGGAAGGAAGGGTTAAATGGGCCGCCACAGGGTTGACCATCTTGAGGACCTGGAACGGGCCGATGAAGCGAGGCCCCAATTTCTTGGATGGGCAGTCCAATCGAAGATGGGCAGTGGACAGCAACACCTTGTCTCCGGTGTGTATTGTGGAGCGGGTCTTCGGTTACGGTCTGCATACCTTTTTTGGCTGTCTTGAGCCAGTTGTAGTTGTTGGCGTAATGTTCGTAGTTGGAGACGTAAGGGCCGTAGTCGGTTTGACACTTCAGGAACAGGAGTATTCAGAGGTATGTCGGGTAGAATATCGGGATGGTATCCGTAGTTGGCATAAAAAGGAGAAAGACGAGTCGACGAATGTACCTGGTTATTATAGGCGAACTCAGCGAGTGGTAAGATGTCCAGCCAGTCGTCTTGGAGATGTGTGGTGTAACAGCGAAGATACTGTTCCAACGTCTGGTTCGTCCGTTCGGTTTGTCCGTTGCTCTGGGGATGAAATGCAGAAGAGAGATACCTAGTAATTTTTAGGCTACGACACATCTGAGACCAGAATCGAGAAGTGAATTGGGATCCCCTGTCTGAGACGATGGAATGAGGGATGCCATGCAGTCGGAATATTTCTCTGATAAAGAGGGTAGCCGTATGGGCAGCGGTAGGGAGGCCTATCGCTGGAATGAAGTGGGCCATTTTGGTGCAACGGTCCACCACTACAAAGATAGTTGTGTGCTGGCGTGAGGGAGGTAGGTTCACGATGAAATCCATCGAGAGGTCTTTCCATGGATGTAATGGAAGCGCCAAGGGTTGTAAAAGACCGGCAGGGCGGGCTCGTGGTTGTTTATTACGTGCACAGATAGGACAGGAAAGAACAAAGGCGGCAACATCCTTCTTGACTGATGGCCACCAGAAGTATCGTTGTACGGTGTTTATGGTTTTCTTAATACCCCCATGTCCGGCAGCTGGAATATCGTGTGCATGTTGTAGCACTTGTAGACGGGTCTCAGGAGGCGCATATATTTGCTTTTCGTGATACAGGTGTCCTTTGATGGGCACGAGTCCTTGGATGTTAGTTGGTGGATGTCGACTGTGCCTTCGTATGTGTCCATTAGGGTGTCTTTTGTGGCACAGAAAAAGCCACTAGGCAGGATAGTGTCGTTTGAAATCGTGGTAGTGGGGATACTGGAATCGTACTGACGGGAGAGGGCATCCGCCTTTCCATTTCTCTTTCCAGGTCGATATGTGATGAGTAGCGAGAAACGAGAAAAGAAAAGTGCCCACCTGGCTTGTCGGGGTCGAAGTCGTTTGGCGGTACGGAGGTATTCAAGGTTGCGGTGGTCAGTAAAAACTGTTACAGGGTGTGTCGCTCCTTCAAGAAGGTGTCTCCATTCCTCGAGAGCATTTTTTATCGCAAGCAGTTCTTTCTCACCTATGTTATAATTTCGTTCGGCAGAATTGAGGCGTCTAGAATGAAAGGCTACCGGATGCAGGAGTTTCTTGTCCCCGGATCTTTGGGATAAGATTGCTCCCAGGGCAATGTCGGAGGCATCTGTCTCTAAGTAGTATGGGAGGTGAGTCTCAGGCTGTTTTAGAACGGGTGCTTGAGTGAAGCTCTTCTTAAGTCTTTCGAAGGCCTGTTGAGCCTCCGTAGACCATTGAAATCGCACGTCCTTTTTGGTTAGCGAGGTTATAGGTGCGCTGAGGTGTGAAAAGGATCGGATGAAACGTCGGTAGAAATTGGCAAACCCCATGAATTGTTGGACCGCCTTTTTGTCTTTAGGTGTTGGCCAATCAAGGATGGCCTTGACTTTGGCTTCATCCATCTCGACTTGTCCTGGTGATAGGATGTATCCCAGAAACTCGATGGATGGAGTTTCGAAGGTGCTTTTTTAAATCTTTCCATATAATTTGTGCTGACGGAGGCGAGACCGGACGAGCCGGATGTGTTGTTCGTGCTCTTGGAGAGAACGGGAGAATATTAGTAGATCATCCAAGTAAATCACCAGGAAGGTATCCAGGACGTCACGAAAGATGTCATTGAGAAAGTGTTGAAAGGCAGCTGGGGCATTGCACAAGCCGAATGGCATGACGCGATACTCAAAGTGACCGTATCGAGAACGGAAGGCGGTCTTCCCCTCGTCCCTCGTCTCATTCGCACCAAATTATAGGCTCCGCGGAGATCAATCTTTGTAAAGATACAAGCGTTCTTTACTCGATCCAGTAGCTCGGGAATCAGTGGTAACGGGTAACGGTTACGTACCGTGATTGCGTTCAATGCTCTGTAGTCGACGCATGGTCGAAGTCCACCATCTCTTTTCCCAACAAAGAAGATACCAGCCCCGGCAGGTGAAGTGGAGTGGCGTATGAATCCTTTTTGGAGTCCGTCCTCAATATACTCCTTCAAGGATTGAGATTCAGGAACGGATAAGTTGTAAATGCGCCCATGGGGTATGGGTGCTCCTGGAAGGAGGTCGATGGGGCAATCGTACTCTCTGTGTGGAGGTAGCGTGTTGGCCCCTCTCTTCTCAAACACATCTTGGAAGTCAGAATATTTGACCGGTAGTTCAGAAGCTGGGTAGGTAGAAAACCCGATCTTTTCGGTGGTATACCCGTTCATACAGAAGTGTTGACAATGATGAGAGGGAAAAGAGACGGTATTGGAGGACCAGTCGATGGAAGGGTTATGGGTGCGGAGCCAGGGAAGCCCTAAAACCAAAGGGAACAAGGGAGAAGGTACAATGTCCCATTGGAGGTGTTCCTGGTGTTTGGTTCCAATGAGCAGCATCAAAGGGGTAGTTTCATGGGTGATGGGACCGGTACGTAGAGTGCTTCCGTCGACCATTTGTAAAGGCGTGGGATTCTTCTTTAGTCGTGTAGGAACCGCTAGGGAGGTAGCGAGGGTGAGATCGAAGAAGTTGTTACTAGCTCCGGAGTCTATGATGGCGGACACGTTCACACTTCTATCTCCCCACTGCAGGATGACAGGAATGGTCAGATGAGCGGAGGCGGAACCAAATACACATTGAAGTGATATTAAGGAAGGATGGTTCTTACCTCCGTCAGAAGGAAGCGGTGGTCGTATAGGGCAGCCACGCAAGAGGTGACCGGGTTGTCCGCAGTACAGGCAGAGGTTTTGAGTGCGTCGTCTGCTTCGTTCAGCAGGGGACAAGGGACCTCGTGCTAAGCCAATCTCCATGAGTTCGGGAGGTGAAGGAGTGGAGTTGGGAGGTCTGACAGAGGTCGTGGATGGAGTTTCAGACCGCCGGACAGGTAAGGAAGGAGCGGTGGCCATTCTTTCCTGACGTCTTTCTCTGAAACGTTGGTCCAGGGTTAGGGATCGCAGGATCATGGCGTCCAGTGTTGTGGGAACCCCTATTCGGGCCAGTTCGTCCTTTAGCTGATCAGAGAGGCCATGACGGAAATGATCTCTAAGACCTACGTCGTTCAGGCCTGTATCTGCGGCCACAGCTCGAAACTCGGAGATGTAGTCCTCCACTGGTCGTCGTCCTTGTCGTAGATGCCGAATGGTGGATAATGCGGTTGATGAACGCAGAGGGTCATCATATATAGGGTTCATGGCTTGGACGAAGGAATTCCAGGAGGATAGAAGAGGACTCCCTTCACGCAGGAGTTGAAAGGCCCAGTCCTGTGGAGCCCCGATATCAACAACGAAATGGCTGAACGCACTTTTACGGAGTCGGATCCATAAGTACGGGGACAAAGGAGAACATAAGTTCACAGGCGGTAATAAAGGTGCGGTACCTTGTGCGATCACCGGAAAACCGTTCGGGTGCATTGGCTCTGGGTTCTGGAGCGAGGAGTTCAGCCGGCTGAATGACGGAACCGGAGGGTGAAGGAGGCAATGCCGTGGCCTCGGCACGACTCCTCTCTCTATGGAGTAAGGTTTCTTGGCTGATCTGTAGGTTCTGTACCATCTTGGCTAGGGCGGCCATCTGTTCGGTGAGAATAGCAAGAACTTGAGCTGTGCTTGCGGGTTCCATGATGATCCAGGTTCTTCTGTAATGCAGGGTTTGGATCCCCTGTGAAGTGTGTGTATGAAACCCAATGGCAAGCTATAGATAAGGAAATCAGGAGACGAAGGAGAGTTAAGTAATCTTTTAGTGAGCCATGAATAGTAGCTGAAGTCCAGAAAATAATACAGTCAAAAGGTTGGAGTGGAATTCGTAAACAAAGTCCCAGAAAGAACAACAGATAATAACGAGGATGATGGCGTGGTCAATGGTACAATCCGGGTCGGAGGGTATAGAAGGCGACGTAGTCGGTGGCACAATCCGGGTCGAAGGGTTTGAAGAAGGCAGCGTAGTCGGTGGTACAATCCGGGTCGAAGGGTTGAAGAAGGCGGCATAGTCGGTGGCACAATCCGGGTCGAAGGTTGAAGAAGGCAGCGTAGTCGGTGGTACAAACCGGGTCGAAGGGTTGAAGAAGGTGGCGTAGTCGGTGGTACAAACCGGGTTGAAGAAGGTGGCGTAGTCGGTGGCACAATCCGGGTCGAAGGTTGAAGAAGGCGGCGTAGTCGGTGGTACAATCCGGGTCGAAGAGTCAGAAGATACGTGATCAAGGAATACGAGGAGCACTAGGAAAACTGAGGCGGAAGGCACAGTAGAACCTGGATAATGTGCTGGGAAGGAAGGCGGTTTTAAATAGGGTTCATGGAATCATGAAAATACCTCTCACCTGGATATTGTGGGTGGAGTAGAGGTACCTGGATTTTTGGTAGGTCAATGGGAGGCATTCGAGGATCTCCAGAACAGGTGTCACGCAGTACCCTTAATCGGCCAGCCGAGGGCGCCAGAGTACCTGGTTTTACACTACATAGGAGGGTTTGTTCTCGCGCGTGCGCACTTTCCTTTTCAGAGTTCGGATTCAGCCGGCGGCGTGGGGCGTCTCCTGGCTCTTCCTCTCCGTCCTGCGGGCCCAGAACTTGGAGCGACGCGCCACGAGGGATCTCGGGTGAGTAGGGAACCTCTCCCAGCATGGCGGTGTGGACCGGGGCATGACAGTTACGGCAAGCAGTGAACGCTTGTCGCCTCATTCAAAATACTTCACGTATCCCACTAGCCGGGGCTAAATTAGCATATTGTCATGTAAGGGTACATATACGAGATCCCTAAGGCAGTGTAGGAAGTAGAGTACCACATGTTCTTATAATGGATTGGTAGACAGGAAAGGAGACCAGCCGCTGCGTGTAGAAAAATCTGAGACAAGCAAAATCTGCAGATCCACAAATGGGGAAGTGATAAAATAGAGCCAAGGTTGCAGATAGGACAAGTAAGAATAAACATATAACAAGTCTGTCAGGATTATAGAAATCAGCAAGAACAAGTCAGATCACACACAGGACAAAAGACACAAAGTGCATAGCAGAGAACATGAATGGTCAATGGACAAGATGGTGTATATTGGATATGGTAGCTCATCATTAAGTGCCAAGGAGCATTCTTGCATTAATATTTCAATATGTAACACTGGCGCATGTGAGTCCATAAATGATGCCAGTATACACAAGTGAGTCTCTAGAGCTAGTGACTATGAAAAGTGACACACGTGTACAGTGACTGTAGGGGCCGAAACCAGGAAAAAAATGCCATAGCTCCAAAGAGGTGTGCAGGCAATGCAGAAGGTACAGGAACCGTGACACATAAGGGATATTGTAGCTGGTGGTCCATGCTCCAAAACTGACTCAGTGAAAATATAACTTATGGCATCATTTAATAAGGAAAAGGCACAGTGGTTAAAGTCATACTAGAGGTGGGAGGAGCAGGAGAAGGGCTCATGGGGTGAGATAAGTGGGGCAAAAACACAATGGAGTGGTGTCGTGGCTGGCTACCATTGGGAGCAGATGTGTTCTGGTGGAGCACCGCACGTCTGCTACCCTTAGGGACCCACAGCTGACTTATACTATGGAAATTTTTAAATTAGGAGGTACCCACGTGGCTGCCCCCCGACCAGAGACACAATGTCTAGAGCCTTTCTTCCCTGCTGGGCACGATCTGTCGGCCAACTTGTGGCCTAGGCTCTAACACCGGACCTGATTTTCCTACGGCCCCTGGCCTGGACCTGCGGCTGCTGCGGGGATGGAGGGTCCCCATCTTCCGGCTGCTGTGGCTGTCCCTAGAGCGACTGAGGACGCGGACTGGATGCAACTGGCTAGTCCACCCCACACCAGGACTCTGGGAACTGTTTTGGATGACCTTGAGGCCTGTTTGGAGTTGGTGACTGGAGAGGATGATGACAGTCAGCTTACACGCGGTACATGGTGCCGACTGATGGTGGTGCTGGGGATCGATCGGACGGAGGCTCCAGATGGAGCGGATTCGGAGGATGGATGCTCTACAGGCTGCCAGGATGACATTTCTGCAGAAGAGGCCATGCTCAGAGCGGTGTGATGGCGTGGGACTACTGCCTGAAGAGACCGGCGGGTAACGAAAGACCCAGTGCAGTTCTCCATACCTCCACCCGCGCCGATTATGCGAAGACCGTGGCAGACCTCTTGAAGGGTGTGTGCCGGCGGGTTGAAGAGCCTACCTCAGCCCTGTGATGCGGCTCTGGCTGCGGGGGCATTGACCTGGTGGGTGTATGCCTGCCACACCCTCCATGAGATGCCTCGGCATGATGGGTCTGCCCACGCAGCCTTCCCGTTCGACACGGGCTGAAGCGGTTTGTTTGCCTCCTTTTTTCTATACTTTTTGTTGCAGACCCGTTTTCTTTTGAGTCGACCCACTCCCTCTCATGCGGACATTTCCTTTTACCCCCCGTCGAGTATTTTTGTTCTGACCCCTCACCCGCGATGACTATTATTTTGATCGTTATGGTGCCCCCCTTGCTGTGCTTTATCTTGGGGATGATTTTTCGATCTCCTTTTGATTTATGCGGCTGTTATGTGCCCCCCCACTTCCCACCTTTACTGTATAAGATGCCTTCAGTAGACTTCTTCTTTGATTTATTATTTTTCTTATGCGGAGCTTTAGCTGATGTTTACGTGTGGCCTGCCTCTCTTTTTGGATAACTGCTGACTTATTTACAAAATAAAAATTGTAAATTAATTTTTTTTTAAAAAAACACACTGGAGTGGGAGGACCGGGACCTCAAGGTAGATTGATCAGAGGAACACTGGCGATAAAATGACGGGGACAATAGATGAGGAAATCTATAGCTCCAGGCAGACAAATCCCTTAATTTGAGGTCTGGTTTATGTAGAATGTTTAAACCTAAACCAAAAATCAAGACACCGAACAGAAATTCAGCATCAAAAGAGGATACCGTATAACTCTACAATAAACATTGTGATACTTTATGATTGATTGATTGACCAGGGAAGGGTAGGGGAATAGCTGGAGAGCCACAGGGCGTGCTATGCTGCCCTGTGGCATTCAAGCCCGCCTTCCTCCCTGCAGACCCTGCCGTTAGGGGGTTAAACTACAAATGCATAATTTTAACAACTATATTATTATTATTATATTTAAAGGGACACTTTAGGCCCAATGTCTAAATCCACAGTGTGTTGAGTGTCCCCCTTCTGTCCATGAAGAATGGACAGCCAGCCTTCCAGGGTTATAATCAACTTTGCAAAGGTAGTGCGATGCCACACAATGCGTGCCTGCCACTTCTGCATGGGCGGAGCTGACAGCGTCTGCTGCTTCACAGAACAGCATTGAGGGAGAGATCAGCCCTGGAATAAAGTGGAGTTTAATCCAGTCTAAAAGAGTTATTGAATAAGTCAAGAACTTGACACCAAATTGCACCGAAGGGTGAATTTCACTGTACGGTACAATTTCGTGGCAGTTTGACTATTCAGAAAGCTGTCAATTTGCAAAATACTGGCGAATTGATGGTGAAATAAAGTGCAGTTCACCGCAATTAGGCGATCTTCGGAGGCAGCGAAATTGTTCCAAAGAGAAGTAATGGTTAATCTATTCAGAGAATACTAATATGCACCGGAGTGTCAGTGAAATGCCCTGATTTTCGGTGCTTCAGTTCGACAGGTTTACACAGACAAATCCCATAAGTTTCAATGTAAAAAAAATACTATCATTTTTATTTATTTTTTATTCAACCATTTATTCTTTAAATTTTCAGCAAACCATCTTTATCTATTTATTTTTTGGAACATATTTTAGTATTTTTGATTCCCAATTTTGTTTAAAGTACTTTTTTTTAACGCTGTAACAGACCATTTTATTATTTTCTAAAGGGCCTTTTTTATTATATAGACACATTTTAATGCATTTTTATTTCTTTAACCCTTTACTGCCGCAGGGTGTACTATGTCGTCCCTGCGGTGGGTGGGAATTGAAGTGGTGGGGTTTACTAGTACGCCCTGTTGACTTCTATGGGCCGCCTCAGGCCCGCTCAGCACTCGCCACACTTTGGCTGCTGCAGGATGGCCTGAACTAAGGCCATCGTCCTGCAGCCAATGACAAGTGTCACGCGTCAGATGCGTGGGCGGGCCGAGGGAGAGGCCCGCTGCAGCACCTGGCATCACCAGGCATCAAGTGGTTAAACAGCTATTAAAAGAATAGCAGAGTTCGTTTTTTTACCAGTTTGTCAGTCTTCGGCGGCTTCAATTTCGGCACACTTCAAGAGACCCTATGGTAAATAGTGAACCAAAGTGCGCCAAACCAGAAAGCACCGAAATTTCATGGAAATTTTCTTGCTTTCTGAATAACCCCTTAAGATATAAATAGAAGAGGAAAGGACACTGGACTGGTAAGAGCGGCAGGAGTGTGGCAGGAACGAATGGTTCCATTGATTTCTGCTAAGGAGGGGTTAATAATGTATAATTAGGAGGGTTAAGCTTGTTTTAGCTTAGAGTACTCCTTCAAATGTTCCTTATTTCTAGGGATGCACCGATACCACTTTAAGACCGAGTACGTGTACCGATACTTTATAAAAAGTACTCACCGATACCGAGTACCGATACTTTTATTTTGTCATGTGACTGCTTTTCAATAAGAACAGACCTCATATAAAAATGCCCCAGCTCACATGTATATACAGTATCCCCCCCGAGATATATATATATATACATACAGATTGCCCCCAGTGTAGCAGATTAGAGATGGGAGATTGGGCAGATTAGATCTGTATTTCTATCTATATAAGGGTCTGCCTGTGTATATGTGTCTAAGTGCCTGTTTATACATATCTCCTCCATATAGAGTCATATTCATATTTGTGTCTGACCATTTGGGAAGCGTGTCTCTGTGTCCACAGCTGTTGCGAGTGGGTGCTAAAATGTAAAAAAAATGGCTAGCTTTCTCCCCTGGGGGGAGGATATCACACGTGGCTGTAAAATGGAATGTCTTTGTGAACTGACATGTCGTGTAGCCTGTTAGTCGCACCTTGGGAGCCAGCCCGGCACCAAGATTTAGGCCCTATCTTCAAAGACAGGAAGCACATCCTTGATCCCTAAATGGGGTCTGGGGGGAAGATGGACACCTTCGGGCAATTAAAGATTAAAGACGAAGCATACTGAGCATGCTCAGGAGAGGGGAACTCTGGGATATGTAGTGCAGGAGGCTGGGCCATTTGTGGGTGGGTTGGAAGGACCAGGAAGTGTATAAATTCTGAAAACTGGCCATGTGCTGGGGCTGATCACTTTGGGTACATTCAAAAGATGACTGATCTGTCCATGCTTCTATCTCCAGGCTCCAGGAGTCACCGATGCTAGCTTACTGATTAGTTTGTCGTAAATAATGCTCTGTGGTTAACCCTTTTCTTTTATTTGCTGTGTAGTGTGTAATTAATTGATTTATTCTATCTATAATTTTTCCTGTAACAATGCACTGTGATTTTTCTATATCATAACTAAATATAATCTATTTAAGTTCTGCTTCTGGCTGATGAGATCCACGCTAACTAAGAGATTGGAGGAATTGCTGATTTTTTTTAAGCTCGAGTAGATACGAAAGTGTGCGTTGTGGTTGCTGGGGGACGGCAGGGATAGGGACAGAGCGGTTGCTTAGCCCTGCGTCTCTCGCTGCGACGCGCGTAGTGTCCATGCGGACTGGTGGCAGCATAACTAATAGAATAGGGAAGTGAGCCCAGGGATTGTGGGAGACGTAGTCATTACCCGCTTCAAGAGAAGACTTGTACTGCGTTGCAATCCTGGGATCATTGTATCGCGCTCTGCGGCCCTGTTGCGTGAGAGAAGTGTGCAGAGACAGATAGTGGGTGGCTTAATCCGGCGTCTTTCGCAGCAGCGCGCGTAGAGGTCGTGACTAGGGATGAGCTGTTCGGGTTCGGACGGTTTGGAGTTCGGCCCGAACTTTGGCAGTTCGCAAGTTCGCGAACTTCGAACTTTTTGGGTGTGTTCGGTTCGAGTTGGAAAAAAAAATAAAATTGAAAAAAGTATAGAAAATGCTTAAAAAAATACTAAAAAATCTAGAAATAAAGAGACTCTTTACTGCAGAATATTATAAGCAACGGTTTATTAGATATTGAATTAAAAACTAATGTGTACGTGGAAAGATTATCAACTCTAAATGACCTCTGTTCACAAACGGGCATAACACCAGGTGTTTTTAGTCTGGTAATCAATTTGATACATTGTACACCATACTGAGGGAGTGGGGTGGTGTCTGCTTCTGATTGAGATTTGAGAATTAATTTCCCTCCTAACACATCCTAATATGCTGCATTTAACTGGTGTTTGAAAACAATTCAAAATAACATCTAAAGCAATGTTATTTTTCACCTCGGGATTAAACATTCACAGGGTTATTCAGAGAGCGGTGAAAAGCAGGAGAATAACTGGAGAAGTGAAAATTCTAGGTCAAAATAGCCAAACCAGAAAAATTCTCCCATTTAACTCACTTTCCAAATTGGCTATTTGGTCTAGATTCTTCTCTTCTCCTGCCAGTTCTCCTGGCTTTCACCTCTCTCTCAGCGTTGTTCAGAGAAAGGTGAAAACCAGGAGAATGGCAGGAAAAGAGAACAATCTGGACCAAATAGCCGATTTGGAAAGTGAGATAAGGCTAGGGTCAGACTAACGCATTTTTCGCAGCGACCATCAAAAAGTGCGTCCGAACACATTGCCGTATTTTTTCACGGAATGCGCGAAAACGGTCATACGATGCGCATTTTTGTGCGTGATTTTTTACGGATCCGAACCAGGAAACTTTGGGTGTCTGGACGTTATGTTGGCCGGACATGAGCAGGGTCTGACGTCTCCAAATCACGCACACACGCCGCTAGTGGACGCAGCGCACTCTAGTCTGTACGTCCGTACTAGCGGTTCTGCGTTCTCGAAAAAATGCGTTCATTTTCCACTTGCGTTGCGCAGCCGGACTTTCGTGCGACCGTACTTCGTATATTGGCCGTCATTGACCGTCATTTGCTGCTAGTGCGGCCGTGATTAAGTGCGCCTAAACGCACGTTAAAAATTCGCTAGTCTGACCCTAGCCTAAATGGGAGAATTTTTCTGGTTTGGCTATTTTGACCTAGAATTTTCCATTCTCCAGTCATTCTCCTGCTCTTCACCACTCTCTGAATAACCCTGACAGGGTTATTCAGAGAAAGGTGAAACTCAGGAGAATGACTGAAGAGAAAATTCGAAGTCAAAATAGCCAAACCAGAAAAATTCTCCCATTTATCTCACTTTCCATATCGGCTATTTGGTCTAGAATTTTCCATTCTCCAGTCATTCTCCTGCTTTTCACCGCCAAAAAATCAGTAAACTTTTTCTGCGTGTCCGAAAATGTCTCTTTTCATACAGACTGCCGCCCCAAGCAGTTGTTTATGGATAGATTAGAGGAAAAGCATATACCGTCATTTGAAATGTCATTTTTTGGTTTTTACATATTTCTATACATCCTAGAAATCCGCCACTTCACGGGCAGGTTATGGGGACCTCCTAGGCACGATATTTGAAGGAATTTTTCGTTTTTATTTTTAACCCTTATTTCATGGAAAACTCACTGTCCCTTTAAAAACGTTTTTTTTTTTTTTAACTTTATGTCCTTGTTTCCTGTCCCCCAGGGCACTACTCGGACCCCCATACACCTTTAATGGCAAATATCTAGCATATATGCCCTCTTGGAGGGCACTCTAAAAACCGAATTTTCAGCCCCATTGACTTGTATTGAGTTCGAGTTCGGGTTCGGATCCGAATATTTGGAAAGTTCGGGTTCGGCTCCGAACCGAACTCGGGGAGTGTTCGGCTCATCCCTAGTCGTGACACCCAGGTCTCATGGAATTTGCCCCCAGCTCACATGGATATTGCCCCCAGCTCACATGGATATGCCCCCAGTTCACATGGATATTGCCCCCCGTTCACAAGGATAATGCCCCCAGCTCACATGGATATTGCCCCCAGCTCACATGGATATTGCCCCCAGCTCACATGGATAATGCCCCAGCTCACATGGATAATGCACCCAACTCACATGAATATTGCCCCAGCTCACATGGATAATGCCCCCTGCTCACATGGATAATGCCCCCAGTTCACATGAATAATGCCCCAGCTCACATGGATAATGTCCCCCAGCTCAAATGGATATCGCCGGAGCTGGGGGCACTATATACCCATGACAGCTGGGGGCAATACATACTCATGAGAGCTGGAGGCCTGAGCATGCTCAGGAGAGGGGAACTCTGGGATATGTAGTGCAGGAGGCTGGGCCATTTGTGGGTGGGTTGGAAGGACCAGGAAGTGTATAAATTCTGAAAACTGGCCATGTGCTGGGGCTGATCACTTTGGGTACATTCAAAAGATGACTGATCTGTCCATGCTTCTATCTCCAGGCTCCAGGAGTCACCGATGCTAGCTTACTGATTAGTTTGTCGTAAGTAATGCTCTGTGGTTAACCCTTTTCTTTTATTTGCTGTGTAGTGTGTAATTAATAAATTTATTCTATCTATAATTTTTCCTGTAACAATGCACTGAGATTATATTTATTTATGATATAGAAAAATCAATTTAAGTTCTGCTTCTGGCTGATGAGATCCACGCTAACTAAGAGATTGGAGGAATTGCTGATTTTTTTTAAGCTCGGGTAGATACGAAAGTATGCGTTGCGGTTGCTGGGGATGGCAGGGATAGGGACAGTGCAGTTGCTTAGCCCTGCATCTCTCGCTGCGACGCGCGTAGTGTCCATGAGGACTGGTGGCAGCGTAACTAATAGAATAGGGAAGTGAGCCCAGGGATTGTGGGAGACGTAGTCATTACCCGCTTCAAGAGAAGACTTGTACTGCGTTGCAATCCTGGGATCATTGTATCACACTCTGCAGCCCTGTTGCGTGAGAGAAGTGTGCAGAGACAGATAGTGGGTGGCTTAACCCGGCATCTTTCGCAGCAGCGTGCGTAGAGGTCATGACACCCAGGTCTCATGTAATTTGCCCCCAGCTCACATGGATATTGCCCCCAGCTCACATGGATATGCCCCCAGCTCACATGGATATTGCCCCCCTTTCACAAGGATAATGCCCCTAGCTCACATGGATAACGCCTCCAGCTCACATGGATAACGCCCCCAGTTCACATGAATAATGCCCCCAGTTCACATGAATAATGCCCCCAGCTCACATGGATAATGCCCCCAGCTCACATGGATATCGCCAGAGCTGGGGGCACTATTTACCCATGAGAGCTAGGGGCAATACATACTCATGAGAGCTGGAGGCCATATATATCCATGAGAGCTGGGGGCAATATATACCCATGTGAGCTGGGGGCCATATATACCCATGTGAGCTGGGGGCAATATATATCCATGTGAGCTGGGGGGCAATATATACCCATGTGAGCTGGGGCAATATATATCCATGTGAGCTGGGGCAATATATACCCATGTGAGCTGGGGCAATATATACCCATGTGAGCTGGGGCAATATATATCCATGTGAGCTGGGGGCAATATATATCCATGTGAGCTGGGGGCAATACTATCTTTTTCATTTTGCAGGAAAAAATTTAAAAATATAGATCTTTTTTGGGTGGGAAAGGGGGCCCTTTGTGGATTCTTGCAACGGGGCCCTCAGGTTTCTAGTTACGCCACTGCCTCCAGCCGAGATCTCGCGGGAGGCTCCCGCGAGATCTCGGCTGGAGGCAGCGTCACAGCCTCCACGGCCGCGTCACAGCCCTGCGCCCGGACCCGTCACAGCCCTGCGCCCGGACCCACGGCTAGGTGAGTGTGCGGCCGCCGGAGGGGAACGCTGGCCGAGTGCTTTTCATGCATGCGGCCAGCTTCCCCAGTCCCGTGGATACTGGCAAGCCGGCCCAGTGCTGGCTTCCGGTATCGGGGGAGGTATCGGGCCATTTGCTCGAGTACCAAGTACTCGTGCAAACGGCAGTATCGGCACCGATACCGATACTAGTATCGTATCGGTGCATCCCTACTTATTTCAAACCATTAGGTTATATATTTATTTATAAAAATCCTTAGAATCTCATTACTACATATAACTAAACTAAATCAATTCATCTTATTCTGCTGGATGGTTCAAAAATATATGTTTTAATTATTATTTAGCTCTCTTCATTATATATATATATACACACACACAAATTACACCAGGATTTCTATTAATCTCCCAGGACAGGGCAGCAAAATGACATATTGTAATATTAAATATTCCTATAAATCAGAGGTCAGTGACCCTGGCCCCCCCAAATGTTTTGGAACTACATTTCCCTCAAAACTCTGAAAATCTAAGGAGCAGCCGAGCATCATGGGAAATGTTGTTTCAAAACATCTGGTGGGCAATAGTTTCCCACACCTGCTCTAGATTGTAAGCTCCTATGAGCAGGGCCCTCTACACCTCTTGCTTCCATCATATGTCTATTTATCTCATTCCCTTTCATTATTGCAATGCGTTGTGGAAACTGTTGGTGCTATATAAATGATGACAATAATAATATACATATAAATCCACAAACACACACCTAAACTGTCCGTTGCTGGAATCTAGACGCACCCTTCACCTTTCCAACCTGGGGCCACATTACATGTGCTAATGTTAGCGCTCACCTGCGTTAACGTTAGCCTTCGTGGCCACAGCAAATTACAATGCAAACGCTAACGGGTTAATTAACCCGTTTGTGTTTGGTACCTTGCACTTTTCAGCAGGAGGTTACTGTACTTTGCGCTCCCCTATACTTAACATGGGGAGCGCAAAGTGTTAGGCTGGGGTCAGACGAACGCAGTGCAAACGCACGTGCAGCCGCACTTTATTACGGCCGCAGAGCCGTAGCTAGCTCCTTTTGCACCCGAGGCAAAAACAGAAAATTGTGCCCCCCCCACATAATTTTAAAAATCAGAGTCCCCGACCAGTGGCGCAGTGCTAAGCCCCTGGATGCTCCTCGCGACCAGAAGCAGTGGATCGGACCACCCTTTGTACCCTACATACAGTATATAGTGCACACTTAGTACATGTACAAATACAGTAAACACAGAATACATGCACGTATAGCAAAAGAACATATAGCATAATATACACACCCCCCCAGAATAATATACACAGCACTGAGCCCCCAGACTATTTTCCCCAGTTCACATGGATATTATTGACCCCAGCTCATATGGGTATATATTGCCCCAGTTCACATGGATATGCCCCAGCTCATGGATATGCCCCCCAGCTCTCATGGATATTGCCCCAGCTCTCATGGATAATGCCCCAGGTCTCATGGATATGCCCCCAGCTTATGGATATTCCCCCCAGCTCTATGGATATGCCCCCCAGCTCTCATGGATATTGCCCCAGCTCTCATGGATATGCCCCCCAGCTCTCATGGATATTGCCCCCCAGCTCTCATGGATATTGCCCCCAGCTCATGGATATGCCCCCAGGTCTCATGGATATGCCCCCAGTTTATGGATATGCCCCCCAGCTCTCATGGATTATGTCCCCAGCTCTCATAGATATGCCCCCCAGCTCTCATGGATATGCCCCCCAGCTCTCATGGATATGCCCACAACTCTCATGGATATTGCCCCCCAGCTCTCATAGATATTGCCCCCCCAGCTCTCATAGATATTGCCCCCCAGCTCTCATGGATATTGCCCCAGCTTATGGATATGCCCCCCAAGGTCTCATTGATATGTCCCCCCAGGTCTCATGGATATGCCCCCAGGTCTCATGGACAATGCCCCCCAGTTTATGGATATTCCCCAGCTCTCATGGATATTGCCCCAGCTTATGGATATGCCCCCAGGTCTCATGGATAGTGCCCCCCAGGTCTCATGGATAGTCCCCCCAGGTCTCATGGATAGTGCCCCCCAGGTCTCATGGATAATGCCCCCAGGTCTCATGGATATCGCACCCCAGGTCTCATGGATATCGCACCCCAGGTCTCCTGGATATTGCCCCAGCTCACCTCTCCTTGCCGGCAGACACTTGCTTCCTGCTTGAACGGCCGCTGACAGGAAGTGCAGCCGCTCGCACTTCCTGTCAGCGGCCGTTCAAGCAGGAAGCAAGCGGCCGCCGGCAATCATTTCGGGCTGGGCGCTTCACAGCTGTGAAGGGGCGCAGCCATGGCTCGAGACCTGCTGGAAAGCTGCGGGAACGCAGGTTCCCGCAACCTGCGTTCCCGCAGCGTTCCCGCAGCGTTCCCGCAGCGTTCCCGCAGCGTTCCCGCAGGACTCGAGCCATGCTGCGCCCCTTCACAGCTGTGCCCGAGGCAGGCGCCTCACTCGCCTCGCCCTTCCTACGGCCCTGTACGGCCGTAGTAGCAGCAAATTACGTCCAATGATGGCCAATATTTATTTATAAAGGATTTTACCAGGAAGGATACATTGAGCTTTCTCTCGTTTTCAAGTATGTCCTGGGTTCAAGAACATTGAAGTGATTACAGTTACAGAACACTAGCAAGATATTAAAAAAAAACAAATATACAGATTAACAGAAAATAAATATGTAGGAAATATAGTCACTAGGTTACAGGTTTACAGGTGCATTCTGTATTGAGGTACAGTATGTTAGTAAGGAGCTATTGAGTGACTTAAGACTGGGGGAAGATTTGATGGTGTCTGGGAGGTTATTCCATAATTGTGGTGCTCTGTAGGAAAATGAGGACCGAGCCGCTGTCTTTTTGTATTGTGGTATTGCAAGTAAGGTGCTGGTCCTGGATCGGAGGTTATACAATGAGGGAGCTGCTGGGGGAAGCAGTCTATTCAAGTAGGGTGGCAGCTTCCCAGAAATGCTCTTAGACACCAGGCTGGAAAGGTGAAGGGTTCGTCTAGACTCCAGTGATGGCCAGTTTAGCTCTTTTAGCATGTCACAATGGTGGGTCATGTAGTTACATTGTAATGCAAAGCGGCAGGAGTTATACAATGTAGTAAGTTTCTGAAGGTGTGTTTGCGGGGCGGCTGCATACACTACATCTCCGTAATCAATAGCCGGCATAAGCATTTGTTGTACAATCTGCTTTCTTACCGCGGGGCTCAGGCAGGATTTGTTTCTGTACAGGGCACCTAGTTTGGGGTAAAGTTTAGATGAGAGTTTTTCGATGTGGGGGCCAAAGGATAAATTAGGGTCCAACCACATACCTAGATATTTGAGAGAAGTGACTGTGGTCAGCGTGCCATTTGATTTTGTCCCAACACATAGATGGGGATTTTGCAATTTGTGTAGTTTAGGTGCTGTTCCAAAGAGCATCGTTACAGTTTTGTCAGTATTTAAGAAAAGTTTGTTGTGTTTGATCCACTTTTCTACCTCTGTGAATTGTTCTTGCAGCACGGCCTCCAGCTGCGGGAGATTTGTTTGCTGGTATAGATTACAGTGTCGTCTGCGTACATATGTACAGTTGAGGCTTTGCAGACGTTGGGCAGATCATTTATGAATATTGTGAATAGCAGGGGGCCTAGTATTGAGCCTTGGGGTACACCGCAAGTGACTGGGAGCGGGAGGGAGGAGCTGCCAGAAATTGACACATATTGTGATCGGTCGGATACATATGATTGAAACCAGGTTAGCGTGCGATCACCAATGCCAGAGTTTTTAAGTTTTTCTAACAAGATGCCATGGTCTACCGTGTCAAAGGCCTTGGCAAAATCAAGGAAGATGGCTCCAGTTAGGTTTCCTTGTTCCATCCCAGCTTGGATATCATTGCAGACTTATAAAAGGGCGGTTGTAGTTGAGTGATTTGGACGAAAGCCTGATTGATCCGTACGGCCGCACGAAAGTTCGGCCACGCAACGCAAGCGGCAAACAAACGCATTTTCATAAGAACGTCGAACCGCTAGTACTGACGTACAGAGTGTGCTGCGCCCGCATAGCGGTGTGTGTGCGTGACTAGGAGATGTCAGACGCTGCTCATGTCCGGCCAACATAACGTCCAGACACCCAAAGTTTCCTGGTTTGGATCCATAAAAAAATCACGCACGAAAATGTGCATCGTATGACTGCTTTCGCGTCTTTCATGAAAAAATACGTCCATGCGTTTGGACGCACTTTTTAACGGACGATGCGAAAAATGCGTTTGTTTGACCCTAGCCTTAATCAGCGTTAGGATTACAAAGTCCTAACGCTGATTAACGTCTGGCTGCGAGGCGAGATCCGGCAGGGGGAAACTCAATAGAGTCAAATGGACTCCATTGAGAGAATGCGCGCGGCGGTGCTTAGCGCCGCCGCGCGCATCCCAGGGCTAGCACCCGGTAACAATGCAGGCAGCTTTTTAAGCGCCTGCATTGTAATCTCCCGTTAAAACGGGGGCACTAGGGAGGTAACTGTGGGCGTAGTTTTTTTCTCCCTAGCGCCCCCGTTTTAGTGGGAAGATTGTAATTTAGCCCCTGGTGTTTAAGAGATTTTCTGGGAAGCTACCACCCTACCTGAATAGGCTGCAGTTCCCTCATCCTATAACCTCCGATACAGGACCAGCACCTTACTTGCAATACCACAATACAAAAAGAAAGTGACTCGACCCTTTCATTTTCTTTCACAGCACCACAATTATGAAATAACCTCCCTGGCGCCATCAAATCTTCCCCCAGTCTAAAGTCCCTTAAGAGCTCCTTACTAACATACCTCAATACAGAATGCACCTGTAAACATGTAACATAGGGACTATATTTCCTACATATTTTCTGTGTTAATCTGTATATTTGTGCTTTGTTTTTAACATCTCGCCTTTTATAACGTTCTTTTTCTGTACCTACTGTAACAATTCAATGTTCTTGAACCCAGGACATACTTGAAAATGAGAGAAATCTCAATGTATCCTTCCTGGTAAAATTCTTTGCAAATTAATACACCCACACAAATATAGGTTTATCCAGTCCACACATTGAAAAGAATCTATGTCCATGTAACTCCCTCAGCCTTTACAGCTAATGATTGTGATGGAGCTAGAAAAGACAAAGAAAACCATTTGAGAAAGAAAGAATACTGTAAAAGGATTGGCATCCTATGGAGTAGCAGGGAGCACATAGGGTAGCTCAGCTCCCCCCTCCTCTGAGCACACACTCTGTGGGACTTGCAGGGAATCCATTGCATTGGTGAGTATTCCCTCCCCACCCTGTGTGACTCATGCGGAAGTTTGTTCCCAGCAGTGTCTGTGTACGGTGCGGGATTACAAAACCAGGCATTCTTCAGCTCCTTCCACTTCAGTACAGGAACGGGAGGGGATCTAGCCCATGGCTCGTCTGGTGTAAAGAGCCGCACACAGAGGCGACCCCCCCTGTTTTGCTGTTGGTTAAAGGGACAGTGCCTGCTGGTAGCACGCCATGGCCGCGGCGGCTCTGCTGACACTCTGCACGGCGTTAGGGGCGGTTTACTCCTTTAATCTGGATGTGGATAAACCTTTCGTTCACACGGGAAGCGAAGGGAGTTACTTCGGATTCTCCGTGGACTTCTTTACTCCTGATGCTTCCAAGTAAGTGTGCTTGAGGTGTCGTGTAGCAGTGATTTGTGTTACATTGTGTCGGAATGTGCCAATCACAGGGTAGACTGGGATCTCACTAACATCCAGCAGGCATGTGCTGCTGGGAGGAGGAGGTTTGCAGTACTGGGATTATCCACTAAACTGGGAATTCTTCAGGATTGACAAGAAAACTACAAAAACCAAGCCCATAAAAATGTGACTTGGGAAAATTCCCCACCCCACTGAGGAATGGCTGGGAAATAACCCGAGTGCTCCACCATTAGGGAGAGATCATGGAGTTTGGCATCTTCTGTCTCTTTAATACACTTTCTCTTTCAATGTTCAATAATCCTGTTTAGTTAATGTATTTGTAAAGTTATCAGATACTCAGGATTATTGATGTATTCCACTGGAATGTATTCTCTAATGACACAGCTGCGGTCAGACGAGCGCACTGATTGCACACAAAGGACACACTTTATAATGATGTTATTGTGGTTGCATTGTATCAGCTATGGCTGACATGGAGAAAAAAAAAAAAAAGCTGTATAGGATCAGTTAGTTTTGACATAGAGAAAAAGAATTGCTGTATTGTATCAAGGGGTTCTCTACGTCCGTTGTAGCTTTTTCATGTCGCTGTCATTTTGGCGTTTGTTACAACATGCGTTGCCCATGCCTGCAAACATGCACATGTTCTTCGTGTGTTGTTCTCTATTGAATCCTTTGAAAAGCTACGACAGACAGCAAATGGTCAGACGGACGCGAAAAGTGCACGACGAGCGCACTTAGGCTAATGTCAGACGAGCGTTTTTCAGAGTGGAAGGAATGTCCGTGAGAGTAGACGTTCCTTCCATTCTGACGCCCATCTGGCCAGCTCGCTGAGCGCAGTTAGTGCGCTCAGCTCTGCAAGGCTCCTCGAAATGTCACAACGCTGCGACGGGCGTCGGAAGGCACGTCAGTACAGGCGCACATAGTGCGCACGACTGACACTGGCCTTCGCACGTACGTCTGAATGCACTGTTTGCTGTTCATCATAGCTTTTCAAAGGAGTCAATGGAGACCAACACACGAAACACGTGCACACTTTTCATGCACGGGAAAATCATGTTTCTATGGAGGCATTGACATGAAAAAGCTACAACGGACGTAGAGACACCCCGCATACAGCTATTTTGCTTCTCTCAGGTCTATTCAAAGAAAGGTAAAACTCAGGAGAATGACTGGAGAAGTGAAAATTCTAGTTCAAAATAACCAAAATTCTCCCATTTATCTCACTTTCCAAATCGGCTATTTGGTCTAGATTGTTCTCTTCTCCTGCCAATTTTCCACATTTTCACCTTTCTTTGAATAAACCTGTATGTTAACCTCAATCTCATCAGTTATAAAGTGCATCCATTGAAACTGTGCGCAATCAGTGCGCTTGTCTGACCGCATTAGAGGATAAATGAGGTGGTGAAATATTTCCTCCAAATTTCCATTTCTTTACTCAGTTTTCCCAAAAGCTGAAAATTTATCCAGACTCGGTTTTAGGCATTTAAGGCCAGTGTCAGACGAGCGCACTAGGTGCGTCCGTACTGACGTGGCTTTCGGCATCCACTGCAGCGTTGTGACGCTGCGACGGGGCCGCAATTCGTGTACGCGCAACAGCGGTCGTGCTGCATCCGTGCAGGCCTCTCCGACAAAGCGCTAGGACCAGGGCCAGATTTACATAGGGGCTGATGGAGCAGCAGCTCCAGGCCCATGCCCCAGAATAGGCCCAGAGAAAGGATAACAATGCCTGCATTGATGGGCATTTGGACCTCTGTATCCCCAACTCCATAGCAGCTACATGTGAGTATCACTGGAGAGGCCAGAGCATTGCCTTTCCAATGATACCAAACATGACTAGGTTTTATGTAAGAATAAAATAATATTTCTGGGGGGACTTTGGAACCCTCCGTCACTAATCTTTGTACCTCACAAGGTCAAGTGAGGTGTCGCTGGACACATCAAACATGACCATGTAAAGTCTAAAAGAAAAGATAACAAAAAAATTTATTTTTGTTCCAAAGCGTTGGCATTATCCATTTGTCATGTATAAAATGAGCAATACCACTGCCATTACTCAACTTCTCATTTCCCACGCTGGGAGCAAGGTTAAAATTGTATATTTTTCCATAAAAATACAGTAGCAGGTTCCCATTTAATTTTTTTTTAGCAAGAATTCCCAATAGAATATCTAACCACAAAGGTATGGATGATAAAATGTGAAAAAAATAATTTTACATGCTGTAAACTATTGAAATCTGAATATAAACTTACAGGTATATCTATCCAGGCAGATACTGTGTATCTGCACTATTAAATAACCTAAAATATGATAAAATTTCACTAAATTACAAAAAAAGCCACCAAAATCTTCAGCTCCAGGCCCATAGAGATCTTAATCCGGCCCTGGCTCGGACGCGCGTTGAAGGAGCTGCAAAGCGAGATCCTCCATAGGAAGATCGAGCCTTGCAGTGCTGAGCACACTAACTGCACCCAGCAAGGCGGCCAGACGGGCGTCGAGTGGAAGGAACGTCCACTCTCACAGACGTTCCTTCCTCTCTTCAAAACGCTCGTCTGACCCCAGCCTTAGTGCCCCACTCCCAGGCCAACAACAAACACTCGCATTCTTCTTAAAACAAAGACTATTAGGCTGGGTTCACACCTCAGCGTTTTACAGCGCGTTCCTGCGTGCTGTAAAAAGCCGAGACACGTAAATCCCATGGGACCCGTTCACACCTGGGCGTTTTACAGCGCGCAGGAACACGCTGTAAACCGTCCTACGCCCAAAGAACTATGGGAGCTTCTTTGGGGCGTATTTGCAGCACGTTCACTCTGCAGTCTATGGCCGTGAACGCGCTGCAATGCGCGTTCACGCATTTTTTACGTTTGCGCGATACGACCGTAAAAGAACGCGCATATTGTGCGCGTAGAAAAACGTGCAGGTGTGAACCCAGCCTTAGGGTTATTCAAAGAAATGTGAAAACCAGGAGAACTGGCAGGAGAAGAGAACAATCTAGAACAAATAGCCGATTTGGAAAGTGTGATAAATGGTAGAATTTTCACTTCTCCAGTCAATTCTCCTGTGTTTCACCTTTCTTTGAATAGACCTGTAGGAAGCCACCAAAAGACTAGCTATAGACAAATTGACACTGACAATCAGATATGCAGACATCCAGTGAAAGACATACAGTCACTGGCAGAGAGCCATTGCCAAAGACACTAACGAACATAATGATACTAACAGGGTTATTCAGAGAGCGGTGAAAAGCAGGAGAATGACTGGAGAATGGAAAATTCTAGGTCAAAATAGCCGATTTGGAAAGTGAGAGGAATGGGAGAATTTTTCTGGTTTGGCTATTTTGACCTAGAATTCTCCATTCTCCAGTCATTCTCCTGCTTTTCACCTCTCTTTGAATAACCCTGTAAGTGACAAACACTGGCACAAAGAGACCCCAACAAAGTACCGCTACCAAAGATATTGACAAGGGCATAGAGACTCATATTGTGTCTCCTATAAATAAATAAATATAGTCCAAGTGTAGCATTTATTACAAACTCCATGCCAAAGGCAAAGTTTCAGCCCCATTAGGATTTTTTCAAGTTGATTTTTTTTTTTCCTCTGGGCACTGGCGTGCGCAGCCCCTGGTACAATTTATTAATTGAAAACTTATGTTTAGAAGATTTTTGCACAAACTGCAAAGTTTTCATTAGATATAACAAACCTGTAATAAGAAATACAGCCTGTTTTTATGATAGTCATCATGAACCACTTAAGGGACATCTAAAATGTCAGTGTAGGGGGTGAAAGAGGACCTCCTCACCCAACATTAGGGTGTGCAAGGCACGCCTATGGCTTTGGGGTTTCTGCCACCTTTCATCTTGCATGCACTCTATGTTGGATCCGCCCCAGTTATCGTGAGTGACCTTTTTCTTTCTCAGAGACTGATAGGGTTACTGAAAAAGACACAGACACTGGAAAAACAGGCACTTGTAGAAACACACACACTTAAAGAGCCTGAAACTCCACCACACAAACACACACCCTCTACTCCTCAATGTGCAGAAATTACTGTTAGCAGGGTCAGAGGCGTACACAAATGGGTAAAGCCCAAGACATTATGCTGTCTGGATCCAAGAATGAAAGGCTGCCCCCCCAAAACAAAATCACACCTACATATTTCACAGAGCTCCAGAGCTATAAACCTAATATATTGTACCATGTGTATGAGAGTATCAAAGAGCTCCATAGCAATAATGCTCTTAGTAATGTGCAGTGTGTGTATAAGCATATCACAGAGCTGCACAGCAATAAAACTTACGTCCACACACTGCACATTACTGGGAGTTTTATTGCTGTACAGCTGTATAATACGCTCCTACACACTGCACAATACTGTGAGTTGTATTGCTGTGCTGCTCTGTAATACGCTCATACGCACTGCACATCACTGACTTTTATTGCTGTGCAGTTCTGTGATACAGTGATGTGCACTATCACAGGGCTGCACAGCAATAAAACTCACAGTACTGTCTGGTGTGTATGAGTGTATTACAGAGCTCCACAGCAATAAAACACTTTCATACAGGATTCATTCTCATGCATCATTCTCGGTGCGGTCTCTTTAAGACAGCACACACAAATATTCACACTGCACACACTCAGGACACACTCTCACTGCACACACTGACATTCCACACTCTCTGGATGTACACACTGACAGCACACAAAAGATTCTCACACTGTATCTACAAGTGTATCACACCCCCAACACTGCACTCACTGACACTGCACACAAAACACCCTAACCCTGCAGTGTCTTGTATCACAAACACAGACACTGTACACACTTCAACAAAACACTCTCACTCTGCACTCTCACAACCCCCCCACTTATCCATCGATGTCTCCTCCTGCAGCCCTACTCACCTCACTCCTTATTCCTCTTTCTCCAGCGTGGGGACAGGAAGTGCAGGAGTATAGGGAGGCGTCAGGGAGGCAGACTGTCTGCCTTGCATCCCCAGATGCTTTGAAGTCTGTGAGATTTTGCATGCATGAACGGGTCAGCCCTGACGGGTGACAGCCGGCTCTATGCAGCCCCTTCCAGGCTGTCCCCCGGAGCGGCCCGTCCCCCCTTAGTTCACCACTGAGCAAGATAAGACAAATGTTTGGTCAAGCAGATGGAGAAAGAGATTAGCGTGTGGCACATAGGCTCACTCAATGTGGCCACCTCTCGCCCTCTTGTAGTGTGGTCTGGTGCACTGTAGACATGTGCACAGCCAAAAATGTGGTTCAATTTGGAAAAAAAAGAGCAATTTTTGTAGGTTGCATTTGTCAAAAATTTGGAATTGCCGTGTCAGCCGTAACGAAAATAATACAATGCAGACCATCCAAATTTTCAGACATGCACATATTATTTACTAGTTACCGATGCCAGTAAGTGGAAACAGGGTTAGGGCTAGTATTAGGCTTAGAGTTACTACTTCTGCTTGTTTAGAGTTGGTTGTCAAGCCTTACAGGCTTAATAAATTCAGGTATAAGAATAGTGAGTTCAAAACTGAACAATGCCCAGAATAATTAGCTGTCAGACTCAGCAAACGTAAGTCAGGTGAATTACTGTGATTCAATAACAGCCAAATATATAGTTCATCAATAATGCAGTTCATCCATAATGCAGTTCACATGAATCAGCAGCAAAAAAAATCACCCACACAGTGGTTTACCTCAAACCACAGAGACAACAGTATTGCAGGAAAATGTGGTGAATTAAATCGCTTCCTTCTGTAGGGCAAGGGTTCCCCTCAAATGGGACAGAGTTCTTGCTCTTAGGTTCGCTTATAGCAAGGTATGGTCTTCAACCCTCAAAGAGATCAGAAACAAAAATACAGGACATAGTGTAACCTGTTTGACCAACGGAGCTCCCCAAATAATATAGAGGTTAAACTCACGTGTTGGTGTGTCACAACTCGGACAATAGAAGAAAAGAGCCACCAGTATAATATGGAGATACCGGATCCCCCCTGATGTCTTGTCCAGGGTACTTCTTTAGGAAATAAAGTGCAACAGCAGGACCATTAATCCAAAATGTATTAAATAAAATCAATTAAAATATAATAAAATGACGCCGAGACACGTTTCGCGATAAATCGCTTCCTCAGTCAGCAAAAAAGAATAGTATTTCCAGTCCTGCAGTGTCCTTATATATTAAACAGTCAAAATGGCGTAACAAAGCGAAAGTTAAAGGCTTCCGGCATTCGGTGATGCCTCCTGTGCTTGCGCGGGATGTCATCCAATCGCAAATTGCATTCCTCCTTCAAGATGGCGGTGCGTTCCACCTCGTTATGCCGTGCGGTTTTCTTTTCTTCCTAGGAAGTACCAATCCGTATCTACTAAAATCGGCTTGTATATTTTCATAAAAACAGAGAATGTTATTACAACTCATGACTCCATACTTCTATTACACATTTCAACAAACTATTAATCAATATTACGGGGGCTTTTTTGTACACACCCAGATATCATTATGACCCCAAATCACATACGACATATGAAGCAGCATAAATACCTATATCTTTAAATATCTTTAGACCAATATGTCTAACTAAGGGGTAATCTACTCTAAACACATTACACCCCAAATAAACTATCCCTACTCTTAAAGTGCATATTTTAATCTGTAACTGAATTTCATTAATCAATTATAATTCCACATATATCTATTGCAAACTTATATGGAGACAAATTTACTGTCTCATTAAATACCAATAAGTGAATATTTAATCATGTGTTGATTAATATCGTAATTCTTACATATTTTATCTAATCCATACTATATTTTCCTACTTAAAACATCTATTTAACTATTTGTTAGTGCAAGTTTTGTATCTTTATAATAATCCTGTGATCAATGTGCCCAATTTATTATATATAATTTAAAATATTTCAGAATCGAAATGCTAGGGAGGTTAATGGTTAAGGTTACCTTTATTACTCCACAACTACTGAAGGCAGTACAAAACGCAAATTGTCTCTGATTTAATCACATTAAAACATAACCTTTTATTGATGATCTCAAACAAGTCTATAAACAAAGTGGTCATAAACCAACAATAGATATTAGCAGGTCAGGTCTAATAACCATAACCCATGCATTTGTTAAACACCAGGGTTTCTCACAAAACTTAAACCACAAAAATTCACCCGTTCAGACAGCCATAGTCTATACACCCATATTTTAGCTTAAACCGACCAGGTGATCATTCAAAGAAATCTTTCAGCAATTCAAAATTTTAGACTAGTCACCGGCTGATATATTCAATTGCATAAGGTTTGGGCCCTGGCTAACATGCACCAGACATGCGTTTCGCTGTCTGGCTCGTCAGGAGTAGGGATGAGCCGAACACCCCCCCAAGTTCGGTTCGGGCCCGAACCCGAACTTCCCATATGTTCGGGTCCGAACTCGAACTCCATGCAAGTCAATGGGGCTGAAAATTTGTTTTTTAGAGTGCCCTCCAAGAGGGCATATATGCTAGATATTTTCCATAAAAGGTGTATGGGGGTCCGGGTAGTGCCCTGCGGGACAGGAAACAAGGACAAAAAGTAAAAAAAAACACGTTTTTAAAGGGACAGTGAGTTTTCCATGAAATAAGGGTTAAAAATAAAAACCAAAAATTCCTTCAAATATCGTGCCTAGGAGGTCCCCATAACCTGCCCGTGAAGTGGCGGATTTCTAGGATGTGTAGAAACACTTAAAAACAAAAAAATGACGTTTCAAATGATGGTAAATGGTTTTCCTTTAATCTATCGTTAAACAACTGCTTGGGGTGGCAGTCTGTATGAAAAGAGGAGACATTTTCGTACACGCAGAAAAAGTTTACTGATTTTTTTGACTAAATTATTGTGAAACTTATGCAGGCTTTGGATGAAACTAACAATAGGTGCTTCAAAATTGGTCCTTTAGCGTCCACAACAGTGCCGTCACACCGTAACCCCTCTGAGGATATGAATCTGATACAGGCATCCGTGGCAGTGCACCCAAATATTGTGCTTTTGGTGCCAGGCCTGCAAGTACTATCATACAGTAACCCCTCTGTAGTATTGTGGAAGAATGCAGGGGTGAACCTTGCGGTCCTATATTAAAAAGATATGCATCTGGTTAACGCGTCAGTGCACCCAGATATTCTGCCTTTGGTGCCAGGCCAGCAAGTATCATCCTACAGTAACCCCTCTGTGGTATTGTGGAAGAATGCAGGGGTGAACCTTGCGGTCCTATATTGAAAAGATATGATTCTGGTCAAGGCATCAGTGCACCCAGATATTGTGCTTTTGGTGCCAGGCCAGCAAGTGCCATCATAATACAGTAACCCCTCTGTGGTATTGTGGAAGAGTGCAGGGTTGGACCCTGCGGTTCAAAAAACTAAAATAATATAAATCTGGCACAGGCGTCAGTGCAGCCAAATATTGTGCCTTTCATGGCAGCAAGTGCCTTCACACCGTAACCCTTTTGTGGTATTGTGGAAGAGTTCAGTGCTGGAGGTTTTGTGAATGCAGAAGAGGACATCCCTGATCTATTCCATTACTTCAGCATCAGGGGATTGATAGCTGCTGATCCAGGACTGATTCATTTTTATAAATGTCAGCCGGTCTACAGAGTCGGTGGACAGACGCACTCTTTTGTCTGTGACAAAACCTCCAGCGGCACTGAACGTCCTTTTGGAAAGCACGCTAGATGAAGGGCAACCTAGTAGCTGCATAGCATATTGGCTAAGTTCTGGCCAGTGATCCAATCGCAACACCCAGTAAGCCAATGGATCATCTGCTCGAAAGGTATCCAGGTCTGCCCTTGCCCCTAGGTAGTCCTGCACCATATGGTGAAGACGCTGGCAATGGGTGCCTACATTTGACGTCCCTGGGCGTCGAGGACTAAAAAAATAAAAAAATGCATCAGTCAAGCGGCCCTGGCCTTCACCACTATCCCTCTGATCAGCCGCAGCCTCAGAAGCACGTGTGTCAGCACTTGGTAATCTACCAGTGCCTGGAAAGGTGTTACACAAGTGTCGCTTTAGAGCGTCCTCAAGTTTTTTCATCCTGTGCTCCCTCTGTGCGGGCAGGATGAGCTCTGCAACTTTACCCTTGTATCGTGGACCAAGAAGGGTTGCCAACCAGTAATGATCCCTCTCCTTGATAGCACGAATCCTGGGGTCCTTTAGCAGGCTTTGCATCATTAGGGAGCCCATGCAGCGTAGGTTGGAGGTGGCATTAGCTTCCGAGTCTTCCTGGTCAATGAGGATGACCGTATCATGCACTTCCTCCTCCCAGCCACGCACTAGCCCTTGTGTTTCTGGGCACATGAAACATTCCCTTGAGGAATCCCCACCTTCAATGCCCCCACTACTTAAATATTCTGCCTCCTCCTCCTGTCTGATCTGAGTAGGACCCGCTGGAATGCTGTCTGTGGAAAGACTGGGGCCTTGAGAGCTAGGGAAGGCCTCCTCTTCTGCTCTGCCTCTAGAGCCACATCTATAATTCCCCGCAGAGTGTGCTCCAGCAGGAACACTAAAGGAATTGTGTCACTGATGCATGCACTGTCCCTGCTCACCATCCTCGTTGCCTCCTCAAATGGTGACAGTACAGTGCATGCATCCTTGATCATCAGCCACTGCGGGGGGGAAAAAAAAAACAAGTTGACCTGAACCTGTCCTTTTGCCATACTCACACAGGTACTCGTTGATGGCCCTCTGCTGCTTGTGCAGACGCTGCAGCATTGCTAATGTCGAGTTCCACCTGGTGGGCATGTCACAGATCAGATGGTTTGTGGGAAGGTGGAATTCTCTTTGAATTTCTGCCAGGCGAACGCTTGCTGGGAATGACCGTCTGAAGTGGCTGCAGACTTTTCTGGCCTGGATGAGAAGCTCTGGCAGCCCTGGGTACTTGGTTAGGAAATGCTGTACCACTAGATTTTAGGACATGTGCTAGGCATGGTACATGCGTCAATTTACCCTTGCGGAGAGAAGGTTGCTGCCATTATCGCTGGCGTGGTGTTAACCATCTCTGCACCTGCCCCTGCAGAGCTGACAGAATTTCTGGCCCGGTGTGGCTCCTGTCCCCTAAACAAACCAGCTCAAGCACAGTATGGCATCTTTTTGCTTGAGCCATTGCATAGACCCTGTCAGGCGTCGGTTCAACTGCCACTTCGCCAGAGACAGAGAAGGAGGAGGAAGAGGGAGAGGTGGTGGAGCAGACAGACCTCATACAAGCAGCTTTCTGGAGGCGTGGTGGATGAACAAGCTCCAGCACAGAGCCCCGTCATGGATCCCTCCCAGCTGCAATCAGAGTTACCCAGTGTGCCGTGAAGGAAATGTAACGACCCTATCCTTGCTTGCTGGACCACGTGTCTAAAGTCACATGAACCTTGTTGCTGACTGCCTTTCCCAATGACTGGATAACATTGTCTTCCACGTGCTGGTATAGTGCTGGAATGGCCTTGCGTGAAAAGTAATGGCGTTTTGGAACCTGCCACTGTGGTACAGCACATTCAGAAAATACAGGGAAGGGAGCAGAGTCCACCAGCTGGAAAGGCAGCAGCTGCATTGCGAGTAATTTTGCTAAGCTGGCATTTAGATGTTGTGCTTGGGGATGGTTGGGACTATATTTTTTCTTTCGCTGCAGCAGCTGCGGCAATGTAATCTGACTGCGTAAATCTTCAGCTGCTGGGATGATGTCACATTGTGAGGAAGGAACTGGTACATCCATTACTGTAGCATCATCCCTGTCGGTGGAGGTTGTAGGCAATGACATGGCAGGACATACAGTGGGGGTAGAGACAGATGAGGAGGAGGAGGACCTACGCAAAGTTTTGCGCCAACAGGATGTGTGGCAGTTGTTCATATGTCGCCTCAAGCACGTGGTACCCAAGTGTCCGGTATCTTTCCCACGCTTAAGCCTCATCTGACATAGATTACAAATAGCAACGCTGCGCTCTACTGCACATTTCTTAAAACTCCCAGACAACAGAGTTCCTGCATGTGTTCTTTGAGACAACAGCTCTCTGCACCGGAGCAGCTCTGACATGTGATGCCTTGGACTGGCTAGTGCTACGGTTGGTCACAGAGGATGTTGTGCCTCGTGTTTTGCTGTGCCTCCTCCTCCCCCTCTTCCTCACTTAATTCCTCTGTTCGATCAGGCACCCAGGTGGAGTCAGTGACCTCCTCATCATTGTCATCATCACCCCCTATCTCCTCGTCACTGGAGCCAACTTGGCAGTATGCTGCAGCTGCTGGGGCAACATGAGTGCCAGTTATTTGTGTGTCATCACTGGCACCCCCTTCCTCTAGGTTGATTATACTCCCTTCCTCAACCTCAGAGATTGAATCAGAGCACTGTACTTGCTGCGCATCTTCAAGCAGCATGTCACTCTCATTGTAGTCAAACAATTCAGCTGACTCCTCCGTGTGTGATAGTGAGGCTATGGCAGGAGTAGCTGTGGACATGGAGGCTGCATTAGATGCTTTGGCAGCTGAGGTGGACTGTAAAGCACTGGAAGCCTGGCTGGCAGAGGACTCTGAAGATGGCCTGGTTAGCCTATCCACCAAGTCCTCTGTATGTTGCTGCTGCTTAAGACGGCTAGCACCAGTTAGAAAGGACAAGCGTGCCCCTGCAGAGGATGCACCATGTCCACCACGACCAGAGGCACAGCCTCCCGACACAGGGGCTGCTTGCCCTCTTATCTGTGTCTGGGAGCGTCTGCCTGTCCTTTTTGTTCTTTCAGACATGGTGAGTGTTACAGTTGTGTTCAAAATTATTCAACCCCCAATCCTGTAAAGGGTTTTAGGGAATTTAGTGTACATTTGTAATTGTATTCAGAATGAAATCCTACAAGGACTTTTTAAAGAACCATATGCAACTAAAATGACATCAATTGGTTTTGTAATACAGTAGTAAATGTTTCTTTTGTGAATTCTTCATTGACACAATTATTCAACCCCTTAAAGACTACCACTCTGAAGAACAGAGGTTCATTCAAGTGTTTTCAATCAGGTATTGAAAACACCTGTGGATGTCACGGAGCAGCAATAAAGCATAATAAGCACCAATTAGGCAGCTTTAAAATGACTGTGATACTCAGCTCCTTCTAGACATTTACTGGTGTGGTTACAAACATGGTGAAGTCAAGAGAATGGTCCAGGAAGACAAGAGAAGAGGTGATTACTCTTCACAGGAAGGGCAATGGCTATAAGAAGATTGCAAAGATGTTAAACATACCAAGAGAGACCATAGGAAGCATCATTCGCAAATTCAAGGCAAAGGGCACTGTTGAAACGCTACCTGGTCGTGGCAGAAAGAAGATGCTGACTTTGACTGCTGTGCGCTACCTGAAGCGTAGAGTAGAGAAAAGTCCCCATGTGACTGCTGAGGAACTGAGAAAAGATTTTGTCAGATGTGGGTACTGAAGTTTCAGCTCAGACAATACGGCGCACACTGCGTAATGAAGGCCTCCATGCTAGAACTCCAAGGCGCACCCCCTTGCTGTCTCCAAAGAATAAGAAGAGTCGACTGCAGTATGCCAAAAGTCATGTGGACAAACCACAGAAGTTTTGGGATAGTGTTCTGTGGACTGATGAAACAAAATTAGAACTGTTTGGGCCCATGGATCAACGCTATGTTTGGAGGAGGAAGAACAAGGCCTATGAAGAAAAGCACACCTTCCCTACTGTGAAGCATGGCGGGGGGGTCAATCATGCTTTGGGGCTGTTTTGCTTCTGCAGGTACAGGGAAGCTTCAGCGTGTGCAAGGTACCATGAATTCTCTTCAGTACCAGGAGTTATTGGATGACAATGTGATGCAGTCCGTCACAAACCTGAGGCTTGGGAGACGTTGGACCTTTCAACAGGACAATGATCCCAAGCATACCTCCAAATCCACTAGAGCATGGTTGCAGATTAGAGGCTGGAACATTTTGGAGTGGCCATCGCAGTCACCTGACTTAAATCCGATTGAGAACCTCTGGTGGGACTTAAAGAAAGCAGTTGCAGTGCGCAAGCCTAAGAATGTGACTGAACTAGAGGCTTTTGCCCATGACGAATGGGCGAAGATACCCGTAGATCGCTGCAAGACACTTGTGTCAAGCTATGCTTCACGTTTAAAAGCGGTTATAACTGTAAAAGGATGTTGTACTAAGATTGAATGTCTCTTGGGGGTTGAATAATACTGATAATGATGTGAGCACAGAAAAGACATTTGTGGTTATTTCATTATAAATGTTATGTTATATTTGTCTGACCTACACGTGCCTCTTTGATTTAATTGTAAGCAAGATAACTGAATGATCAAAATCAATGTCAAACTGGCCAAAACACTCAATTTCAGTGGGGGTTGAATAATTTTGAACACAACTATATATAGATTAATATATACAGAACTCTGATTCAACTCTTAAATAAAGATTTAAAGAACTCTGGTATAACTCAGTGAGACACCCTGATAGCTGGCAGCCAGTCACAAGACACAGATTACAAGTCTCAGACACCTCCTATAAATCAGTGAGACCCCTTGATGGGTGGCAGTGAAACCTCCTATAAATCAGTGAGACCCCTTGATGGGTGGCAGCCAGTGAGAACACACGGATTATAACAATTCCCAAATGTTTTGTAGAAATTAGTGACACCCAAAATACTTCGTGGTACTGGCTGTGTGACAAGACACAGATCACCTCAATTCACAAATGTTTTAAAGAAATTTGTAAACCCCAAAAAAACTTGCTGGCACAGTGACAAGACACAGAAGATCATCTCAATTCACAAATGTTTTAAAGAAATTTGTAAACCCCAAAAAACTTGCTGGCACAGTGACAAGACACACATCACCTAAATTCCCTGATATTTGGTAGAAATGAGACCCCCCCCAGACCCCCCCAGTAGCGTGGCAGACCGGCAGTAACAACACACAACTATCTCCTCTGAAACTCCTCTCAAAATGCGTGCTGTAGCTATGCGTGGAAACGTTTTTATATAGTGTGCTGCGGGACTTAGCTCTGTGAGCCCATGATTGGGCAGAATTTGCCCAATCAGGACTCTGAGCCGTGATTGGCATACTGTTGAACCTGTCTTGCACCAGACCTGTGGTCAGGTGCAAGGCTGTAGCCAATTACGAGCTTCAGGCCAGTGGGAAAATGCATTGTGGTCCATTGTGATGCATTGTGGTCGAACATGCAACGAACACCCGGAAATGTTCGGAGTTTGCGCTCTAATCGAACAGGCTAAGTTCGGGTCGAACTCCGAACCGTCCGAACCAAAAAGCTCATCCCTAGTCAGGAGTGCTTGCTAAGACTGGCAGTTCCTCCTCTTTTTAACAACACTGCTTCCCATGTATTTAGATAATTAACCAATCAGGTATAAGCATTCAAGGTTGTCATGTTTGCCCTCACACATACCAATTCTCCCTCTCAAGTAACTAACCAATCACTTTTTAGCGTGTATCGTTGCTATGGTTACCCTAAGGAATGCCAAATTTTGTAAACAATGTGCATGTTATGTGGTATAGGTTACAAATTACCACTTTTCTACTGGTCACTCCTCTCAATGTTACTCTGTTGTTAGAGATCAATGGTACAGGTCAACGTGTCATTAAGCTTTTATGCTATTGTTTACTTCAATTCATTCAGTCCTGCACCCATTCACGTGACCCGATCGCACCAATAAGAAATAGATTTATCACTTCCCAGCATCTGGTGTACACACCAACCATGTGACCCGAACGCAACCAGTAATTGTGTTTTACGTTCTCCGCCGTACATTCAATTAGAATGACGGCTGTCATTTACAAGTACGATTCTATAATCCGGGCTCTGTATGTAACCTTGGATCCGCTCTAATGCTAACTATCTTTGGCACATTTATTCTATAGCAAGGAATTAAAGGTCTCCTCGGTTGTATGGCGAGCATCCATGTTCTCTTATTGTATTCAATGATACTTCAGCATGCATTATATTCATAGGCGACTCTACAGGGGGGCAAGGGGGGGCAATTGCCCCCCCTAGGTTATTCCTTGCCCCCCTCCATGTGCCCCCCCACCAAAAATCAGCTTCCAGCTTACCACACTTCTTTGGACCAGTGTATCTCCGTCCCTGTGCATCTTATATGGACGATCTAGTCATTGGAAAGAGCAGATTCTGGCCTTTCCAATGATACCCCACATGACCATATTCCGTTAGAAATAAAATCAAAAACATTAAATAATAACAGGCACTTAAACTTAAGCATTTTCACAGGGTTGAAATGTCTCAGCAGTGAAGTGGTTAATGTTCAGACTCTATACATTACATTGTGTATTACATTAGTTTTTGCCTTGGTTTTAGTTGTATATAAGGGTTAATGGGTAGGCTTCATCCCTCACATTATACATTTAATTTTTTCCTTGATTAATGGCATTTTAGGGGTTAATGTGTTCGCTATATGCCTCACAGTGTATTCATTTCATGTTTTACCTTGATCAATGGCATTTTAGGGTTAATGAGTAGGCTAAATGCCACATTTTATTATTTTTATTGTATTTTCCCTGGGTTTATGGCATTTTAGGGGGTTATTATGGAAGTTAGAATCTAAAGGGTCTAATCATCTTTAGATCCTCTGCTTTTTGTCACATTTCGGGGAATTTATTTCGCCGAAAATATAGTGAATTCCTATTTAGCGAATGGTCACTGTAATTTGCTAAAAGTGGAGTCGCTGAAGCAGCAATCAGACATTCAGCAAAAACTGCCGAACTGCGGCAAATAAAAGTATCATGTTAGTACAATAAAAAGGCATCATTGCGTCACATTACTCTGGGTTTTGGAATCTTATTTATATATACTTATTTAGGGCACTATTACCTGGTGTGAGTTAACCTTGCGTCGGCATGGTTTTGCGTTAGCGCCAGGTTAATCGAGTCTAGCGCCGGACCAAACAGATCTTTTGCCTCTCGCTACAAATGGGAAAAATGACTTAGCGCATTGCTATTAGCGATTTGTAGCGCGAGCTTAATGTACTTTCTGCGTCCTTTACTTAACACGTGGACTGCTAGAGATCTCTAGCGCTTTGCAGCTAGCAGATCAGTTGGTGCCAGCGCTAATTTTTTGAGGGGCGCTAATTGCACCATTTTACCTACTGCTGAACCCTGGCGCTATCTCCAAAAAAAACAGATCTTCGCCCAAAATTAACAGGCAATTGAAAGGAATGCAGCACAGGTGTTCTCTTGGCCCCATACACTATAGCAATGGATCTGGTCCGCATTGTCGTTGCTGTTGCAGTCGGCTCTATTATAAATGTATCCTTTATCCACATATATCCTAATTCTAATCTATTACCTAATTTTAAACATTTTATGCTGGGGGTTATTCATAGTATGGAAGCGGTTGATTATTAGTGTGACAGTGTGGACCATGTTTAAAGGGACATGTGAATAAGTCTTGCCCTGAAACATGTATTATTTATATGCTGCAGCAGGAAATTTTGGTCGCTCACCTTGCCTTCCTTTTGGATCTATTAAATGCAGTGTAATGATTCTACCTGCTGTTGGGTGGCATTTATCATGCAATGCCCATCAGCCTTAATATATGTGTGCATCTAAACATGGATGATACGGCCACCTTGGATGATTTTAATAATGCAGGGGTGTGAGGTTATTCACTGGATGTGTTCATATTCAAGCTTGTGAGGGCGGGGGATAGGTATGGCCCGGCACTGGAAAAAAAACGTTCTATCCTGTATACAACCGCATTAGCGCTGGTCTCAGCCCGGTCTTAGAGTTTTTCCTAGCGTGCGCTAAAACGACCTTGTTCATGGACTACTGCAGACAAGGTGATCTGTTCGTGGTCGTCAGGCACTATGTTTTAGCTCACACAGGTGATTGGGCCCTTAGTTTTATTCAATGATATGATTTAGTGGTGAAAATTATTAGTGCCCCCCCCCAGTTTTGACTGCGGTATCTTCTGTGCCCCCCTAAATATTGTTCCTAGAGTCGCCACTGATTATATTATAAGTAATATCATTATTTTGCGTATATATCTCCTCATCACAACCACATCTGATCTCTATGTAGTGGTCATGTCCCATGTGACCAACATTCCACTCACTATGCTACTATCATGACAACATAGCAATTAGAAGTCTTGTGTTAATGTGCAAGACTTCAAGCGCAATGCTTTTTAGACAAGAGAATGAGGGGAGAGGGAGGGAGGGAAGGGAAGAGGGGATTCAAATTAGGGGGTTGCCAGTAGTCTTAATTGGCCAATAATCCACCAAGATCTAACTACTGATTAACATCATATAACATACAAATGCCAAGTAATTAAAACCTGAAAAGGGTCTGGAAACAGGTGGGGAGAATTGATCCCAACTATGCTACCTTGTCCTAAACAATAAATTCAGATGAATTATATTATATTACAGTTGTGTTCAAAATTATTCAACCCCCAATGCTGTAAAGGGTTTTAGGGAATTTAGTGTACAAGGACTTTTTAAAGAACCATATGCAACTAAAATGACATCAATTGGTTTTGTAATCAGGCCCGTCTTTAATATTGATTGGACCCTGGGCAAACATTTTTCTTGGGCCCCCCCTGCCCGAAAGCCACACCCACCACATCATTTTGCTCCCCAACAGTAATGAACAGTGTTCATAAGCATATCACAGAGCTCCACAGCAATAAACATAGTAATGTGCAGCGTCTGACTTTATCAGAGAACTCCACAGCAATAAAACTCACATTCATACACACTGTATATTGATGTGAGGTTTATTGTTGTGGACCTCTGATACGGTCATACACACTGCACATTACTGTATCAGAGGTCCACAGAAATAAACATCATAGTAATGTGCGGTGTGTATGACTGTATTACAGCTCCAAAGCAATAAAACTCACAGCAATATGCAGTGTATCACAGAGATCCACAGCAATAAAACTCACTCAAACACACTGCACATTTCTGAGAGTTTTATTGCCGTGGAGCTGTGATATGCTCATACACACTGCACATTACTGTGGATTATATTGTTGTGGAGCTCTGATACAGTAATGTGCAGTCAATGTGTAAGAGTTTTAGTTCTCTGGCGCTTGTGCTATGCTCATACACACTGCGCAATTGTTTTTATTGTGGTTTGCAGGAGGGAAAAATAAAATAGAAAAATAAAAAAATATCTTCTCAAGGGGGAGGCTAATAAATAAAATGTGTTGTTTTGGGGGGGGTCAAATCTGTTTTACTATGGGGTTTATTTTTGGAAAGTAATTTTTGTTCAGGTTGGAGGCAAATTTGTTTTCCTTTGGAGTTTTTTCCCGGAAGAAGGGTGATTTTTTTTTTTTCCCCAGTGAAGGCAGATAAATCTGTCTTGCTTTGGTGTAAATTTATCACAGTGAGAGGGGGGGGGGGATAAAAATAACCCAAATCATATCTTTTTTTTCTGGGGAGAGGGTGTCTAGCTTTAACCCCTTCGCTGCGGTGGACACGCTCAGCGCGTCCAACCGCATGTCACGTTGCGTGCGGAGGACGCGCTGAGCGCGTACAGCCCTTGGGGTCAGCGTTCGGCCGGATTCCGGCCGATCGCTGGCCCCCCCGGTGCGGGCTGACATCCTCGATGTCAGCCCAGCATCCGGAACCGCCGCCGGGCTAATTAGGTGTCATCGCGGCGGCGCGATGACACCTTATTCGGGCGCCCCCCCCCGCATGTGCGGAGGAGTCGCCTGAAAGGGAGGGGGGGGAGGTCCTTCGGACCTCTCTCCCTCCCGATCGGCGGCATTGCGGGGGTTAACCCAGGCACCATTTGGAAGGGCACAGCCTGCCCTTCCAAATGGTATCTGGCATTAACCCCTGGGGAGCCGGATCACGAATCGGCGCTGAAAAGCGCCGGTTCGTGATCCTTTCCCGGAGCTGGCCGACATCTTGGATATCGGCCAAGCCTCCGGGAACTCCCCCTGAGGACTGGCGTCATCGTGCATAGCACGATGACGCCAGTCCTGGAGTTAACCCCTAGCTGCCACCAATGGTGGAGATAGGGAGTTCCAATGAACCCCCTATCTCCCGATCCGTGGCAGCTAGGGGTTAAAGTTTGGTATTGTTGGATCGGCCAGAGCATGGCCGTTCCAACTATACCAAACTCGAATGTGAAAAAAGTTAGTAAAAAAAAAAAATTTGAAAAAAAAAAATATTTAAAAAAAAAGTAAACAAGTTTTTTTTGGTTTGTTAATGCAGCAATATTTTCCATTTCAATTATAATGTGAACAATGATGCTGCACTAACGATTTTTGTATGCGGTGCGTTTGTTAAAAATCGTGTAATTTTCCCCAAAAAAAATGTAACGAGACCCCATCTCTAATTTTTTAACAAGCGCACCCATACAAAATATAACCGTAATTGCTCGCATCTGAAAATGTGAAAAAAAAACACTTTACACATTGCAAATTATTGAAAAATCATATTTAATTTCATTTTTTGTTATAATATACAGACAGGTCATGACGTATACATATAATAATGACATATTATGAATCTGACGGAAAGAACGATATATAATATGTCTGGGTCATATACTAAAATAAGCCTTCAAAACGCGTTTAAACATGATGAGCAAAACCGGTAAAAATGACCTCAGCACAGGGGCGGGAAAAGCCTCAGCAGCGAAAGGGTTAAACTTACTGTAATGTTCACCACAGTAGTGTGTGCTGTCTGTGAGTATATCATAGAGAGAGCTCCACAGCAATAAAAGTGTTAATGAGAGAGAGAAGTGAAGAATGCAGCAGACAGGAGGGCAGCCTCCGGAGAAAAGTAAACAAAGAGAGAGGAAGGGAGAGAGTTAAATGATGTGTGGCGTTTAGTGAAGACATAAGCCGAGGAGCGAGCATTCTCAAGGTCTGCAGTGTCTGCTGAAAAAAAACTCCACTACCTGTTCTTATCTGTCACTGGCTGCAGACTGCAATCACTCTGTCTCCTCAGCAGCAGCTCCCACCCCGTGCACACAGCATGCAATGCGCGGGGTCAGGATGGCGATGGTGAGGGGGAATAGGGGAGGAGCCGGATACGGAAGCCTCGTGTGTCGTCTGGGCACACAGCAGGATTGCATCCACAGACAATGTACGTGGGCCTAAGGAGCAGCTGCTTTGGGCCCCTCAACAATGACTGGGCCCGGGGCAGCTGCCCCTTTTGCCCCGCGTTAAAAACGGCCCTGTTTGTAATACAGTAGTAAATGTTTATTTTGTGAATTCTTCATTGACACAATTATTCATCCCCTTAAAGACTACCACTCTGAAGAACAGAGGTTCGTTCAAGTGTTTTCAATCAGGTATTGAAAACACCTGTGGATGTCACGGAGCAGCAATAAAGCTTAATAAGCACCAAATAGGCAGCTTTAAAATGACTGTGATACTCAGCTCCTTCTAGACATTTACTGGTGTGGTTACAAACATGGTGAAGTCAAGAGAATGGTCCAGGAAGACAAGAGAAGAGGTGATTACTCTTCACAGGAAGGGCAATGGCTATAAGAAGATTGCAAAGATGTTAAACATAGCAAGAGAGACCATAGGAAGCATCATTCGCAAATTCAAGGCAAAGGCACTGTTGAAACGCTACCTGGTCGTGGCAGAAAGAAGATGCTGACTTCGACTGCTGTGCGCTACCTGAAGCGTAGAGTGGAGAAAAGTCCCCGTGTGACTGCTGAGGAACTGAGAAAAGATTTGTCAGATGTGGGTACTGAAGTTTCAGCTCAGGACAATACGGCGCACACTGCGTAATGAAGGCCTCCATGCCAGAACTCCCAGGCGCACCCCTTGCTGTCTCCAAAGAATAAGAAGAGTCGACTGCAGTATGCCAAAAGTCATGTGGACAAACCACAGAAGTTTTGGGATAGTGTTCTGTGGACTGATGAAACAAAACTAGAACTGTTTGGGCCCATGGATCAAAGCTATGTGGAGGAGGAAGAACAAGGCCTATGAAGAAAAGAACACCTTGCCTACTGTGAAGCATGGCGGGGGGTCAATCATGCTTTGGGGCTGTTTTGCTTCTGCAGGTACAGGGAAGCTTCAGTGTGTGCAAGGTACCATGAATTCTCTTCAGTACCAGGAGATATTGGATGACAATGTGATGCAGTCCGTCACAAACCTGAGGCTTGGGAGACGTTGGACCTTTCAACAGGACAATGATCCCAAGCATACCTCCAAGTCCACTAGAGCATGGTTGCAGATTAAAGGCTGGAACATTTTGGAGTGGCCATCGCAGTCACCTGACTTAAATCCGATTGAGAACTTCTGGTGGGACTTAAAGAAAGCAGTTGCAGTGCGCAAGCCTAAGAATGTGACTGAACTGGAGGCTTTTGCCCATGACGAATGGGCGAAGATACCCGTAGATCGCTGCAAGACACTTGTGTCAAGCTATGCTTCACGTTTAAAAGCTGTTATAACTGTAAAAGGATGTTGTACTAAGTACTAAGATTGAATGTCACTTGGGGTTGAATAAAACTGATAATGATGTGAGCACAGAAAAGACATTTGTGGTTATTTCATTATAAATTTTATGTTATATTTGTCTGACCTACACGTGCCTCTTTGATTTAATTGTAAGCAAGATGACTGAATGATCAAAATCAATGTCAAACTGGCCAAAACACTCAATTTCAGTGGGGGTTGAATAATTTTGAACACAACTGTATATGAAGGTATATAGTTAAATTCCTCATCCAGTCCTCCTGGATACAAAGTTTGTAACGTATCTGTCCAGAAGAACTCTCTTTGACACACATACCTGTCATAATTTCCTCCCCTTGTACTAGTATGACTACACTCAATCACTTGAAATGACAGGCATGTAACCTCAGAGCCATGTACAGATGTAATATGGAGAGAATCCGTTCCAGTTTATTACATACGACCCGATGTGCTGGAGAATACAACGTTTGACCTGTTGAATTGTTTTGCCTACCTGTTGCTTTCCACAGCAACATGTAATCAGACTAATAGTCTTGAGAAATATGTGGAACAAAGACTAGTGCCAAGGGGACTGAGACCAGAAGTGTCCTTACCCAGTTGGGTTGTTAAGGAAGAGGATGTAGAGGAGTGGAACTCTATGTTGTTGGAATGCTCGTTTAAATTGATGGGGATGCTTACGGGGATGCAAGGTCGAGTCCAATATGCAGTGAACAAAAGGAGTGTAGGCAGGTATACGTTGAATAAATGAAAAAGGTTTATTTAAACCGGACACAGGAGGAATGAAGCAAAAGTAAAATGGGATAAGCATGAGACGTGGCTGGAGATAAAAGGGTTTTTTCAGACAGACGATCTGGCCCTGAAATGTCACCGAACAGGGAATTTCCCCGTACGGTGACATTTCGGGCCATTCGGCTATTTAGAGAGCAGGCAGTTTACCAAATTTTGGCGTACTGACAGTAATTGCGGTGCGTGTTCGAAGGCCGTGAAATCCCCCATAGAGAAGCAATGGTAAATCTATTCAGAGAACACCGAACAGCAGTGAAAAGGTACCAAAGTGCCCTGCTGTTCAATGGTTTCATTCGGCAGGTTAATTCAGGTGAACTGTTAAAAAATATTCCTGTTTTTATTCAATATCTAAAAAAAGAAAGAAATATTTATTCTTCTATTCTACAGTAAAACGTCTATTGATTTTTTTATTTTTTTTTTATGTAGGCATATTTTGGGAATTTTTTTTTCCACTATTTTTTTTAAATTGAAAGTGTTTTTTCTTTTTTCTATAACAGACCTTTTTATTATCATACATAGGACCTTATATGTATATTCCAGGCATTTTCATTCAGTAGTTTTTTTGCAAACAGCGTTTCAATTTTGACAATGTAAAAGTGTATTGTGGTTTGTTGTTTTTTTCCAGTGTTTGTCAGCTTGTCGGCTTTTAACCGGCGGCTGGTCTGCACTGTGATCGGTGATTCGTCGGCTTTTTCCGGCATGTTTTTTGCGGCGGTTCTGGTGGAGTTCGACAGGTGTTTGACCGGATTGCGGCAGGTTTTCCCTGCACTCTGGGGACCCTGCGGTGAATGCTGAATTCACCGCATGGTGGGGAACTTTGATTCCCCAAAGTGCAGGGAAGTACGGGGAACGAGATAGCACCAAAATGTCAGTGACATTTTGGTGCTCTATGGATAACCCCTGAAGAGGCAAAGCAGAAAAAGGGCTGATCAATAAATACAGAAGTAAGGGAGAAGGTGAATAAACAGAACTATTGACTAGACTGGAAAGGGGCTGAATAAGAGGATGATGGATGAGGAATAGGACTGAAGGGCAAATAGGGTAGAAGGAAAATAAATATATTGAAGGGATGAAACACAAGAAACTAGAGAACCAGGGGAACTGAATATAATAACTCCACCAAAATATAGGGCTCCTATCCTAGGAGGGCTATAAGGCAAAGGTTCAGCAATAATGGATGCAGCAAGGGGTTTTGGCAAAGCGAAGTCCAGTAGTCAAGCAGGGGTTCGGGAAAAAAGAGATCCAGCAGAGGGGTTTGGCAAAGCGAAATCTCAGAGGGGTAAATATGAAAGTGGGTTCCAGAGGTAGTCCCAGGGGTCCGATGGTCAGGATACAGGATAGACTTGTTGCGGCTTGCTTGGAAAAAGGATACTGAATGAACAGCAATGCAAAAGCAAAGCACTATGGGTGCCACATGCCACACCATGAGTGTGGTGCACACAGTGGGCGATCTGGCGCCCGCTCTGCCTGTCACTGTGAACCGAGCAGTACCTCTTAGCCAAAACTGGTTAGAACAAAAAAGATTTATTTATTTTTACACATTTTCTCATCATGTTGAATATCTTTTGGAAAGGCCAGAGATTGCAGACACCTCGACTGTCCTTGTAGGATTTATGGATCCAGGGATACATGGGTCTAGATCTGAGGATCGCAAGGGTAGGGGCGTGGAACTTTTACTCTCTCCAATCTGCACTTTCCAGCCTACTCCTCCCTCCTCTTCTCTCCTTCGAAGTCCATGCCGTCCGCCTCTTCCTCTCCAGACTCCTATGTTTCGCTGTAATCTATCGCCCTCCTGTTTTGTATGCCTGTGCTAGGTTTATCCAACTAAACTCCGGCACCTCTCACACCTCGCCCCTTTTTTAATCTCTACACTAGTTTCCTGTTTCCTGTTAGAATTGAATTCAAACCACTGGTGCTCACTTACAAAGCTCTCCATAACCGTGCCCTGCCTATATCTCATCCCTTATGAGCAGGTGCATCCTGTCACGCCCACTTTGCTCTGCCAATGATCTGATGCTATCCGCTCCACGTTCCTGCACCCTCAACTCCCACCTTTAAGACTTCTGCCCGAGCTGCCCCCTTTCTATGGAACTCCTTCCCCCGCAACATTAGACTTTCCTGGTCTCTCCATTCCTTCAAGAAGTCTCTGAAAACACATTACTTTAGAGAAGCCTATCTGCTCGCTCCACGATTCCCCCACTCTACCTTTCTTGCGCCATCTTCCCACGCAGCCCACATGCCCCCCACTACTTCAGGTTCTCTATTTACCATTGCCTAGTGTGCCACCCTCTCCTTATAGATTGTAAGCTCTCAAGCAGGGTCCTCTCTCCTACTGTTCTGTGTTTAACTTGTATGTATATTTGTTATTCTGTCTCACCCATTGTACAGCGTTACAGACCTTGTTAGTGCTTTATAAATACTTGTAACTGTGTATAGCTGTTAGACGTTAATATACAGTATTATTGACTCTGCTGTGGTTGCCATCAATTTTGTTATTTTTGTGAGCCGCTAATGGATACTGGAAGTGTCGCTGTGCACCGCTTCTGTTCCACTCCTGGAGTCCAAAGCAAGAAGAGTGTGAAGGGACCAGGAAAATGACGAGTTTCTGGTATTAACAAGCAACATTATAAATAAAAACTTATAGTGAATAGTCACTCTGACTATTGTCCTTTTTGTCACTCTCTAGGGATGACACTTGTGGGTGCAGTGGCGATCGTGTTTTAGGTTCTTTTCCCCATTCAATTATATTTTGTTGCGCCTATACCAATTTTTCTTTTTTTTGTTATAAATAAAAACTTACTTGTGAATGCTAACGCCCCATAAGGACAGCCTTAATTTTTTTTTATTTTTTTTTAGCTATTTACCTAGAATAGAATTGTAAGTTTAACACCGAAATAGAGCAGTATTGTGAAATACAAGATGCTGCATTCTGTAAACTTCAGACCAGAGATTGGCAAATTGATAACAAATACTGGCGAAAGAAATATGTAGCAACCAGGTACAATTTTTTTTTTTTATGAGCAAGGTGAAGTTTGTGTTTATCGACGTACGTAGAATAATCAAATATTAAAGAACCGGAGATAATATTCTGTGACACAGTGCCTTAGAGAGTGTGGTTTTACACAGGATGTTGTTTTGTCTATATCTGGATTTTTCTTTGCGTAACCGGGAGTTGCGGAGACTTACAGTGCTTTCAGAATGTAATGAGACCACATATGGTCTTTATGATAACAATAGTTTAATTATTTTTCCCCCCCAAATCAATCTACAGTCAATACCCCATAATGACAAAGCAATAAAAAAAGAAAACCAACAACAATGTTTTTTACATCAGTGTAAATTGTAGTGTTTAAACCAATAAAAATGTATTAAAATGTGTCTAAATAATGAAAAAAGGTTCTTGAAAAATTCATTTAAAGGTCTGCTACAGAATTGGGAAACCAAAATTTCCTCAAAGTGTTCTAATTTTTTTTGCTTTAAATGAAAAAAAAGTCTTTCAAATTTTTTTTAAAAAGATTACATTTTTACGTTGCATGCTACGGTGTTCGCTTATTTAATCCTGACAAACTGAAACACCGAAAATCAGGTCATTTCGGTGCAGTTCGGCATTCTGTGAATATTTTAACCATTACGTCTCTATGAGACCGTTTCGCTGCCACCGAAGATCAGCGAACTGCACTGTATTTCGCCATCAATTTATAATCGACTAACTGCCCCGAAATAGCACCAAACTGTGACATTCACTATTTGGTGCAATTCGGTGGCAAGTTTGGTGTTTAGTGAAAAGACACGCCAGACTTAATTATTCAGGCTGTAATGGTTGGAGGGTGGTCTGAACCCAGTATGCTGGGATTCACAGATAAACAGACAGGAGGGACCAGGATTCTTGGGAGACACTTGGAAAGGTACCTTGGGGGTGGTAGACCGGACACAAGGGGGACGCCACGCAAGGTACAAGTGTGTGTTCCAAGAGAATGGTCACAGGACGGTCCGTTGGTCAAAGATTGAGAGAAGGAGGCAATCGGTGGTCAAAACAGGGGATCTGGTACATGGGAGTTAATGGTATCAGGGAGCCCAGGAAGTGCGTCTGGTTTGCAGGGCCGCCATCAGGGCATTACAGCCCATATTGCTGTAAGAGGCCCGGGGACTGGGGGGGGCCCGGCCGCCGCCGACAACTTTGTTAAATTTAGGCCGCAGGCCTCGGAGGAGGTTCTGCGGTCTACATGGGCCCAGCCGCCGGCGAGCAGGGCCTCCAAGATGGCTGCCGACGGGCCCCCTACAGACGTCCGGTGGGCCTCACTGACATCAGAGGGGGCCTGCCAGCGTCCATCTTGGAGGCCCTGCTAGCCGGCTGCTGGGCCCATGTAGGCCGCAGAACCTCCTCCGAGGCCTGCGGCTAAATTTAACAAAGTTGCCGGTGGCAGCGGACGGGGCCCCCCCCAGTCCCCGGGCCCCTTACAGCAATATGGGCCGTAATGATCTGATGGCGGGGCCAGGGGCGGATCCAGGTGGGGGCAAATAGGTGAGCTACTTTGGGCAAATATACCCGTGTGAGCTGGGGGCAAAATATACCCATGTGAGCTGGGGGCAAAAATATACCCATGTGAGCTGGGGGCAAAAATATACCCACGTGAGCTGGGGGCAAAAATATACCCATGTGAGCTGGGGGCAAAAATATACCCATGTGAGCTGGGGGCAAAAATATACCCATGTGAGCTGGGGACAATATATACCCATATGAGCTGGGGCCCTGGGCAATATATACCCATATGAACTGGGGGCAATATATACCCATGTGAGCTGGGAGCAAATATACCCATGTGAGCTGGGGGCAAAATATACCCATGTGAGCTGGGGGCAAATATACCCATGTGAGCTGGGGGAAAATATATCCATGTGAGCTGCCTGGGGGCAATATATATATATCCATGTGAGCTGGGGGCAAATATATCTGCCTGTGACTGTTAATCCAACAACAGCTCTTGGCCACAACTGGTAGAATTCCCCCCCCCCCCGAAACGTGTGTCTGGATCCACCCCTGGCCTAAAGTTAAGGTTTATTAATAAAAAAGAAACCAACTGAAATCACCCTTTAAGAGGAAGAAGTAATGCCATGGGATGCCGAAGGAGGAAGATAGGTGGCTCAGGACCCAGCGGGGCCCCCAGGTTCGAATGGGGAGGGGGGTTAATGAAAGGAAAAGAGTGGGGATGCACACAATGTGCTTTAACTGCAGACTGTCAGCTTTAATTTGAGGCTATGTACATCCAACTCAGGTGAACGGTGTAGGACTTACAGCAGTTTGCAGATGTGCCTCCCACTTGTTAAGGGACCAAAGGTAATGGGACAAAATAATAATCATAAATCAAACTTTCCCTCTTAATACTTGGTTGCAAATCCTTTGCAGTCAATCACAGCCTGAAGTCTGGAACGCATAGACATCACCAGACGCTGGGTTTCATCCCTGGTGATGCTCTGCCAGGCCTCTACTGCAACTGTCTTCAGTTCCTGCTTGTTCTTGGGGCATTTTTCCCTTTAGTTTTTTCTTCAGCAAGTGAAATGCATGCTCCATGGGATTCAGGTCCGGTGATTGACTTGGCCATTGCATAACATTCCACTTCTGTCCCTTCAAAAACTCTTTGGTTGCTTTTGCAGTATGCTTTGGGTCATTGTCCATCTGCACTGTGAAGCACCGTCCAATGAGTTCTGCAGCATTTGGCTGAATGTGAGCAGATAATATTGCCCGAAACACTGCAGAATTAATCCTGCTGCCTTTGTCAGCAGTCACATCATCAATAAATACAACAGAACCAGTTCCATTGGCAGCCATACATGTCAACGCCATGACACTACCACCACCATGCTTCACTGATGAGGTGGTATGCTTAGGATTATGAGCAGTTCCTTTTCTTCTCCATACTCTTCTCTTCCCATCACTCTGGTACAAGCTGATCTTGGTCTCATCTGTCAATAGGATCTTGTTCCAGAACTGTGAAGGCTTTGTTAGGTGTTGTTTGGCAAACTCTAATCTGGCCTTCCTGTTTTTGAGGCTCACCAATGGTTTACATCTTGTGGTGAACCCTCTGTATTCACTCTGGTGAAGTCTTCTCTTGATTGTTGACTTTGACACACATACATCTACCTCCTGGAGAGTGTTCTTGTTCTGGCCAACTGTTGTGAAGGGTGTTTTCTTCACCAGGGAAAGAATTCTTCGGTCATCCACCACAGTTGTTTTCCGTGGTCTCCCGGGTCTTTTGGTGTTGCTGAGCTCACCAGTGCGCTCCTTCTTTTTGAGAATGTTCCAACAGTTGTTTTGGCTACGCCTAATGTTCTTGCTATCTCTCTGATGGGTTTGTTTTGTTTCTTCAGCCTAATGATGGCTTGCTTCACTGATATTGACAGCTCTTTGGATCTCATCTTGAGAGTTGACAGCAACGGATTCCAAATGCAAATAGCACACCTGAAATGAACTCTGGGCCTTTTATCTGCACATTGTAATTGGGGTAATGAGGAAATATCACACACCTGGCCATGGAACAGCTGAGAAGCCAATTGTCCCATTACCTTTGGTCCCTTAACAAGTGGGAGGCACATCTGCAAACTGCTGTAAGTCCTACACCGTTCACCTGAGTTGGATGTACATACCCTTAAATTAAAGCTGACCGTCTGCAGTTGAAGCACATTGTGTTTGTTTCATTCCAACTCCATTGTGGTGGTGTATAGAGCCAAATATGTTAGAATTGTGTCAATGTCCCAATATTTCTGGACCTGACTGTATACTTTTATGCTACATTGTTTGTACTAATACATATTTTATGCGATTTTAAGGTATTGGGAGCAATACTCTGTAATACAATCTTGATTCTTTATTATTTTTAATCACAATTTGAATTTCATACTGTCTTAAATTATTTAAGCCAGATACTTTTTATGTTAAATGTGCTGTTGTGCGAGCAATATGGGTGATTTTTAAAATATTGGGACTAACACTCTGTAATGTGACCACGATTCACAGTAAATATTGATTTCCTATAGGAAGAGGGGATCGTGGGGGGGCATTCTGAGGGTCAGTAAGGGGCCCCAAAATTTCTAATGGCTGGCCTGCTGGTTTGTAACACAGCTTAGCACCTTAATGCTGAAGCATGGATGGAAGGGAGGAGACTTTTATTTCAGGCAGGAGGGTATGGTGTGTGTTTGCTGTGTTTAACTGTTTCACTGCTGAGCATGGGCAGTACTTACTACTTACGTGTGCTGCCTGAACATGAATGGTGAGCACGGTGCAGTCAGCAGCAGGGGCATGACACAGACCTGTAACTCAGTAAATGATTTAAGCTCATGGCAGTGATTACAGAGGCGGCTCTAGACTTTGAGGCCTTAAGCGAAACTTAAAAATGAGGCCCCAAAATGCAAGCAATAAATCGTAACTAGGGATGCACTGATACTAGTGTTGGTGCTGATACTGGCATTTGCATGAGTACTTTGTACACGTGCAAATGCCCTGATACCGTCCCCGATACCAGGAAGCCAGGGCTGGGCTGTGAACACGCCCAATGCTCGCTTCCTGCGGTCACGTCATAGAGCACACACATGCACACCGCTCTCCAAGCTGCCAGGAGCATGTCGCCAGGGTCATGTGACGCAACGTCCAATCTTTCTGCCTCTTGCCTTCCGCGATCCAAGCCGCCTGTTCACGTCTGGTGACATCATCCCATGCGGCAGCGGGAAGATGGCGGCCAGTATCCCCTTACAACCGGTGCAGAAGAGACCAGACTATTACATCTCTGACAGGAGGAACAAGAGGAGGTGAGGATAGAAGGAAACTGGAGAGGTGTGGAGCAGGGAGGCAGAGTGAGGCACCTGCTGTACATTGACACACCCTCTCCTTCTGCTCATATGTGTTGCTGGGCCTCCTCATCCTACCATGCCAGCAGCACTGTTTCCAACTCACCCAGGAAGCTGCACCCCCGCCGCCTGCTCACTGGCAGTCCCAGTGATGATAATAATGGGATTGAGAAGGTGTGGGCCTCATAAGGCTGCCCCTAAGAGTTATACTCTGTGCTGCTGTGTAATAGGTCAGGCTGCTAATGCTTCACTCACTGGTTTATAAGCCAGCACAGAAACCGGAACACATACCACCCCAAGTGTTCCTGTTTAGGAGGCATAGTCCCTATTTGACCCCTCTCCTCCATCTGGAGGCCTCCCTCTGTGGGGGTCTCTATGGAGTCTCCTCTCTGTGGGGGTCTCTATGGAGTCTCCTCTCTGTTGGGGGTGTCTGTGGAATCTCCCCTCTGTTGGGGTCTCTCCCCTCTGTAGGGGCCTCTCTGGGGTCTCCCCTCTGTGGGGGCTCTCCACTCTGTGCGGGTCTCTTTAGGAAGTCTCCCCTTTGTCTGGGTCTCCCCTCTGTGGGGGTCTCCCCCCTCTGTGGGAGTCTCTCTGGGGCCTCCCCTCTGTGGGGATGTAGGGATCTCTCCCCTCTGTGGGGGGGGTCTCTTTTCTGTGGGGGTCTCTCTGGGGCTTCCTCTCTGTAGGGATCTCTCCCCTCTGCGGGGGTCTCTCCCTTTTCATAGTTACATAGGCCGAAAAAAGACATGCATCCATCGGGTTCAGCCTCTCACACATCACCTACTGCTGTTGATCCAAAAGAAAGCAAAAAACCCAGTCTAAATGCTCGCCAATATGCAACACACTGGGGAAAAATTCCTTCTTGACCCCAGAATGGCAGTCAGATTTCTCCTTGGATCAAGAAGCTTACCCACATATTAAATATTATAACCCTTAATATTCTGTGTCTGCAGAAAGTCATCCAGTCGTTTTTTAAAAGTCTGTACAGTCTCTGACCCAACCACCTCAACAGGCAGAGAATTCCACAGCTTTAATATTCTCACCGTAAAATAACCCTTCCTATGCGTTGGGTGACCTCATGTCCTGTGTTCTGTGGGGGTCTCTCTGTGACCTCCCCTCTGTAGGGCTGTGGGGGTCTCTCTGGGGCCTCCCCTCTGTGGGGGTCTCTCTGGGGCCTCCCCTCTGTGGGGGTCTCTCCCCTCTGAGGTGGGCTCTCTGGGGCCTCCCTTCTGTGGGGCTGTGGGGGTCTCTCTGGGGCCTCCCCTCTGTGGGGCTGTAGGGATCTCTCTGGGGCCTCCCCTCTGTGGGGCTGTAGGGATCTCTCCCCTCTGTGGGGGTCTCTCTGGGGCTTCCCCTCTGTAGGGATCTCTCCTCTCTGCGGAGGACTCTCCCTTCTGTGGGGGTCTCTCTGTGGCCTCCCCTTTGTGGGGCTGTGGGGATCTCTCCCCTCTGTGGGGGTCTCTCCCCTCTGTCGTGGTCTCTCTGGGGCCTCCCCTCTGTGAGGGTCTCTCTGGGGCCTCCTCTCTGTGTGGGTCTCTCCCCTCTGTGGGTGGGGGTCTCTTAGGGTGAAGTCCCTCTGGGGAGGGCCTCTGGTTGCCAAGGCGCCTCTAAGTCACTCACCTCCGTGATGGCCCCATCCGTCAAACTCTGGTTGGAATCACTGTTTGCGCTGCCCGCCAGTGTCAGCTTGCTGCTCTGCTCTCCAGCGTGGTGTTGCATGGCAGGCAGGGTACGGCCGGATGCAGACTGCGCACCGGTGCCAAGACGTGGGCAGACACCAGAGGGGGCCGTCTGGCACACCCTCTGACGTCATCGGAGGCGGCCGGCGGCTATCTTAGATTCTCCAGTCCTGCGGCTGCTCCTAGTCCTGCGGCCTATCCAAAACCATAGCTGCCGCCGGAGTGACCGATTAGGCGGCCGCGAAGCCTTAGGCGGCAGCCTAATTAGCCTAATTAGAAAGCCGCCACTGAGTGATTATATCATTGATTTCTGCAGATCTTAGCTCTGTCAGTTTGAATGAGGACAGCAATTTTCAGATGTCTCCAGAGATGCTGAAGTCTGGACTGGGGCTGAGTCACTCAAGGAGTTTCACAAAGTTGTCCCTAAGCAACTTTTGCATTGTCTTAGCTATGTGATTAGGGTCTTTGTCCTGTTGACAAGTGAAACTTAGGGCCAGTCTGAGGTCTTGTTCACTATGGACCAGATTTTCATTAAGAATATTTCTGTATTCTGCTGGGTTCAGCTCTCACTCAACTCTGACCTGTCTCCCAGTTCCTACCACTGAAAAACACCCTCAAAGCAGGATGCTGCCACCCCATTCTTCAGCTTTGGTATTGCGCAAGTGATGAGTTGTGCTTGATTTCCTCCAAACATGAGACTTTAAATCGAGTCTAAACAGTTCAATCTTTGTGTCATTGGACAAGAAAATCTTGCTTCTCACAGATGGAGAGCCCTTTAAATGCTTTTATTTGCACATTCAATGCAGGCTTTCTTTTGTCTTGAAGTGTGAAGTAGCTTCTGTCTGGCTAGCCTGCCACAAAGGTCAGATCGGTGTACTGTTGCACTTGCAGTGATGGTTGTCCATCCTCCACGCTTTTATCTCCGGATCTCATCCAAAGTGTCCATTGCTTATGCAATTGTTTGCATGTTTTTAAAAAATGTGATTAATGGCATAATTTGTGAAAGGAGTGGTGATTTTGCATTCCTCTATCACTCTATTTCGCACCAAACTGTTTTCTTCAGTACCGACTCTTGTCACTGACTTCTGTAATAGAATGAATGTGTGATTTAAAACCGAGACTAATAAACATACAGGGTTATTCAGGATAGATGAAAATCAGGAGAATTGCCAGGAGAATGAACAATCTAGACCAATTAGCCGATTTGGAAAGTAAGATAAATGGGAGAATTTTTCTGATTTGGCTATTTTGACCTAGAATTTAAGTCAGGTGATGTGACAATCTAAGATATTTGCATAACCCACTTGCTAACTTTAACCACTTCGCTGCGGCGGACGCGCTCAGCGCGTCCAACCGCATGTCACGTTCCATGCGGTGGACGCGCTGAGCGCGTCCTGCCTTTGGGGTCAGCGTTCGGCCGGGTTCGATGTCAGCCCAGCATCCGGAACCGCCGCCAGGCTAATTAGGTGTCATCGCGGCGGCGCAATGACACCTAATTCAGGCGCCCCCCCCCCCGCTTGTGCGGAGGAGGCGCCTGAAAGGGAGGGGGGAGGTCCTTCGGACCTCTCTCCCTCCCGATCGGCGGCGTTGCGGGGTTAACCCAGGCACCATTTGGAAGGGCACAGCCTGCCCTTCCAAATGGTACCTGGCATTAACCCCTGGGGAGCCGGATCACGAATCAGCGCTGAAAAGCGCCGGTTCGTGATCCTTTCCCGGAGCTGGCCGACATCTTGGATGTCGGCCAAGCCTCCGGGAACTCCCCCTGAGGACTGGCGTCATGGCGATGACGCCAGTCCTGGAGTTAACCCCTAGCTGCCACCAATGGTGGAGATAGGGGGTTCCAATAAACCCCCTATCTCCCGATCCGTGGCAGCTAGGGGTTAAAGTTTGGTATTGTTGGATCGGCCAGAGCATGGCCGTTCCAACGATACCAAACACGAAAGTGAAAAAGTTTGTAAAAAAAATAAAAAAATAGTAATAATAAAAAAATATTTTAAAAAAAAATTATAAAAAAAAAAATAAACAAGTTTTTTTTTCTTTTTTTGGTTTGTTAATGCAGCAATATTGTTCCCATTTCAATTATAATGTGAACAATGATGCTGCACTAACGATTTTTGTATGCGGTGCGTTTGTTAAAAATCGTGTAATTTTCCCCAAAAAAAAATGTAACGAGACCCCCATCTCTAAAATTTTTTAACAAGCGCACCCCATACAAAATATAACCGCAATTGCTCGCATGTTAAAATGTGAAAAAAAACACTTTACACGTTGTAAATTATTGAAAATTCATATTTTACTGCATTTTTTGTTATAATATACAGACAGGTCATGACGTATACATATAATAATGACATATTCTGAATCTGCCGAGTCTGACGGAAAGAACGATATATAATATGTCTGGGTCATATACTAAAATAAGCCTTCAAAACACGTTTAAACATGATGAGCAAAACCAGTAAAAATGACCTCAGCACAGGGGCGGGAAAAGCACCTTGTGATCGCTCCCCGGGAACGATCAACATCCGGTTTTACCGGAGAGGTGCCCGGCACTTCTAGAGAGCGCTGGAAGCGATCGGATCGTAACTTTAAGGTTTACTGCCAAAAACCACCCCAAAATATGTTCAGCAACATCTTCTGAGTAAATTGATACCACCCATGTATAGGTATGTTGGGTCATTTGGGGGCTAATAGGCCTTATTTGGGGGGTGCGCATTTCAGCTTTCCAACTTGGAATTTTGACATTTCGTCATCATGCACCCATGTCCTATTTGGGACATTTTTGAAGCCGGCCAAAGTAATTTACCCCCATCAAACCATATATTTTTAGAAAGGGCACACCCTAGGGTACTTCAAAGAGTTATAGAGCTAGTGCATGGAAAGTGTTAAAATATGTCAAACTTTCAGGTAGTCACTTTTTGGGTTATTTTTTCACACACATTGTACTTTAGGCATGAATTGTCAAATCCAGTTATGGGTTACTGCCAAAAAACACCCCAAAATATGTTCAGCAACATCTTCTGAGTAAAGTGATACCACCCATAGATTTGTTCTGTTGTTTTTGGGGTGCTACGCCAATCTTTTGACATGTGCTTGTCAATTTTCTAATTTGACATACAGTATCTTCTTTGCTTATCTTCTTTTTAGGGGCCTTTTTACATACCCCAATTTCATGAACGTGCATATATTTGGTAAGCTAACACCCCAAAGTATTGTTAATGGAGTGTTTTTATGCCATGGATGCAACCGTTTGCTCCAAACAAATTGGATACTGTTTGGTGGTCATTTTTCATTTTCACACACACATCAGTTTTGGACTGTGATTTAGGAGACACTGTTGTTGGTTACTGCATGAAAACTCTCCAGGTTGTTTTCTGCAAGGTCTCCTGAGTACACCCATGCCCCCCATGCGTAGGTTTGCCAGGATTTTGGGAAGGTTCAAATACAATTTTTATGACTTTGTCATTGGAGTTGAAATTGAGATTATTTCTTCAGCTAGGCCTATCTTTGGTTTTGGGTCTACCGCATACCCCAGTTTGAATTATTGCCAGAAAATTGTTTATATTTCTTAAGTTGACACCCCAAGGTATTGCATATGGAGTGCTTTGATGCCATGGATGCAACGGTTTTAGCCCAAAACATTTGAGAAGGTGTGTGGTGGTAATTTTTCAATTTTTTTTTTTTTTTTTACGCCCACATTAGATTTGGACTGTGATTTAGGAGACACTGTTGTTTGTTACTGCATGAAACCTCTCCAGGTTGTTTTCTGCAAGGTCTCCTGAGTACACCCATGCCCCCCATGCATAGGTTTGCCAGGATTTTGGCAAAATACAGCACCAATTGTAGAACATAAAAATGTAGGAATAAAATGTAAAGGTCTGGTGCAGTAAAAGAAAAAAAAAAAACTAAACTGAACTAACTAACGTGTAAGAAAAAAATAGAAAGGAAAAAAAAAAAAATCACAGATCACGCACAGTGTGATATATCTTGAAACAGTCCCCAAGACACAGACCGGGTTGTCCAGGGCATTCTGGGCAGTACAAGATTGTGTCTCTCCTCTGCCTCCTCTTGAAACACACCCGGCATCTTTTTTGGGGTTTCTGTTTGCCCTCAGTAGGGGGGATTTTATAAATAAAATGTGTAGCCCCAACTCTGTCCCCCATCACCGTCCGGGGAGCAGCTGCATCCTGGTACAAAAACCCCGAAATGACCTGGAGCTGAAACTGTAAAAAGGACAGCGTCACTCCGGGGTTTGCCTTTTTGCAGAGCAAAAAGGCATTGTGGGTTGCAATTTGCATCAGGTAAATTGCAACCTTTTTGTACCAGGCCCTTGACTTCCACATAATCTGGTAGGGCTGGAGCAGCTGATCTGCCAGATCAACCCCACCCATATGCCGGTTATAGGCTTTGATGCACACTGGCTTCCTGATGCGCTCAGCTCTGCCACGTACAGAGACCTCCACAGACCTCTCAGTGTGGATGGAAGGTATACATCCTTCTTGTCTCTGTACTTGACCGCCAACAGCTCCTCTTGGCGCAGAGCTGAGGTCTCCCCCCTTTTTAACCGGGTGCGGACAAGCTGTGCTGGGAAACCTACGCGGTTCTTGCGAACAGTACCACATGCTGCTGTATCAAAACAATACAGCAGCTTGAACAAAGGGACACTCGTATAAAAATTATCAACATACAAGTGGTACCCTTTGTTCATCAGGGGAAAAAGTAGGTTCCACACAATCTTGCCACTGGTTCCCATGTGTTCTGGGCAACCTGGAGGGTCAAGGCTACTATCCTTTCCCTCGTACACCCGGAAGGCCTGAGTATACCCACTCTCGCTGTCACAGAGCTTATACACCTTCACTCCATACCTGGAGCGTTTGGAAGGAATATACTGCTTGAATCCCAGCCTTCCCTTGTATTTCATTAGGGATTCATCCACACAGATATTCCTTCCAGGTGTATAAGCCTCTGAAAACCTGGCGGCGAAGTGGGTAATCAGGGGGCGGATTTTATACAGCCTGTCAAACTGGGGATGCTCTCTAGGAGGGCACAGGCTGTTGTCACTGAAGTGCATGAAACGCAAAATGTTTTCATACCTTCTACGTGACATTGATTGGGGGTAAATGGGGGTAGAGCAGATGGGGCTACTGCTCCAGTAGGAGCGAATTGAGGGCTTCTTTATGATGCCCATCAGCATAGTAAGTGCCCAGAATTTCAGAAATTCTGGCACATCTAGCGGGGTCCATTGCTGCCTTGCCAAGTAGGAGTCTGGCTTCGCAGCACAATGCTGATGGGCATACAGATTTGATTGGGCAACAATGTGGCCCAACAAATCATCCCCCATAAACACCTGCAAAAACTGTGTGGCGGTAAATCCTGCAACATCAATATTGATGCCAGGATTTGCCGTGACAGGAGGGATATCTGGCCTCTGGCGATGAGGCACTAACCCACTCCTCAGCTGGAGCTGTGCGCCTCCTGCTGGCAGGTGGTGGCCCAGGATCTGCATCAGAAACATCACTAGGAGATACATCAGCCAGCATAGATGATGTATTTAGCGAGGTCTCTGAGCAGTTAGCGGGGTCAAAATCTGGGGTCTGACGCCAGGATGGCATATGCCTCCTCGGCGCTGTACACCCTCTCAGACATTATATATAATAGATTTATAAAATTTTATAATTATTTTATATATATATATATATATAAGCGGATTATTGGTTCTTAGAAGAACCGTTGGGTTTCACAAGAAAAATACAAATAAACACCTTAATCTCTCTAAATCCCTCTAAACCTGCCTCAATTGTTCTAAATCTCCCTAAAATCTCTCTAAATCTGCCTCAATTTTTCTAATCTCCCTAAATCTACCTAAAATCTCTAAACTGTCAAATCTGATCTCAATCTCTCACCAAAACACAAGTGAGGAGAGGGAGGGAGAATCAAAGAGGTCACGGCCAATATTTACAAAATATTGACCTGACCTGACAAATTAGAAATTTTATTTAGATTTTTTTATAACTTCTGATTGGATGTTGCTAGCCTGCCTCTCTGATGAGGCAGGCTAGGAACATCCCACACAGCCCGAAGATGACCCTGCCCTTAGAAGGGCAGCACCATCTTGACTGTCACATTTATTGTATTAATTTTTATTCATTTATTTTTCTTTTTTTTACACTTTTTTTTTTAGTCTGCTGGGTGCCTTGATCCCTCGAGGCACCCAGCAGAGCACCTGATCACTCATGTGATCTTTTTTGTACTGAGTGCCACGATACCTCGTGGCACTCAGTACTTCCTGCCGCTACCGGAAGTGATCGCTCGGGGGGGCGATCACTGAGCGGACCGGGGGCAGGTAAACATATTGCAAGGATGCCTCGATGTCGAGGCATCCCTGCAATATACTCAGAGCAGCTGGAAGCGATACCGATCGCTTCCAGCGCTCTGTAGAATTGCGGGGCACCTTTCCGGTCAAACCGGAGCGATCACAAGGGGCCCCGGCACTTCTGTCTGCCATTGCACGGATGCCTGGACTCCCAGGCAGCCTGCAATGGCGTTTCAGCTGCTGGAAGCGATCCGATCGCTTCCAGCGCTCAAAAGACCGCAGGACGTACCATGTACGTCAGCAGGTCTAAAAGAGACCCGCGGCCGTGACGTACATGGTACGTCCGCGGTCTCTAAGGGCTTAAACCTGTCAAACGAAATGACTGAAAATTAGTGCATTTCGACAACTTTTCACAGCTGTTCGTCCTCTGAATAGATTAACCGTTACATCTCTATGGGGAATTTCACTGTGGCTGAAGGTCACCGTATTTCGCTGGCAATTCGCTAATATTTGGCGAATTGCCACGAAATTGCTCCGTACGGAGAAATTCACTGTTCGGTACAATCCGGTGCTCTTGGAATATCTCCTGTAGTGACTTCTTTGTTGGCACATGTTGTCCATGATTTAGGCCTGCTAGGGCTGAAATGTTGCACTTTTACTTGCTGGTTATGCTCTAATAAAATTACTCTGTGGAACTTCTACCTATGTGGCACAACGTTTGTCCTTCGTATCCCAGCCAGGGCTCGAGTCAGGCGGGAATGGCGTTCCCGCACTTCTCCCGCAGCGGGAACTTCGTGGGAACGCATGTTCCCGCTGTGGGACAATTTAGTTTATCGCTGGGGTTAACAAGCTAAATTGGTCAGGGCGCATAGAGTAGGGCTGTCAAGCTCATGGCCACCCAGATGTCGATGCTCACAATTCCCAGAATTATTTCAATGCAATATAGCCAGGGAATCATGGGAGCTGTAGTTTAGAAACATCTGGGGGGCCGGAGTTTGACAGCCCTGGCGTACAGTGTCCATTTAATATTCAAAGATTCGTTCCAGTTGGTTAGTGTCAAAAAGACTGTAAAGAAGATGTGGTTCCTATATTTGAAAAGGTTACAAAACGGAATCAACTGTTAGGGCAGAGTGAAGGTATCTGTTTTGAAGAACTGTTATAGGGTCAGAGGGTGGGAGACAGAAATAGTCCATTTGGTTTCACTTTTTTGTTATTACTACAATGTACTGCGAATGTGTAATAACCAATGTAGCTTTCCAGTTACTGTAAGCAAGGGCGTCGCTAAGGGGGGCAGCAAAAAATATTTTACCAGGAAGGATACATTGAGAATTCTCTCATTTTCAAGTATGTCCTGGGTAGGCAAGGCCTAGGCTGGCACTTTCCAGGGGGTGGCAAAAAAAACACCACAAAGGGGATATTCACAGAGCACCGAAATGACACAGACATTTCAGTGTTCTGTTGTTCCCCGCACTTTGGGGAATCAAATTTCCCCGGTGAATTCACCACAGGGTCCCTGAAGTGCAGGGAATCAGCCACCGAATGCTGCCGCAAACCCGTTGCCTGCTGTTTTAAAAAGAACTACTGAACGAAAATGTCTGGAATTAACATATAAGGTCCTATGAATGATAATAAAAAGGTCTGTTACAGAAAAAAATGAAAAATTGCTATTTGAAAAAACAAATGGATTTTTTTAAAAAAATACCTAACAGATACTAAAAAAATAAAATCAATAAATAAAGCGATTTTTTTTACTATGGATTAAAGGAATAAACAGTTTATTAGATAAAAACAGGAATATTTTTAACATTGAAACGTATGGTGTTCGTTCGCCCTGAATAAACCTGCCAAATGAAAACACCGGACATCAGGACATTTCTTTGCTGTTCAGTGTCTCTGAACAGATTAACCATTACTTCTCTATGGGGACTTACACTGCCTTCGAATAGGCACCGTACTTGCTGTCAGCTTGCCAAAATTTGTGTATGAGCATATCACAGAGCTCCACAGCAATAAACCTCACAGTAATGACCGCCGTGTATTATGAGCATTCAGTGTTATATGGGAGTACTGAGTAAAAGTAGTTAAAAAAACCCCGTAAAACTCGGTGGGGGGGGGGGTGACACCATAAGTTACAGCACCGGGTGACCCCAACCCTAGTGACGCCACTGACTGTAAGTGGTGTTTTGATGTGCTACAGGGTGCAGATAAATGCTGCAATTCGAATAGATGCTTTTGTTATGCAGTATTTATGCTAAAGCACTGAGTCATACTTGGTAACTTCGACTTGACTAAAACTCCTTTTAAGGACTGTGAAGAGGGTCTGGGTCACTGAGGGCAATTGGTACTAATAACAGATTGCAGCCACTTAGAGCAGTTCGTACACAAAATGCAATGTAAGCGTGTTCTAGTGCTTACTGTGTGAATGCTTTCTATTCAGATCAGAATAGAAACAATGGCTGCAAGAGAAATCTTGTTTATCTGGTTCCTTAAATCCATTATGGAAGAATAATTCTATCCTTCATAAAACATTAATTTAAAGGGACACTATTACCAAAAATGACATATCCTTATTTTGTTTATCATATGTTGCTGATATCTTACATTTATTTTGTTTTCTCATGTATTTTTAGTTAAGAGAATATTTTATTCTATATGTGTCACTGTGTGTATTTGATTTGTGATATTTTGAATTATACCCCCCCCGCCCCCAGTATCTTAACAGCACTTGTCTCTCACTTTGTGGCAATGTCCACAGAATAGAGTGAAGAGGCCTTTTGGTTGCATTGTGTGGAATATATGTAAATAACATCACCAGGGGGTGCCATTTTGTGTTATTAGCCCACTATCAGGTCTCATTCAGCTGTAATCTCTTATCTTGGGTAGCCTACACAACACCATAAACTCTCTGCAGCCTTGTCTAAACATTCTCTCCCCCACCCCATTGCCTCTTTACTAGTGTATTCCCACAGCTGTACCGCTGCTGTAAAGTGAAATTTGTGTGGGAAAAATCCACAAAATGGAATCAGAAGATAAAAAAACTGAATTTATTTTTCCTTTTTCCATGCAATTACTGACAAAGGAAGAAAAAACGCAGTAGCATGTGTTTTGCAATGTGCTTTTCTTGTATTGTATAAGTAATCTTGTTATAGCTTATTGTAGTGGTAGTGTCCTTTTTAATATGCATAACTATGAGAGTATAATTTCTCTAGCTAGTAATTAAAATAATTACTATATCTGGATTCATGTTCTGCAGTTCTTTCTTTCTGCACAGGTACATGTCTGAACACCTTTACATTCACTGCTAGCACATTTGCTGTATTCATTTCTCTAAAAATATATTTTGGGGTTTTGTGGTGTGTTAAAGGGACACTCTAGGCAACATGACCACCTAAGCTATTTTAGGTGGTCATGATGCCCGGAGTATGCCGCCCTCTGTCTCCCCTCCCTCCGCTCGGCAGTTCAGCTGAAAAAGCTGAAAACAGCTGAGAGAGGCGGAGGAGTTTACTCCGCCCTCCCAGCTGTCAGTCAGCAGAGCGGGAATCATATTTCCCGCTTCTGCCGACTTTTGCCAAGTAGGAGACGTCCTCGCGCTTTCAGCGCGATGACGTCTCCAACTCGCCGCAGTAGCTGGCGGCAGCGGCTGAGGGTTAGTGTTGCGCGCATCCTCTTGCGCGCAACACTAATCCTCAGAGGGAGCCGTGAGGAAGCCTGCCGATTGGCTGGCTTATGTGAGATGCGCGCTTCTCACGTAAACCAGAAGCCAAGAAGCATCAAGAAGGACGAGAGCGGAAGAGGAGGGAGGTGAGTATATATAAAAAAAAAAAAAGACGCCGCTGGAAAGAAGTGGATTTTAGGGTAAGTATTACAGTTACAAAAAAATAAATAAAAACTAAAGATTTATTAAGGGAATAGGGATAGGTTAGGATACAAAAACGGGGGGGGGGGTTATTTTTTGAGTAGAGTGTTCCTTTAACAACTTCTACATGGTCGTTCTGCTGTGTGCAGGGTAGGAAACCATTATATGGCAAACATTAGATGTCCAAAATCGACAAACCGGAAACTGTAAAAATGTCCCTCTTTATGGGTCATTATGTGTGTGTATCTTCAAGATTCCAGATACCACGGAGTATTTAATTTGTTTTGATGATGATTAATTGTTAACTTTTAATTTGAACTTTCTTAGCATTACTTGATAACAGTTACATTTTTCTTCTGGACAATATTGGGGTTCTTTTCTAATTTTGGGTTGTAATTGTCATAATACTCTATTCCAGGTCTTGACAAACCCAAGCATCAGGAATATGGTTCACAGGTCATGTTTTCCTGGACACACATAATTTATACATGCTGATGGGCAGTAAATTTAAAATGCCACCCGCAGCATATAGAATCCATATGTTGCAGGTAAGGAATCTCAGGTGACCAGACTTGATTTGCTTCCTGCTCTATATGAATACATGTTGCAGGGCATCACTTTTCCCTGAGCTCCCCTCTGCAGGAAATAGTAATATGTATTCAGGAAAACAAGGCTGACCTGGCGACCATAGTCAGGAAGCTTGCGATGACCAAAAAACATATCCTGGTGTCTAAGGCCAGTGTCAAACGAGCGTACTATGCGCGCCTGTACTGACGTGCCTTCTGTTGCCTGTCGCGACGGGGCTGGCCACACGCTGTAGCGAGCACACAAATTGCACGCGCTTCACCCGACGTTCTGAAAGACTCTCCGTCAAAACGCTACGACACGTTTTCGGGGCTGTAAAGTGCAATCCTCCATAGGAGGATGGAGCTTTGTAGCACTGAGCTCACTAACTGCGCTCAGCGAAGTGGCCACACGGGCGTGAGAGTGGAAGGAACTTAGTTCGCCTGATATTACGGAGTTTTACTTGACAGCCCCTCTAGTTGCATCGGAAGGCATTGGCTAATACTCTTGCTTTAGGAAACCTTTCCATGTGTGATTAGCAAAGTCGATGCTTACAAACACCATCATTTTTTTGAAAGTGCAACTGTTTGTGCATTATTACTTTAGTCAGCTTGCTCTTTTCTGTAATTGTGACTCGTATGAAGATCAAACAACATTTTATGAGTAATCAGCGCTGAAGTCAAGGTAACTCAAGAGTTCACAAACCTTTTTCTTGCAACTATGTGTGAAAAATATTCTCTCGCAATATATTTATAGAATTTTTTTTTTTTCAAACTGCTGTTTCCAATAAAAGTTGAACCATCACCCAGTTACTTGTCTATTTGCTTAAGCTACAAAGAGTGCTATAAAATGAAGGAAACTTTATTCCCACAGTGTTGTTTTCTTTTTTTTATAATATAACTTTTTCTGTAGTTATTACACATCTTTCTACACTCATTATCTAGCGGTGCAGTTTCTAGCCAGCAGGATGATTATTTTTGTTTTAGTAAAGCCGGAGTCAGACGAGCGCACTAGGTGCGCCCGTACTGAGGTGCCTCCCAGCTGGCGTCCGTCGCAAGCGTTGTGGCGGCCACACGCTGTAGCACTCGCATGAATTGCGCATGCTACAGCGGGCGTGCTGTGGACGTTTTGAAAGCCTCCCTGTCGAAGCACTACGATGCACGTTCGACAGGGCTGCAAAGCACGATCCTCCACAGAAGGATCGAGCCTTGCAGCGGTGAGTGCACTAACTGCGCTCAGCGAAGCAGCCAGTCGGGCGCCAGAGTGGAAGTAACCTCCACTCTCACAGATGTTCCGTCTGCTCTTAAAAACGCTCATCTGACCCCGGCCTAAGGGAACGTTTAGTATTCCCTTGACTACTCTGAGAAAGTAGATGAGCAACAACACAACACAAAGTTACAGTTGCAAGTTTTTATAAAGCGCTAACAAATTCCATAGCGCTGTACAATGGGAGGCAGAACAACAAGTATACATACAGGTTAAACACACAGTACAGTAGGCAAGAGGACCCTGCTCAAGAGCTTACAATCTAAAAGGATTGGGGTGGCACAGTAGGTGAGAATTAATAGAGAATGTTAAATAGAGGGGTGCATGTGGGCTGTGTAGAGAGGAAGTGGGAAATGAACAGAGGGGCATTAGGGAGTGAGATGATAGACTTCTCTAAAGTAGTGTGTTTTCAGAGAGTTCTTGAAGGACTGGAGAGACGAGGAGAGTCTAATGTTGCAGGGGAGGGAATTCCAGAGAAAGGGGGCAGCTCGGGAGAAGTCTTGAAGGCGGGAGTTGGGGGTACAGGTAAGTAAAGCAGATAGCATCAGATCATTGGCAGAGCGAAGTGGTCTGGATGGGATGTACCTGTTAATAAGGGAGGAGATGTAGGCAGGGGCACAGTTATGGAGAGCGTTGTAAGTGAGCAGCAGTAATTTGAATTGGATTCTAAAGGAGAAAGGAAGCCAGTGCAGAGATTGACAAAGGGAAGGGGTGAGGTGCGGGAGGTGAGGTGTATGAGCCTGGCACAGACATTCATAAGACTGCAGTGGGAGAATCTGGGATCTCTTAAGGCCAGAGAGGAGGAGGTTACAGTAGTCAAGGTGGGAGATAATAACATTTTTGCAGAGTCCTGATTAAGACAGGGGCGGATGCGTGCAATGTTTTTTAGGTGGAAATAGCAGGATTTGGTTAGTGACTGAATGTGAGGAGTGAAGGAGAGATCAGCGTCAAGGAGGACACTGAGGCACCGGGCCTGTGAGGTAGAAGTAATGGTGGCACCATTCACCTGAAGGGAAATGGGGGCAGGAATGTTAATCTAGAGGGAGAGAAGACAAGACGTTCAGTTTTAGAGAGGTTAAGCTTTAGGAAACAGGAAGTCATCCAGTCGTAGACAGCTGACAGGCAGGCAGTAAAAGGGTGCAGCACGGGAGGAGAGAGATCGGGAGCAGAAAGGTAGATTTTGGTGTCGTCGGCATAGTGATGATATTGAAGGAAGGAAGGCAAAGTGAAGAAAGCTTGTACAATAACAGTTTTAAAATCTTAGGTATAAAGTACTGTCTAAATATTTTTTTATCTACAAGTGTGCACTGATGTTTAGTTTTTTCATCAGAACACTTCTTCAGAAAGAATATTCAATTTCCTTAGAATTCAAGTTAACGTTGCCTTCATTTTCACCATTAGGTTACTTGTTACATGATGCAACGTGTCTCAATGACAACTACAGTTACTGATTCCGTTCAATACAACAGTGGATTAGGTTCCCTGCAGCAAAGTCATGCTTAGGCTTGTTTTAGGTTGTCTGTATCATGAATCTAGTATGCAGTGCTTTGGTCAGCTTGCTTTGGTAATAGATCATGTTCAAGCCAGTTAATTTTCTCATAAAGTATGTGTAAAACATATATTAGAGTGCGTGCATGAGACAGCTTTTATACCAGTCATTAGGAGAATCCTTTTCAAAATTAGACGCCAGTGTTACAAGTCAGATCCATGGCATTTGTTTTTTGTTACTATTCTTTGTAGACCATTCCATGATATCATTAAGCTAGAAAACCTTGGTTGTTTTTTGTGTGTAGTTAAAGGGACACTACCACTAACATTAGCTGTAATTAGATTACTTGTGCAGTGCAATACAAACCAAACCACGTTATTATTATTATTGTCATCATTTATATAGCGCCAACAGTTTCCGCAGCGCTTTGCAATAACCAAAGGGAACAAGATACAGATAAACAGACATAGGATGGAAGCAAGATGTGTAGAGGGCCCTGCTCATAGGAGCTTACAGCTAGAGCAGGTGTGGGCAACTACGGCACTCCAGATGTTTTGAAACTACATTTCCCGTGATGCTCGGCTGCTCATTAGGTTTGCAGAGCTTCAAGGAAATATAGTTCCAAAACATTTGGAGGGCCAGGGTTGCTGACCGCTGATTTATAGGAATGTTTAATATTACAATATGTCATTTTGCTGCCCTGTCCTGGGATACTTGTAATTGATAAAAATCCTGGTGTAATTTGTTTCTGATAAACAAACATTTTATAAATATCTGAATATTTTGTTTATCGGAAACAAATTACACCAGGATTTCTATCAATTACAAGTATCCCTGGACAGGGCAGCAAAATGACATATTGTAATTGTAACGGGTTTTTGCGTAGTCCCACAAATACCCCTGTGGTCTTTTACCTCAGTTACCTTCAAGCGCTCTGCAAGCCGATCCTGAGCCTCCGCTACCTGGGAGTTGGGGTACATGACTGCGGCAGTGCCTCCACCCAACTGGACATCCAGGCTTTGGGTGTGAGATCCAGTTGGGAACATATTTAAACAAGCAATAAATCAGCACAGAGCTGTCTATTATAGAAGTTTGTATTGCACAGCAAAACTCTATGCAAAAATAAATGTAAAGGGTGTAAATAAACATAATGCAGTGGGATAAGTAAATAACGCAAGAGTCAGTATGAGTTTACCCACCCACAAACAATACTGAGGCCCATCCTAGTCTTTTCCCTAATGGTACCATAGGTAGGTGGTGCACATTGTTGGGGCCCAGAATAATTGTAATCCACTTTGTTTGTAATATGCTGGGGTGTTCCAGGGATCAGAGAAGTCATAGACTGCTGCTTTAGTAACCAGTGTCAGAGTGCCTTGTTGTAAAACCAAGGGGAGAGGTTTCAGCTTACCACTCTAGTCTGCAATCAGATTTTGTCCAGGAAGGGGAGAAGCTGCTCCACTGGGATTCCTTCTTTCTGCAGAACAATCACTGCCAGGAACAGTTCTGTGCTTTGATCTGGATACAGAGTCTGCTGGGAGCCTTTATGCAGGATGCTTCAGCACTGGACACAATACCACAAATCTCAGCCACCATCATCTTCCAGCTTCCTCTCTCTTGCTTCCTCTCTAGCAGCCCTCCCTCCACACACAAAACCATAGAGCCACACAGTCTTGAATCTCCAGAGGAAAAAGAAGGTCGCCATCTGCTGGTTACTACATAGAAACTGCAGGGTAGTAGAATTACTGTACTCCAGGGGTTACATAATATTAAACATGCCTATAAATCAGGGGTCAGCAACCCTGGGCCACATGACATTCTTGGTGCTAACGTTAGTGCTCACCTGTGTTTACGTTAGCCCTGGTGGCCCTAATGCGGGCCACCCATATTACAATCCAAACGCTAACGGGTTAAAAAAAACATTAGCGTTTGGTATCTTGCGCTGTACTGCACGAGGTTACTGTGCTTTCCGCTCCCTATGCTTAACATGGGGAGCGCAAAGTGTTAATTTGCGTTAGTATTACAATATACTAACGCTAATTACCATCTGGCTGCGGTTACCAGAAAGTTAACTACAGCCTGGACCAGTGGCGTAGCGTGGGGGGGGGGCTGGGGGGCCGTGGCCCCGGGCGCAGTTTTGTTAGGGGCGCATTCGCGCGGGAGCGCCTGCCCGGTCTTGAACAGTCCGTCCTGTGAAGTGGATGCGGCTGTGTGCGTGCGCAGCCGGTCACGTGGTCCGGCTAATCAGGTGGTACTGAGTCTCTGTACCACCTGACTGGCCGGACCGCGTGACCGGCTGCGCACGCACACAGCCGCATCCACTTCACAGGACGGACTGTTCAAGACCGGGCAGGCGCTCCCGCGCTGCCCGGCATCTGGGTCCCTCAACCCCCTGCCGGAGCTGGGGCAACAATCCAGGTGAGAGCTGGGGTAAATCCATGACCTGGGGGCAAATCCATGTGTGACCTGGGGGCAAATCCATGAGCTGGGGGGCAAATCCATGAGCTGGGGGGCAAATCCATGAGCTGGGGGAAAATCCATGAGTGAGCTGGGGGCAAATCCATGAGTGAGCTGGGGGCAAATCCATGAGTGAGCTGGGGGCAAATCCATGAGTGAGCTGGGGGCAAATCCATGAGTGAGCTGGGGCAAATCCATGAGCTGGGGGCAAATCCATGAGCTGGGGCAAATCCATGAGCTGGGGGGCAAATCCATGAGCTGGGGGCAAATCCATGAGCTGGGGGAAAATCCATGAGTGAGCTGGGGGCAAATCCATGAGTGAGCTGGGGGCAAATCCATGAGCTGGGGGGCAAATCCATGAGCTGGGGGGCAAATCCATGAGCTGGGGGCAAATCCATGAGTGAGCTGGGGCAAATCCATGAGTGAGCTGGGGCAAAATCCATGAGTGAGCTGGGGCAAATCCATGAGTGAGCTGGGGGAAAATCCATGAGTGAGCTGGGGCAAATCCATGAGTGAGCTGGGGGCAAATCCATGAGTGAGCTGGGGCAAATCCATGAGCTGGGGGCAAATCCATGAGCTGGGGCAAATCCATGAGCTGGGGGCAAATCCATGAGCTGGGGGAAAATCCATGAGTGAGCTGGGGGCAAATCCATGAGTGAGCTGGGGCAAATCCATGAGTGAGCTGGGGGCAAATCCATGAGCTGGGGGGCAAATCCATGAGCTGGGGGGCAAATCCATGAGCTGGGGGCAAATCCATGAGCTGGGGGCAAATCCATGAGTGAGCTGGGGCAAATCCATGAGTGAGCTGGGGCAAATCCATGAGTGAGCTGGGGGCAAATGCATGAGCTGGGGGCAAATCCATGAGTGAGCTGGGGCAAATCCATGAGTGAGCTGGGGCAAATCCATGAGCTGGGGGCAAATCCATGAGCTGGGGCAAATCCATGAGCTGGGGGCAAATCCATGAGTGAGCTGGGGCAAATCCATGAGTGAGCTGGGGGCAAATCCATGAGCTGGGGCAAATCCATGAGTGAGCTGGGGGCAAATCCATGAGTGAGCTGGGGCAAATCCATGAGCTGGGGGCAAATCCATGAGCTGGGGCAAATCCATGAGCTGGGGCAAATCCATGAGCTGGGGGCAAATCCATGAGCTGGGGCAATATCCATGTGAGAGCTGGGGCAATATCGATAACGTGTCCACAGGTTGGGGGGGGCGCACAATTCTTGGCTGGCCCCGGGTGCTGACAACCCACGCTACGCCACTGGCCTGGACTTATTTATTTATTTATTTGCAAAGTATTTTACCAGGAAGGATACATTGAGATTTCACTCGTTTTCAAGTATGTCCTGGCGAGGCGAGATCCGTCAGGTCATGTGACCGGCGCCGTCTGCCTCAATGGAGTCCTATGTGGCTTGTTGCAACTTAGGCTAATGTCAGACGAACGCAGTCAGAGCGCACTCTGCGTGCGTGAATAACAGACAGACGTACTGACGGAAGATACTGTAGACCCCACACAGTCCGTTTTTCTTGACGGACGTAGAAAAAAAGGGGCAATTATGGAAAACAAAATTAATATGAAAATCTATACTATAAAAGAGTAAGGCTTGGTGTGTCCGTCGCCAAGCCTGTACTGCACATGCGCGCGCAACCAGGGCAACCTGGCTGCGCACGCATCCAACCGGCCAAACAGTATGACGGCAGAGTGTCGAATGCGTGCGCAAACGCATTCTACACTCCGCCGTCGTACCGTTTGGGCGGTTGTTTGCGCACCCAAATGCTGGGTACGCAAACGCATTATACACTCCACCGTATTAACGTTTTGGCAGTTGGATGCGCGCTCAGCTGGGTGCGCACGCAGCCAACCGCCGCAGCACGCACCCAGCGTGCACGAGGGACACAAAAAACGCACAGTGCCTCTCCAATGCTTCGGATTTTTTGTGTCCCTCACGGATCCCCCCTGCCCAGAGTCTCCCCCAGTCTGCCAGCCTTATTACCAGTCTGCCAGCCTTATTACCAGTCTGCCAGCCTTATTACCAGTCTGCCATGCACAATTCCAGTCTGCCAGCCATAATACCAGTCTGCCATGCACATTACCAGTCTGCCATGCACAATACCAGTCTGTCAGCCATATTACCAGTCTGCCATGCACAATACCAGTCTGCAAGCCTTATTACCAGTCTGCCATGCACAATACCAGTCTGCCAGCCATATTACCAGTCTGCCATGCATAATACCAATGTGTCATAATACCAGTGTGCCTAACTACCAGCCTGACATGCCATGCATACCACGTGCCATTATATATACGCATAAAGTAAATATACGCATAATGAATAGGCTACAAAAAATTGGCTGCCCAAGCCCAACACAATCTAAGGGGCCCCATGAGTTTACAATCTAAGGGGTCCCACGAGTTTACAATCTAAGGGGTCCTGTTCCTGTGAGTTTACAATCTCTAAGAGGGTCCTGTTCCCGTAACCTTACAATCTAAGAGGGTCCTGTTCCCGTGAGTTTAAAATCTGAGGGTCCTGTTCCTGTGAGCTTACAATCTAAGTGGGAAGAGGAACCTGCTCTAATATAGAAATGCCTTTTGTAATGCGCTGTCAGCTGTGCGCGCACCCATCAGAGCTGCTCAGTTGGTCCTCCTGTTGCGGATGGGATGGCGATGGACGCGTTACAAATGCATTTATATAGAGAGATACTCTTGGATAGGACATTGAAAAACAAACATGTGGACATGAATTCTGAGCTGGCGACAACAACAATAGACTGCCCTTTGGGCAGGCTTTCCACCTAGTTGATAATAATTGGAAAATGATATGAAAAGCCATTGTGTGCGTCAAGGTGCTGGACGTTGCGAATGCCCTGCGTCTGACATCTCCTCATCACTCCCACAGAACGCTACACGGACATGCGCACTCTGTCCGTGGGTGGTAGCGGTTTTACGTTCTTGCCTAACTTGCGTCCGTTTACCACGTGCGTTGTGCGTGCGCAGTTCGGGGCGCATGTACTTCGTGTGTGGATCTCTATTGCTCATGATTCTATGCTACAACGGACGTTAAACTGTGCGGCAACACAGACGTGATCACTGCGTTCATCTGACACTGGCCTTCATTGAATCTGTAAAACTTTTTATTTTACAACTTTGAATGCAGTTTATTGAGTTTTTCTAGTTCTTAACCTGACTCCTTTTCTCATGGAGGCTGCCTGCTTGTGGGAGTCAGTCACCCTTTTTAAAGTCGTGTGTTTGACAGCCTATCTGTGTTTATATGTGTGGTTTAAATGTGACTTCAGAAGATAGCTAAAAATGTATGCTGCAGCCTATTAACATTGAGTGACTCTTCAATTTACTCATTATTAGAGATGTGCAATTCGTTCCGTTCCGAAAATCACCATTTTTATATTTCGTGAGCATTTCCGAAACAAAATATCGGTCATCCGAAAATTCTGATCGAGCTGAAATTTCGGTGCGGATCGATTCGGCGATTCGGATCAGTTTTTCATTGGTTATTTAAGAATGGGAAGTAGATTACTACCAATAGAATGAAAGTTTCTTTACTTATTTATTTATTTTCCTAACTTTTTTAAAGAAACAAGGCTTTTTAACCCATAGGTTTCAATGCAGAATATGAATCCACACACTGCTAGGAAGCACCTCTCTGCAGTAAAATTAATGCAGCATATGAATCCGCACAATGCGGGGCTGCACCTCTCTGCAGATCGATTCATTTTTCGGATCAGTTAGTTTTTCATTTTTATGAGTTCTAATTAATGCAGCATATATATCCACACACTGCTGGGAAGTTCCCAGCAGTGTGTGGATTCATATGCTGCATTAATTATACTGCAGAGAGGTGCTGCAGTGTGCGGATTCATATGCTGCATTAATTATACTGCAGAGAGGCGCTTCCCAGCAGTGTGTGGATTCATATGCTGCATTAATTATACTGCAGAGAGGTGCTGCAGTGTGCGGATTCATATGCTGCATTAATTATACTGCAGAGAGGCGCTTCCCAGCAGTGTGTGGATTCATATGCTGCATTAATTATACTGCAGAGAGGTGCTGCAGTGTGCGGATTCATATGCTGCATTAATTATACTGCAGAGAGGCGCTTCCCAGCAGTGTGTGGTTTCATATGCTGCATTAATTATACCGCAGAGAGGCGCTTCCCAGCAGTGTGCGGATTCATATGCTGCATTAATTATACTGCAGAGAGGTGCTGCAGTGTGCGGATTCATATGCTGCATTAATTATACTGCAGAGAGGCGCTTCCCGGCAGTGTGTGGATTCATATGCTGCATTAATTATACTGCAGAGAGGCGCTTCCCAGCAGTGTGTGGATTCATATGCTGCATTGAAACCTATGGATTAAAAAGCCTTGTCAAAAGAAATTGTTAATTTAATATTAACCAATAGTTAATATTTACCAATGTGGACTCCTAGATACAGTTAGGAGTCCACAGTATTGATTCCACTTCCTTTACAAACTCTGAAATAAAGCAGAGATAAGGCACCCACCATAGTGCAGAAATTTGTTTAAAATTGACATTTATTAAAAGACAAACACACTCACAATTTAAAAAGCACATAACAAAATGTGCATATACTCACGTGCCACAGTGGCTCAGACCTCCCAATATGTCAGCTGTTTCAATTCGTCCAATTCTTAAACATTTTTAAACAAAATACTGCACTATGGGGGGTGCCTTATCTCTGCTTTATTTCAGAGTTTGTAAAGGAAGTGGAATCGATACTGTGGACTCCTAACTGTATCTAGGAGTCCACATTGGTAAATATATCTATATATTTATGCACGTGATTGCGCCACTGTTAACAATTTCTTTTGATATAACTAAAGGGCTGCAGGGTGCCCTTATATTTTGGGCTGCAGTCGGGCTTATATGAACTAGACACATACTTGTTTTTTTTAAATAGCCTTATTTCTTTAAAAAAGTTAGAAAACCTAAAATTTCACCCAAAAAATGCCTAACAAATCCTAAAAAAATAGAGTAAAGAAACGTTCATTCTATTGGTAGTAATCTACTTCCCATTCTTAAGTAACCAATAAAAAAAATGAAATAACTCCTAAAAAAACCAAAAACCAACTGAACCAAATTGCTGAGTCGATCCGAATCACCGAATTGATCCGAAACGAAACAAAAACTGTCCGAAATGACCCGAAACGAAAAAAAAAAGACCTGAGAAAAACTAAACAAAAAAAAAAGTCATGCACATCCCTAGTCCTTATTAACAGCTGGCCGTATAGATCTTTACCAATGGAGTGGACAAAAAGACAATCCCTTCTTTTTATGTTTTGCAACCAAATGTTCTTTCCAGTCTCACTTTTTGGTTTATTTATATACAATTTTTTTCTTCACAGGGCATTTCTACTGATTGGGGCTCCAAAGGCAAACACATCCCAGCATGGCATTAATGAAGGTGGAGACGTGGTTAAGTGTGACTGGAAGAGTTTATCCTGCCAATCTATTGTTTTTGATCCAACTGGTAAAATTTTCTTACGTTATATAAATTGTATGTCTTAACTGTTGTATATGTGTATTTATTAACCAATACTACAAGATTCCTGTAATTATGAGTTTCACCATTGAAGCCAGGGTTATTTATTGGCATGTTCCTTACTAGGGGAACTCATAAATAAATTATCATAATAAATAATGATAAATCCTCATTAGAAGCACTAAAAAATGTAAATCTGTGCTTTTAGGTCAAAAGGGAAAAGTCTAGGGGCCCTATTCCCTACTTGGTGCTAAAATGGGGACACTAACGGAACAGAGAAAACCTGCCCCTGCAGGTTTCCCTGTATCGTCTCCATTTTAGCACCATATTTCGGATCAGGTGCTACTGTAGCAGCCTGCCCCGGAAGGCAGCACTGCCCTCAGTGATACTCGCAGTACTGCTTCCGCACCACTGCGACTATCACCTCCTGGAGTCCATAAGACTCCATGGAGGGTCGCGTTGCTGGGTCTCACTCTCTCGAGATCGCACAGAGCCACAGAGTGATCCCATTCTCACTCTGCTCCCGGCGGCCAGAAGAAGTGGATCAGGTCACCTTTCTCACCGCAGGGTGAGAGGTGAGGGTGGTTTTTAGCTGATGTAAACTGTTTCAGCAAAAGCGTAATCAGTTAGCACCAGCTTCAAATGATGGTAAAATTTTCGTTACCGCATCCAGGTGGTAATTAGCTTTAGGACCAGGGATGCACCGAAATTTCGGCCACCGATAGATTCTGCCAATAATGGGGTTATCGGTTTCAGCCCGAAAGCAAAACACCAGCTGAAAAAGTCAGCCGAAATTTGCTGACACTGAGCGAGCACTCTTTCAATGCTGCTTAGCTGGAGATAATTGTAATTATTATTATTATTATTATGATTATTCTTTATTTATAAAGCACCAGCATATTCCGCAGGAATTGGAAAGAGGCAGGAGCTGCTACACATATTTATTTCTGCACACAAAGGGTTAACTGCCTACTCGGAGCTGCTGCCACTACCAGAACAAGCAGTAACCTCTGGCCTCTCAGTGACAAGGAACCAAGTGATTTATCACTGACCTCCTGCCAAGAGTTGGGGGGGGGGTTAACGTGGGAGCTTACATCCATGCTTCCAAAAAGTTAATGGAACGTATACACATTCATTTGCAATGGTTTGTCTTTTAGCTTTCATCTTAAAAGGCACATTTATAATGCTTTGTTTTTCGTCACTTTAAAAAAATAATGAGAAAAAAAGTGTGCGTACTGTCTAATGATACTGTATGTTTAGCATAACACGTTTTTATACTGTTCTGCACACTATTTACTGACAGGAGGTAAACTGTTAGGAGATATCTAAATATCTGCCTACCTGCGAGTAGCGCCGCATAGTGGGGACCCCCCTATTTTTCTCTGTATTTCTGGCAGCAGTTGCAAGGCTCTGCCGCAACACCCTATTGGCAGCACACCCGCAACTAATCGCCACACAAGCTTCGGAGCGCCAGAAGGGTAACAGTCCATACAAATTAAAAAAATAATATATTAAGAGAAACAGACTGATGTTTAGGCTCCATCTGAGCCATTATAGATGATAGATATATATCTACTCATTTAAGTTGTGTTGGAGGGCAAAAAAATTAGGTTAAAAGCCTCCACACAACAAATAAACTTTATAGTTGCAGAGTTCTCTGAATTGCTGGGATATGTAAATGGCTTCTGCAACTATAAAATGTGTGTGTGTCCAAAAATTTTACACATGAATGTGTGCACTAGATGCAAAATAACTCCACCAAAATAGGACAAAAATATCTTAAACATTTTAATGTGGTTTTATTAAATTAATATCATGAATTTAAATTAAGTTAATTTATACAAAAAAATAAATTGTAGGGGAAAAGAGTAATTTTCGGTTTCGTTCCAAAATTTTCATTTCGGAGCAATATATATGTATAATTACACACACACCCAGTGGTGTATTTAGGTTTTGTGCTGCCCTAGGCCTGACTAAACTCGTGCACCCCTAATTTAAATTTGACGCACCCCATCCTGTCAAGGGCACACCTCTTCCTGGTTAATCCCCACCCTTCCTCTTTAAGCTCCACCTTTTCCTCTTAGAGCTCCGCCTTTTCCTCTCTTTATATTTAAAGTGGATACCAAGTGCCTACTTGTATTTTTGTATACCATTTCAAATGTATCTATTGAGATAAAGAAAATTATGAAATGTTTAAATTCAAGTATTTTTACAAAGAACAGCCACGCATGTCAAGTAAACGGGATCACAGCCGCTCTAATTGGTGGAACAATAAAATCCACAGAAACGTGCACTGCATATGAGCGTATCACAGAGCTGCATAGCAATAAAACCCACAGAAATGGGCACTGTGTATGAGCATATCAGAGCTGCAAAGCAATAAAACCCACAGAAATGTGCAGTGTGTATGAGCATATCACAGAACTGCACAGCAATAAAACTCACAGTAATGTGCAGTGTGTATGAGCGTATCCCAGAGCTCCAGGGCAATAAAACTCACAGTAATATGCAGTGTGTATCACAGAATCCACAGCAATAAAACTCCCAGCAATGCAATGTGCGGTGTGTATGAGTGCATCAGAATTCACAGCAATAAAACTCCCAGCAATGCAATGTGCGGTGTGTATGAGTGCATCAGAATCCACTGCAATAAAACTCCCAGCAATGCAATGTGTGTTGTGTGTCAGCGTATCAGAATCCACAACAATAAAACTCCCAGCAATGCAATGTGCGGTGTGTATGAGTGCATCAGAATCCACTGCAATAAAACTCCCAGCAATGCAATGTGTGTTGTGTGTCAGCGTATCAGAATCCACAGCAATAAAACTCCCAGCAATGCAATGTGCGGTGTGTATGAGTGCATCAGAATCCACTGCAATAAAACTCCCAGCAATGCAATGTGTGTTGTGTGTCAGCGTATCAGAATCCACAGCAATAAAACTCCCAGCAATGCAATGCGGTGTGTATGAGTGCATCAGAATCCAATGCAATAAAACTCCCAGCAGTGCAATGTGTGGTGTGGTGTGTAAGGAAAGGTCCACTTTAAACAGCAGTAAGCAGACAGGGCTTCATATTCTGCTGAAACCCCACCTTTACCTGCCATTTACTGTCATCTTCTCTCTCTGGACACAAATCACATCCCCTCCCCTCTCCTAGAGCTGCTGCGGGGCAGGGGAGGAGCTATGGAGGGAGGAGAGGGGGATTTTTATTCTATTCGATTTTATTCCGTATGCAAACGCCATGCTCCGCTGCTCGTTGTTTGAGAACACAGCTCAAAGCTGACACACAGTGACAGTGGCACCTCCTAGTACCCCCTAATGACACCCCAATAATCACTGGTACCTGGGGCGGCCTGCCCTCCGCCACTCCTCTAAGTACACCACTGCTCTGGTGATATGCTCACACACAAGTTTGGTGAACTGCCAGCAAGTACGGTGCTGTTTGAAGGCAGTGCAAATCCCCATAGAGAAGTAATGGTTAATCTATTCAGAGAACACCAAACAGCAGAGAAATGTCAGTGAAATGCCCTGATGTTCGGTGGTTTCAATCAGCAGGTTTATTCAGGCGAACCCCATAGGTTTCAATGTTAAAAATATTCCCGTTTTTTATGCAATATCTAATAAACCGTTTATTATTTTAATCTGCAGTAAAAAGTCTTTATTTATTTATTGATTTTTTTTGTACCTTTTAGTGATTTTTTCAGAATTTTTTGGGCTAAATTCCCCCTTTTTTTAATAGCGGTTCTCCTTTTTCTGTAACAGAACTTTTTATTATCAATCATAGGATCTTATATGTAAATTCCAGACATTTTCGTTCAGTAGTTCTTTTGAAAATGCCGGTGGCAGCATACAGCGGCCGACTCCATGCACTTTGGGTACCCTGCGGTGAATGGTGAATTCACTGCAGGGTTGGGAAATTTTATTCCCCGAAGTGCAGGGAACTACAGAACACCAAAATGTTGGCATCATTTCGGTGCTCTGTGAGTAACCCAATTAGTGGTGAGGTTTTTTGTTGCCCCCTGGAAAGTGAAAGCCTAGGCCTTGCCTACTCAGGACATACTTGAAAATTAGTGACATCTCAATGTTTCCTTCCTGGTAAAATAGTTTGCAAAAGTAAAAAAAAAAAAAAAAAACATTTTTTTTTTTAGGGGTGGGGCCACCCAGCGGGCCGCCGCCCCCTGGAAAGTGCCGCCCTAGGCCTGGGCCTTGTTGGCCTAGACCAAGATACACCAGTGCACACACCAGACACATGTATACACAGTATGTGTGTATATAGTCATGTATAGAAAGTCATTTTCGGTTTCGGTCCCAAATTTTAATTTCGGTGCATCCCTAGTTAGGATATGTACGGTATTACAAAGTCCTATCGCTAGTTACTGATTTCACTCCCCATATTAAGTATAGGATGCTAAGTAAGTAAGCTCGCGCAATCACCGATGCGATAACTGATTTTTTTTCCCCCCTGATTAGCGTTAGGAAGGTAATATGGGGGCTTGCGTGACTTATCCTTGGCACCCTATGTATTTTTCTTTTAAGTAGAAATAGCTTCTGATAATCAAGCAAACTCCTACATGGTTTTTTTATGTTATGATGAAGAGGTTTGTAGTCCTATTACTTTCCTTTATTTAAAGATGCAGTAAGCACTGACTGGTGTACCTAATGTTATACAAAACAATTCAGTCTCTATGTTTAAACTTGAAACTTATACATTATAATAGACTATCAGGGTTATTCAAAGAGATTCGAATTGCTTGAGAAAGGTAACCTTTCTTGGCCATTCGGCTATCCAGAGAGCAGGCAATTTGCCAAATCCTGGCGAATTGCCTGTTCGGTGCCTGTTCGGTGCCTGTTCGAGGGCAGTGAAAACCCCATGAAAAAGCACTGCTTCGGCTATTCAGAGAACACAAACCAGCAGTGAAAATGTTCCCGGAATGCCCTGCCATTCAGTAGTTTCATTCGGCAAATTTATTCAGGAGAATCCCATAGGCTTCAATGTTAAAAATATTCCCGTTTTAATTCAATATCTAATAAACCGTTCATTATAAAATTCTACAGTAAAGAGTCTCTTTATTTATAGATTTTTTTTAGGATATTTTAAGCATTTTATTTTTAACTTTACTTATTTTTTCTGTAACAGCCCTCTTTATTATCATTCCCTGGACCTCATATGTAAATTTCAGACATTTTCGCTCAGTAGTTTCTTTGCAAACGGCGTTTCACTTTTCAATCATTCATGCAAACTGTTTTTCTAATTTATTCACTTCACTCTGTCTGCGGTCTCGGCTTTTTCCGGCGGCTTCGCTGCGGGTGATCGGCTCCTGCTCGGGTTTTTCCGTGGTTTTCGGCAGGCTAATCCAGATGTTTTTGAGGGTTTTCGGCGTGCATTCGCTGAGTTTTACGATTCGTTTTCGTCGGGTTTGCGGTAGCTTTTCCCTGCAACTTGTGGCGTTTGCTGAATACACCGCAGGGTCACCGAAATGGGATCGGCAAAAGGAACCGAATTGAAGAGAACGAAAAGTCACCGAACCTGCGGTGACTTTTCGAATCTCTTTGAATAACCCTGTATGTATTTTTAATTTGTAGTTGGAGAAATAAAAAAAAGGTTGAAAATTACAACATGTGGGAAATAGAAGGTTTTCTGGGTATTGAAAATGCAATGGAGTAAATCGTGGGTCTCAAACTCTGGCCCCCAGATGTTGATTGTCTACAATTCCCAGAATTCTTTCAATGCAATAGATGGCCAGAGAATCATACAAGTTGTATTTCAAAAACATTTGGGTGACTGGACTTTGAGATTCTTGGAGTAGGTAGCTGAAACTGACAGATCAGTATTGTCTGTTATGGTGTAGAATTCTTATTTATTTAATTACATTCGAACTAGGCCTGCTCTTTATACCTAGAGGAGACAAAGGATGTGAATCTGTGTTTCCATTTCCATAGTTAGTCATCCTTTTTGTTAGTCATCCTGTCTGGGCATTTGTGGTTGAATCCTCTAAGGCTGGTTATTGAGCCTAGAGAGTTAAAGGGACACTACCACCACAAAACGAAATGTCCTTACTGTGTCTATGTTGCTGATAACTTACATGTGCTTTGTTTTTCTCATGTTTTCATAAAAGAAATTGAACTCTATATGTGTCACTGGTTGTATCCACTTTGTAATATTTTATGTTGTAAAATGCCCCCCCCCCACATTATCTTTACCTCAGTTGGTCCTCACTGTGTGGCATCGGTCATCAAATAGAGTCTATTGGTCAATCACTGACTCAAATCCTTGTATTGTGAGGGATGTATACAAAGGACATCACCGGGGGTACAGTAGAAGTCTTTTAAGCTCCCTGTCATATCTCATTCAGCTGCCATTGCTTATCTCCTTTAGCCAGGAGAACAATACCCACCTGCCGCCTTATCTAAACATTCCATTCTCCACCTCACTAACTGTTAAATAATATAGATTAACTAAACAAGTGCCACAAACCAATGCTTTTGCTAAATGTTGCATCAGGGGAAAAAAACACTAGGGCTGGTACTGATTAAAATTTTCGTGTTCGATTAATCAAAAAAATTTTTAATCAATTTAATTTCGATTAATTATAACGCACATACAGATCCAACTACTTTTAGCTGATCTGCTTGGGTCTTGGGCCCTGGATCTTGGCCCTTGGTTTTGGGTATGGGCCTTGGGCCTGGGCCCTGGCCCTTGGGTCCTGGGTTTTGTCTGGGGCCTGGTGTGTGTCTGGGGTCTGGTGTGTGCCTGGGGTCTGGGCCCTGCTGGGGTTTGGCTGGGTCCGAGGCTGGACTGAGGCAGTACCATACTGACCGCTCCTCCGCTGCCTTCTCGTCTGCCATCTTCTTCCTGCACCAGTCGCTGTGTGTGACGTGTGCGTCACACACGTCGCACACGTGACTGGAGGGCGGTGCCAAAGCAGCGTGCTTTGCACGCTGTTGTAGGGCCGCCCAGGGCCCCAGCAAGCCAGTACAGCTCCGGGATTCAAACACCTAGAGTCCGATACCGGAGTTGATGGCCCCCCCTCCCGATCAAAATAAATTTAATCGATCAAAAATTTTAACGATTGATTAATTATTCGATACTTTCCGCAGCCCTAAGAAACACATAATGGAAGAGATCCAAGCCTTACTTAATTTTTCCCTGTTTACATGCAATTACTTCAATTAAATTAAAACAGCAGCATGTGTTCTAATAATGTGGAATATAATATTGTAATGCACAAGTAATCTAGTTACAGCTTGTGTAAGTGGTAGTGTCCCTTTTTAAGGTTGCACCTTTTGTCATGTTCATATTCTTAGATGAGGTGTTGAAGGATCTTCTGTGACATGAACGTCATATCTTTCATTCAGCACTGAAGCTACCGTTTGAAGCTACATTATAATTGGTGCATAGACTTAACTATAGCAGGTGGTCCTTTCACACCCTATAAAGTGAGGATGCAGACTTGAATTAAGCTTCTGTACTAAAGTGTTAATTGAGGTGTGTGAACCGGATGGATGGAGTAGAGGCAACATCACTGCTCTATAACCGTGGAGTCACCGGTTCGAATCACAGCCAGAGCAGCTCTCCAGTAAGTGACCTTGGGCAAGATACCTAGCGGTACATGAAGCAGTGATTTTGTGAAAATGGCACCACCAAATGATCTAGTGTGGACAATGTGGAGTGTGACTTATGTATAGAAAGTTGTAGTGTTATCGCATTAAACATCTATACAATATGCAGAAGATGAGTGGGTACTCACGCTTTTGTGTATCTAATCCAGACAACCAGGTGGATTATGCCACCGGAGTTACAAGGGGGCTCCGGACCCCTCCCCTTTTTTTCATCTTTTCAACCAGAGGAGGTAGGGGGATCTGGAGCCCCCTTGTAATTCCGGTGGCACAAACCACCTGGTGTCTGGATTAGACACACAAAAGTGTGAGTACCCTCTCGTCTTCTGCATACTGTATAGATGTTTAATGACCCTACACATGTCCTCCCTTTTTTCCAAGGAGGCTGCTGATATAACGTTGGTGGAATTGCAGTCCACCACATAAGAAGGGAAGACTACCCATACAGGCCTATAGGCCCCATTGATTGAGCCATTCTGTTAAGGGCTCCCTGAACAAGTCATTGGAAAGAAGCGCTACCCTACAAGTATATTTGAATTTTTTTTTTTGAGAAAGTATTTTACCAGGAAAGATACATTGAGATTTCTCTCGTTTTCAAGTATGTCCTGGGTGGCGAGTATGTACCGTTAGGTGTCTTGCCCAAGGACACTTACTGTAGTGGTGCTCTTGCCGGGATTCAAACCCGTGTCTCCACAGTCTCCACGGTTATAAAGCAGTGCTGTTACCTCTACTCCATCCAGCCGGTACTAATAATTTAAGGACCTAACGGTACATACTTGCCACCCAGGACATACTTGAAAATGAGAGAAATCTCAATGTAGCCTTCCTGGTAAAAGAATTAAAAAAAAAAAAAAACTGAGAATGCCATATTTTAACTTTAAAATGTTAAATATGTGTTGGTGGTTTTTGCCAGTCTGTATTTCTATGACCAGTTTTCAGCAGTTCAGAATTTAGTGATTATATGTGTTTGGCTTTTTTACTGAGTATGCAGGACTTCCTGGAATTATTAAAGCATTAGACACTCTAGATGTGAGTGTCTGCGAAATCCTAATTGTTCACATGCTTGGTACAATTGGTTACAATGAATCATTTAGTGTGAGGTGGCACAAATAGCCTGATAAGCTAATGAAAAAAAAACTGTTCCAACCAGAGCAATGTTCTATCAGCATTTTAGTTTAAAATGATTCAGTCCTTTTAGAGATGGGCAAAATAGCATGAGCTTTAATAATGAAATATCGCAAAGAAAGAGCACACAAAAATGAAGAGGGCTGCATTGTATGGGTCCTTCATCTGACTCAAATCAGACAAAAGGGAAAACCTAGACGTCTATTCACTAAAGGGTGAAGTCAGGAGAATTATTATTATTTTTTTAGAAAGTATTTTACCAGGAAGGATACATTGAGATTTCTCACATTTTCAAGTATGTCCTGGGTGGCGAGTATGTACTGTTAGGTGTCTTGCCCAAGGACACTTACTGGAGAGGTGCTCTTGCCAGGCTTTGAACCTGTGTCTTCATGGTTATAGAGCAGTGATGTTACCTCTACTCCACCCAGCCAGAATTGTCAGGAGAAGTGAAAAATCTAGGTCAAAATAGCCAAACCAGGCAAATTCTCCCACTTATCTCACTTTCCAAATAGGCTGTTTGGTCTAGATTAGTCTCTTCTCCTGCCAATTCTCCTGCCTTCACCCTTTAGTGAATAGGCCTGAAAGTCAATCGGGGTTATTCAAAGAGATCTGAATGGCTGGAGAAAGGTAACCGAACGCTGATTTTCAGCGTTCGGTTACCTTTCTTAGCCATTCGGCTATCCACAGAGCAGGCAATTCGCCAAATCCTGACGAATTGCCTGCACATACGGTGCCTGTTCGAGGGCAGTGAAATCCCCATGAAAAAGCAATGCTTCGGCTATTCAGAGAACACAAACCAGCAGTGAAAGGTTCCCGAATTGCCCTGCCATTCGGTGTTTTAATTCGACAGGTTTATTCAGGAGAATCCCATAGGCTTCAATGTTAAAAATATTCCCGTTTTAATTCAATATCTAATAAACCGTTCAGTATAAAATTCTGTAGTAAAGAGTCTCTTTATTTATAGATTTTTTTTAGGATATTTTAAGGTGTTTTTTTTTATTTATTTTTTTAAAAGTCAGATTTTTTTTTTTTTAACTTCTTTCTTCTGTATCAGCCCTTTTTATTATCATTCATTGGACCTCATATGTAAATTTCAGACATTTTCGCTGAGTAGTTTCTTTGCAAACAGCGTTTCACTTTTCAATCATTCAAGCAAACTGTTTTCCTAATTTATTCACTGCCTTCTTCTACGGTGTCTTCACTGCGTGTGATCGGCTCCTGCTCGGGTTTTTCCGGCGTCCTCGACGGGTTAATCCAGATGTTTTTGCGGGTTTTCGGCGTGCATTCGCCTGGTTTTCAGCGGGTTTTCGGCAGCTTTTCCCTGCACTTCGACAGCCCTGTGGTGCTTGCTGAATACACCGCAGGGTCGCCGAAATGGGAAAGCCGATTTGCACCTAATTGAAGAGGACGAAAAGTCACCGGACGTGCGGTGACTTTTCGAATCTCTTTGAATTACCCTGTATGTGTAGGCCAGATGAAGGGAAAATCTTGATGTTCAAATATTGCCAATAACTTTAGGGCTTAACAAGAGGTACCAAAAGAAAATTTAGGAGCAAACTACTTATTCAAGACATTACTTACTTGGGTCTTAAAAATATTGATTTGCAAAAAGGATTAAACAAAAAATCTATGAGCCAGATGTAAACCTTTTGGGAGACCATGACTAACTGGGTCTTGCCTTTGTCTAGCCATAATCCAATGGCCCTATTCCAATCCGATGATAAAATAATCTCTCCAGGCATTATACATAACACCTCAAGAAAGCTATTTTATCTCCAGGAACCACCTTTCCATTCTCTGTGCAAGATTTCCATCGTTCCTTCCACCGTCCCAGTCTGAATCCACTCAGGCGAGCTCATGCAGAGCTTGTGCTGTATCGCGTCCGGCTCCATGGAGTCCTTTGGATTTATGGAGCTGATATCCGATGTGGTTCACAGCGTCACTGCTGTTATCCTCCTGCAGCTCGAAAGTATTGTGACTTGAGAAACTGTTACAGCGGTTTTGTTGGAATATGGATACTAAAGGTGAAATACAATTGGTTCGTGCAAATGTTTTCCATTTACATCTCACTTTTAACATAGGGGGAATATGGCCTCCTGTCTACTAAAGGTTAGCATTTAGTGATTTTGCTTTTGCTGCGTGCTGTCACTGGAGCCAAGCACACTACCACTAGGGATGAGCCGAACACCCCTCGAGTTCGGTTCGGGACCGAACCCGAACTTTTCATATGTTCGGGTCCGAACCCGAACCCGAACTCCATGCAAGTCAATGGGGCTGAAAATTCGGTTTTTAGAGTGCCCTCCAAGAGAGCACATATGCTAGATATTTGCCATAAAAGGTGTATGGGGGTCCGGGTAGTGCCCTGGGGGACAGGAAACAAGGACAAAAAGTTTAAAAAAAAATGTTTTTAAAGGGACAGTGAGTTTTCCATGAAATAAGGGTTAAAAATAAAAATGAAAAATTCCTTCAAATATCGTGCCTAGGAGGTCCCCATAACCTGCCCGTGAAGTGGTGGATTTCTAGGATGTATAGAAACACTTAAAAACAAAAAAAATGACGTTTCAAATGACGGTAAATGCTTTTCCTTTTATCTATCCATAAACAACTGCTTGGGGCGGCAGTCTGTATGAAAAGAGGAGACCTTTTCAGAGACGCAGAAAAAGTTTACTGATTTTTTGGCAGTGAAAAGCAGGAGAATGGAAAATTCTAGACCAAATAGGCGATTTGGAAAGTGAGATAAATGGGAGAATTTTTCTGGTTTGGCTATTTCGACCTAGAATTTTCTCTTCAGTCATTCTCCTGAGTTTCACCTTTCTCTGAATAACCCTGACAGGGTCTCCAAATCACGCACACACGCTGCTAGTGGGCGCAGCGCACTCTGTACGTCCGTACTAGCGGTTCTGCGTTCTCGAACAAATGTGTTAATTTTCCACTTGCGTTGCGCAGCCGGACTTTCGTGCGACCGCACTTCGTATATTGGCCGTCATTGCCCGTCATTTGCTGCTAGTGCGGCCGTGATTAAGTGCGCCTAAACGCATGTTAAAAATTCGCTAGTCTGACCCTAGCCTAAATGGGAGAATTTTTCTGGTTTGGCTATTTTGACCTAGAATTTTCCATTCTCCAGTCATTCTCCTGCTCTTCACCGCTCTCTGAATAACCCTGACAGGTTTTTCTTTTTTTTTTCGAACTCGAACCGAACACACCCAAAAAGTTCTTTCGAACAACCAAACTTCGAGCCGAACTCCGAACCATCCGAACCCGAACAGCTCATCCCTAACTACCACATGAGAAGATTAGGAAAATATTTTTTTGATGTGTTTAAGTTGAAATGTTAGGTGATTTTTGCAGCAGGGTTGTAGGGCGTGCAAGGATTGTGCGCTACGAGCGGTCGTGCAGAAAGTCTCCCCGTCAAAACGCTAGACCCGCGTTGGACAGGGCTGCAAAGCGCGATCCTCCATAGGAGGAAATCGAGCCTTGCAGCGCTGAGTGCACTAACTGCACTCAGCAAGGTGGCCAGACGGGCGTCAGAGTGGAAGGACGTCCACTCTCACAGACGTTCCTTCTGCTATCAAAGACGCTCGTCTGACCCCGGCCAAAGAGTCGATAAATTAATTTCTGAATACTGGCTTGTGCTGTGAGAATGAGGTAGGTTGGAATAGGTCGTTCTTTAGCAGATAATTTGCAAGTTGGTGGCTCCCATAGAAAGTATAAGATCTGGTAACTTACATTTAGCAGCTGCAATGTCCAAGCTACAAACAAAGCAACTTGTGATAGTGGTAGAAGATGTTAGCCTGACTAATTAGCTGAATGGCTTGGGTATATTTGGGGCATGTCCAGCTCCAATGATCCACTTTGAGCACCAAGTATGATCCACAGCATAAGATGTCTGGTTGATTTTTTTTAAAAAATATTAATTTCCGAACATGGACAAATTCCAGTTACGTAGACAAAAGCACCTAACTGCAGAGTAAAATTTGGAAGTTCGGTCACACCATATGGCTGTACAGCCTGTACTGTGTTAAAGGGACACTCTACTCCGCCTGACCACTTTACAGATATAAGGTGGATAGGATATGAGGTGTGCCCCCCTTCTCTCTCCCCCCTCTGAGCTCTCCCGATCTGGTGAAATCGCAGGGTAAATCGTCTTAACAAGTGGTCTCAGAGAGGCAGCCGATGGATCACACCTGCACATGTGCACAGCTCCAATCCATGGTTCTGCAGAGGTGCTATAGACCTTGCATTCGAAATTGCGCAAATCCTGTAGCAGTCTGCAATTTGCGGTTCCTACTCTACACTAGTTGCGAAGTAGAACAAATTGCGCAGAAAAGCTTCACAGATTTCTGGGTTTTGGAGTCCCTTAACCGAAGAGGGGGGTGCAGTGGGACAAAAGGTGAGTAAAATCACCAAAAAAAAAAAAGGAAAATAATTGGGCAGAGGCTGTCAACAGCCTTTGCCGAATTATTTAAGGGGAAAAAAAGGACATTCTATTCAGTAAAGTATTTCTTGAAGCTCATTACTGTCAATATGTTGGGTTGCACTTTCATAATTGCATTACTTAAGGCTGGGGACACACAAGCGCAATTTTCACATCCGTCTGACCGCACTGTTTGCTGTCCGTTGTAGCTTTTCAAAGGAGTCAATAGAGAACAACACCTGAAGCACGTGCACACTTTTTCACGCACAGGCAACGCATGTTGCAACGGACGCCAAAATGGCATCGACGTGAAAATGCTACACGAACGTACAAAACCCCTGCATACAGGATTTTTATTTATTTTTCTCAACAGTCAAAACTAATGGATACAATGTAACCACAATCTCATCCGTTACAAAGTGCATCCGTTACTGTGCGCAATCACTGCGCACGTCTGACCCCAGTCTAAAGGGGAATAAAATAAAATCCAATATGCATCATTTTGTCTCCATATGAGCTAAACTGGCCGTTGCTGGAAGCTAGATGCACCCTTCACCTTTCCAACCTGGTGTTTAAGAGGTTTTCTGGGAAGCTACCACCCTACCTGAATAGGCTGCTTCCCCCAGCAGTTCCCTCATCCTATAGCCTCCGATCCAGGACCAGCACCTTACTTGCAATACCACAATACAAAAAGAAAGTGTCTCGATCCTCATTTTTCCTACAGAGCACCGCAAATATGGAAAAACCTCCCAGACGCCATCAAATCTTTCCCCAGTCTAAAGTCACTTAAGAGATCTCTATTAATATACCTCAATACAGAATGCACCTATAAACATGTAACATAGTGACTATATTTCTTTCATATTTATTTTCTGTTAATCTGTATATTTTTGTTATTTTTTTATTTCTGTAACAACTGTAGCAATTCAATGTTCTTGAACCCAGGACATACTTGAAAACGAGAGAAATCTCAATGTATCCTTCCTGATAAAATACTTTATAAATAAATGAATTAAATATGTTTGTTTCAGGAAACAGAGATTTTCGTCCAAACGATCCCCTTGAATTTAAGTCTAATCAGTGGTTTGGAGCAACTGTACGATCCAAAGAGGATAAAATTTTAGTAAGTATCAAATTTATTTGAAATATGACATGTAGTCGAATAACTAGATTTTCCTTTTCTTTTGGTTTTAGATTCTTGTCCAGAGCAGGGGAAAAGTCCATGTGGAAAAGAAACTACTATTTACTAGCATGGGTTGTCTGACTTTTGTGTCTAAATCACTACTGTCCAATGTTTTTTTTTTTTTTAATGGTTATAGATCATATGCTTTTTTTTTATTCTGCTGGCAGCTCTGCCGAAGCAATACCTGGGGGAGGGAAACAACACCCCCCCCCACTTACGCAGATTACTGTGCATTTACTCTTTATTTGATGTTTCTATACACATGAAACAAAGCGGAAGCCGGTGGAGAATTAATTTGTGTAGCCAGAAAAACCTTTAGCCTTTGTTCTGAAAATTGTGGTGAACATCGTATGACAAAATTCTTGTTAAAAGAACTAAACAATGCTTAGTCCTGGGATTTCTACGTTATAACTGAGTATTCTCCATACTTGTTATCCAGACCTGAACAAACATTTTCTTGTTCTACCACGGCTTTTTTTTTTCTCCTTTTGGCGAATGACGAGTTAATAATAATATGTTTACAGTATGATACACTGTGCTATCAGCTTAGCAGACCTGAGTAAACTCTGTGTTACTAATTGGGCAGGTATGTCTAGACCAAGCACAATGCACCTTTGCCATGTTTCCTGTGCGCATTGCTCAATATAATCACCCAGTCAATGTCTAGCACAGTAACCACAAACCGAATTGCTTTTACGTGCATAATATGGATTGCACCAAGGACTCCACCCTATAAACAAGGTTAAATATTGCATTGTAGTTTTTTTTGTTGTTTTTTTTTTTGCTGTTGAACCATCAGATGTTTGTTTTTATGAATGACTTCCACTTATTGCACAACACAAGGGCCCCCATTACATACATAGCTGTGTGAGCTTTAACATTAGGTTAAGTGGACAGAAAAAATACAACACAGCGCTTAAAGACCTGAGTCCACAAGAAAGTGGGGTAGATACATTATATGTCCATAAACCGTAGTCCTTATCTTCAGAAGTAGGTCTTCTTAAAAATACAGATGGGGTATACACTGGAGGAGAAAACACAGAGAGGACCAAAATTGCGCTGTATAACAGCACCCAAGATGAGAGTGACAGGGACTTATACCAGGTGCCCATAGACCATTCAATCCACTTCTCCGGGGTTTGCCGAAAGAGAAAATACTGCAGCCTGGATCCTCCTTTCAGTGTTTATCTCTCTGCTACCAGCTAGCAGAGAGATAAACACTGAAAGGAGGATCCAGGCTGCAGTATTTCTCTTTCGGCAAACCCCCGAGAAGTGGATTGAATGGTCTATGGGCACTGGTTAACTCCCTGTCCGCTATACTCCTGAGAGCCGGTCGTAGGCTCCCCAGAATGGAGTTAAATATGAATACAAGTCACTCTCATCTTGGGTGCTTTGTTATACAGCGCAATTTTGGTCCTTCTCTGTGTTTTCTCTTAATCTACATAGGTCTTCTGTTGGACTGCAGCGTGACAGAGGTTGGAACGTACCAAAGTCCACACTTTATGAAGAGACTGAACATAGGAGTCCAAGTCAGGAAGACCAGTGTCAGCACTAGGGGATGGCAAAAAAGTAGGCTGGAAACCATGGGCACATAAAAACGGGGAGTGACAGACGAGGCATTAACATTACTGTTCAGAGCAAATTCAGCCCAAGATAGTAAAGATACCCAATCATTCCTGCCCTTGAGAAGAGAAGCTTACGAATGGTAGTTCTCACTAGACTGATAGCACATTCGGCAGCTCCATTGGAACTGTGGTGTGATAAGCAGAAAGAAAATGATACTTTAATACCCAACTGTGAACAGAAATTTCTCCAAAATCTAGAAATAACTGGGGACCCCGATCAGAGACAATTTCATGGGCAAACCATGTAATCTGGAATACCTCTTGGCAAATATGTTGGCTAGACCTTTAGATGTTAGCAATTTCTGAGAGGAACAGATGAACCATTTTAGTTAAAGCGATCAACAATGGTCAAAATGACTGTATGTCCTTCAGAAGGTGGCAAATCTACTATGAAATCCATAGAAATATGTGACCATGGTTTGTCAGGGATGGCTAGTGGTTGCAATAGCCCTGCAGGACATTGAGTAGAGGCTTTGGATTGTGCACATACCACACATGCCTGTACATATTCTCTCACATCCTTGGCAATGTCTGGCCACCAATACATCGGTGTAAGGGCTGACAATCTCCTTTTTAACCAGGATGACCGGCTGGCCTGGAGGCATGATAACATGAGAGTAGTTCCTTTCTTTCTGCGTCAGGAACAAACAACTTGTCAGAGGAGTCTCAGGGGGAGCTGTACTTTGCATAGCTTGGATACGAGTAAGGAGTGTAGAAGTAAGGGTGAGATGAGTAGCTGCCACTACTCTCTCCAGGAACAATCGACTCACTGGTCTATCTTGCTGTTTCTGTGACCTCAAACTGCCTGGAAAGCGTGTCTGCCTTAGCATTTCTGTTACCGGGCGCCTATAGGTGATTATGTTTAATTGAAGTGACTCAAAACATAGACCACCGGGCTTTTGACGGGATGACAGTCTTTTGGCATCGGCAATAAAGGTCAGGTTTTTATGGTCAGTCAGAATCATAGTGGGAGTAGGAGCTCCTTCAACAAGTAAGGTGTCTCCACTCCTTCCAAAGCAGAATGATTAGCCAGGATTCTCGGTTACTGATATCATAGTTTCCTCTCAGCACTAAGATAATTTCTTGGAAAAGAAGCCACAAGGTTGAGTGGTTGGTCAGAGGGATTCTTTTGGGAGTGTCACGGCTCACTGCAGGGGTTAAGGATTCGAGCCCAATATGCGGTTACTCAGATGATAAAGAGGCAAAAAGGGGGGTTGTAATCAAAACATAGGTTTATTAAATAAACAGAAGTAAACCAAGAAGGGGAATCTGAATAACTAATAACGATAGATAGGAGCTGGATGGGCAGGATAATATATACAGAGGACAGGGTACACTTAGCAGAAGGGGTAGACAGGACAGGACACTGAATAGCACAATAGGGCTAATAGAACAGGTACTGGACGCTGAATAAAGAATAAACACAAGAGGATCAAAAGACACAGAAGGCAAAAGACACAAGAAGATCAGGCGCAGTATCAGAAGGGTTATGATTGGAGAGTGGTTAAATCAAGCTTAGGTCGGTGGCAGGCAGCTAGCATAGAAGTAGTCAGTCCAGATTCCGGTGTCATACACGTGTAGGTCAATAAGAGGCAGGATAATATAGTCCTTAAGGAATGTAGTAATGGTGAGGGGTTCTCAGGCTACCAGATGGAAGGGTCCTCAGGATATCAGATGATGGAAGGGTTCTCAGGATACCAGATGGAAGGGTTCTCAGGATACCAGATGGAAGGGTTCTCAGGATACCAGATGGAAGGGTTCTCAGGATACCAGATGGAAGGGTTCTCAGGATACCAGATGGAAGGGTTCTCAGGATACCAGATGGAAGGGTCCTCAGGATACCAGATGGAAGGGTCCTCAGGATACCAGATGGAAGGGTCCTCAGGATACCAGATGGAAGGGTTCTCAGGATACCAAACGAAGGGGTACTCAGATGAACCTCAGGCAGGTCAGTGCATAGCACTCAGGTCAGGCTTGCAATGAGTCTTTCTATGGTTAGAATAAACGATGCAGAAGCTCTGATTCAGAGGTGAGGCTGGTTTAAATGGGCATTGCAGGCCCAGCCCACACCTGGAGAGGTGAAGGGATACGTGATAGGAAAGTCAGGGATGGAGTCTTGAGTGCCTGGACCTCAGTCCAGTTAGTGGGAAAAGCCGGACCGGATCCAGGTTCTTAAAGGAGACAGATCCTACTTCCCTTTCTTCCGGCGTCTGCGGCGTGAACCGTGACAGAACCCCTGTCTCAAAGACGCACTCCGGGCGTCTAAAGCAGTCTCGAAGGCCTCCAGATCCTCGGGTCGTACATAAGTCCCATTAGAGGCACAGACTACCTTCGGTGACACGTAGTTAGCGGCCACTGCATATATGGTGCTGCTGAACATGGGTTCCTGTGCAGGTGGCACTCGGATTGGCACGCTCTCAGTGTCAGACGATGAAAAGTCAAGAAGCTCTGATTCAGGAGTCACAACACTGGACTTAGATGGTGACCTTTTAACGTTGGGTATAGGAGAGTCCCCTTTGGATATGAAAGGGACCCTCCGAGGGGTGATGGAGTCACACAGATAGGTAGCCGGATTTATAGATGGCTCAGGCAGTAAGGCACCCAGGTAGGTATGGCGTTGACCCGGTGGCCCTTGCCTACGTCGTGCAGTCTGTGGCTGAAGGTCAGTCTCAGTGTCAGTGGTGTCCCAATCATCGGAGTCCCCGTGAGTGGTTATGGGTTTCTCACATGTGGCAATAGTGGGCAAGAGAACATCCACGGAGCCGGTAGGAGGGGGCACCTCCCTTGAGGACAGTGGGATACGTACACCAGAGTCAATCATGGTTGCAATAGGCGTAGATTCTTGGGAACTTTGCGTTTCTTGCTGCAGAGATATTTGGTTGCGCCGGAGTCCACTCACGGCTTGGGCAAGGGTAGTCACTTGCTGTTGCAGCGTGGCAATGGTCTTGGCAGCTGATGACAATTCTGTTGACTGATACACAATGTCGTCGGTTTGCACCGCTATCTCCATGGTGAGTGGCACTTCTGCTTTGGCAGTGGGCACCTCAAGGTCTCCTCGCTCGACCCCCGGGGTTTCTGTGGGGGGAGCTGGGTCACAAGTGTCCTGATCAGCAGTGACAACGTGACCCAGAGAACCCTGAGGGCCTTGGGTGGCACTACCAGCAGTGTAGTTAGGCACCAGGTCCACGGTGGTACGAATTGACATGATTTCCATGGGTTCTGTAGAAATGTTTTCCCACAACTCTGGAGGACTCAGGCTCTGTAATGAAGGCCGGTACGGTCTCTCCAGAAAGTATGGGTTCCACATCCATGGGTTCAGTACTGTTAGAAAGTTCATAATCAGAGCCAGACATTTGGGGTGCATCATAGGGGGGTGCTGCTACCGGTATTGGTGGGAGTACCGGTGCAGGTATGACAGCTGATGGGGTTGACGACTGGGGTGCGGGAACAGTTCTGTGAAGGGGAGCAGACCTTGATTTGGGAGCAGTCTTTGCAGCGGTTATTTTTTGGGGCGCTGGTTTTTTGGGGGGTCTCACTGGGCAAACTGGTAAGAAATGCCCACCTTGTCCACAGTAGATGCAGAGATTATCTGCGAATCGTCGGTTGCGCTCTTCTGCGGATAACGGACCCGGTATTCTTTGACTTGCAGGGAAGCACTTTTTATGAGTAGGATTCCCAATGCTCAATAGCATGCTGCTCAGAAAGTCTGCCAGGTGCATGATGATTTCTTGGATGGCTGTTTGGAGCAGCTCCTTAATGGCCTGAGTAACCACGGGCTCGAGTTTTAATGGCTTCTGCATACTGTCACGGCTCACTGCAGGGGTTAAGGATTCGAGCCCAATATGCGGTTACTCAGATGATAAAGAGGCAAAAAGGGGGGTTGTAATCAAAACATAGGTTTATTAAATAAACAGAAGTAAACCACGAAGGGGAATCTGAATAACTAATAATAACGATAGATAGGAGCTGGATGGGCAGGATAATATATATACAGAGGACAGGGTACACTTAACAGAAGGGGTAGACAGGACAGGACACTGAATAGCACAATAGGGCTAATAGAACAGGTACTGGACGCTGAATAAAGAATAAACACAAGAGGATCAAAAGACACAGAAGGCAAAAGACACAAGAAGATCAGGCGCAGTATCAGAAGGGTTATGATTGGAGAGTGGTTAAATCAAGCTTAGGTCGGTGGCAGGCAGCTAGCATAGAAGTAGTCAGTCCAGATTCCGGTGTCATACACGTGTAGGTCAATAAGAGGCAGGATAATATAGTCCTTAAGGAATGTAGTAATGGTGAGGGGTTCTCAGGCTACCAGATGGAAAGGTCCTCAGGATATCAGATGGAAGGGTTCTCAGGATACCAGATGGAAGGGTTCTCAGGATACCAGATGGAGGGTTCTCAGGATACCAGATGGAAGGGTTCTCAGGATACCAGATGGAAGGGTTCTCAGGATACCAGATGGAAGGGGTTCCTCAGGATACCAGATGGAAGGGTCCTCAGGATACCAGATGGAAGGGTCCTCAGGATACCAGATGGAAGGGTTCTCAGGATACCAAACGAAGGGGTACTCAGATGAACCTCAGGCAGGTCAGTGCATAGCACTCAGGTCAGGCTTGCAATGAGTCTTTCTATGGTTAGAATAAACGATGCAGAAGCTCTGATTCAGAGGTGAGGCTGGTTTAAATGGGCATTGCAGGCCCAGCCCACACCTGGAGAGGTGAAGGGATACGTGATAGGAAAGTCAGGGATGGAGTCTTGAGTGCCTGGACCTCAGTCCAGTTAGTGGGAAAAGCCGGACCGGATCCAGGTTCTTAAAGGAGACAGATCCTACTTCCCTTTCTTCCGGCGTCTGCGGCGTGAACCGTGACAGGGAGAGAACAGCTCCTACTCCTGTCTCTGAAGCATCAACCTCTAAGATGAAAGGCTTCCTTGGATCAGGGTGGACAAGTATAGGGGCCGTAGAAAAAGCCTCTTTAAGAGTCTCAAAGGCTTTAACGGCTTCAGGAGACCAAATACGGGTATTAGCTCCCTTCTTCGTCATATTGGTAATGGGTGCCAGTATTGTGGAGAAATTGAGTATGAATCTGCGGTAATAGTTGGCGAACCCTATGAATCTCTGAATAGCTTTTAGCCCTATGGGACATTGCCAGTCAGTAACAGCAGTAAGTTTAGCCGGGTCCATGGAAAATCCTTCCTCGGAATGACATAACCTAGAAATGCTAACTTAGGTTGGTCAAAGAGACACTTTTCCAATTTACAGTAAAGGCCATTGTTCAACAACGTCTGAAGAACATTTTTAACCTGCAAGTGGTGAGTAGCGAGATCAGGTGAGTAAATATAGTATATCATCCAAATACACGATGACACAGTCGTGTATGAAATCACGCAAAACATCATTTATAAAATCCTGGAACACAGCTGGAGTGTTACATAGCCAAAGGGCATTACAAGGTACTCGTAGTGACCAGATCTGGTATTGAAAGCGGTCTTCCATTCATCACCATCATTAATGCGCACTAAATTATACGCGCTTCTTAGTCAAGCTTAGAAAATATCTGGGAAATTTTAACCTGTCAAAGAGTTCAGCAATCAATGGAATGGGATAGGCGTTTTTCACAGTTATTTTATTTAATCCCCTATAGTCTATGCAAGGTCTTAAGTCACCTTCTTTCTTAGAGACAAAAAAGAACCCAGCACCAGCAGGAGATGTGGATTTCCTTATGAAGCCCTTGGCAAGGGAATCCTTTATGTACTCCTCCAATATGAGGTTCTCATGTTGAGACAGAGGATACACTCGTCCCTTGGGAGGAAAAGTGCCAGGAAGAAGAGTAATAGCACAATCATAGGGTCTATGCTCAGGTAAAGCCTCAGCCCCTCCTTTATTGAAAACTTCCCTGACCTCCTCATACTGTATAGGAACCAATACAGATAAAGGAGCAGCAGTGGGTACATTTATGGTGTGCACAGACTTGACAGGAATCATGCATGAATCAAAACAAGACTTGCTCCATGACAGAACAGTGTTTCTTCTCTAGTCTATGACTGGATTGTGTTTTTGTAACCAAGGATACTCCAAAACAACAGGACATGAAGGAGATGATAGGAGTTGGCATACCACAGTCTCTTTATGGAGAACTCCTACAGACATGGAAATAGGACTGGTCTCCTTAGAAATATATGGGTTGGAAAGGGGTCTGCCATCTATAGCATGAATAGCTATAGGTGGGTTTTTTTCCACACAGGGAATCCCTTTCTCCAATGCAAAATTGGTGTCCATAAAATTTTCCTCTGCCCCTGAATCAAGAAGTGCATCTACCTGAATAATGGAGGAACCCACTTCAATCATAATAGTAAAGTAACATCGCTTTTTATAGACAGAAGGAGACAACGTCATGACCTCTGATACCAGTCCCCTCTCCTCTGAGGACTTAATCTCTCCAGACTGTATTGTTTGAAGTACAGGGTTGTCAGATGCAGCAGGGTTAAACTCTGGAGACACACACGGTATTAACCTATTAGGTTGCGCTTTTGTTTTACACATGTCCCTGATCTGATCTTCCATCTCCATACAGAAAGAAATAAGATCATTCAGATTCCCAGGAAGATCTCTTGCTGTAATAGCAAGGGTTAACGAGTCAGACAAACCCTCCAGAAAACAGGACACCAGAGTTTCATTATCCCAATTAACCTCGGCAGCAAGTGTCTGAAAATCAACAGCGTATTCCAACACAGTTCTGTCTCCTTGACTTAACCTCATTAACCGTTTAATAGCAGGATTTGTTTTTCTGGAAGGGTTAAACACACTTCTTAAGGTGGTAACAAATTACTCGTAGTTATTTATTATGGGATTTTTTGACTCCCATAATGCAGTAGCCCAGTCTAAGGCCTTGTCTCTGAGATGGTTAAAAAGAAAACACACTTTAGCTCTGTCAGTTATACACATATGAGGATTTAACTCCAAACATACATCAATTTGATTCAGAAATCCTCTGCATGCAGCAGCCTCACCACTGAAAGTAACAGAGGGCAACATTTGCACTGGAACAGTGGATTTAACCATAGAAGTGTCAGAATGGGTTATAGGAGCAGGTGAGGGAGACTGCACACAATCTGTATTCTCCAATAGCGTTTCCAGCAACCCTGCAAAGTGATACATCTTGGCATCAGCCTCCCTTATATGGGTACAACAAGCAGTAAACTGCTGGGCAATGTCTGCAGGGTCCATGGCCCTGACGTAATGTAAGGATATAGAGTCACCCAGCACGCAGACAAAACCCAGAAAGGCAAGAAAGAACCCTAAACTGAGAAGCTGGTCCTTAGAATGGCCAGGTACTAATCTAAAATATATAGAAGTACAGATCAGGGACAGGAGAAATAACATAGTAATAACAAGCCAGAGGTCGGTACACAAGATAAACATATGCCAAGGGATAATGCAGAAATCACAGTCAATATACAAGCCAGAAGTCAAACCAGAAAACCAATATGCATAAGATATAGAAACGCGCTGAGGGCTAGAAATAACCACGTCAGGGCCCAGAGCACAGACTGTGACTGATATTTAAAGGCCTAGATCCCTGACCAGGTGCGGCAATCAAAGTGGCCTGATTCAGAGACTGGCGCCCTCTCTGTTGGGAAGGCCGCACTGCAGGAGCACCAGCAGGCATGACAAGCGTAATGTACTGTGCGCGTCCTACTTAACATTGTGAGCGCAAATGCGTTTGTAATACCATCTGCATACCAGCACACAATCTATGCGCAAAATTTAACGTCTTTGAAAAGCTGGTGGTATTGGCAAATCTGAACGTCCTGGCCGAACCCAAATGCACCAGCCCAAAAAAAAAATGCAGCAAAGTATAGTTACATTGTGCTGTTACAGTTATATTCATTTAGATGGGGATTTATACTGTATAGATAGTCCTTATGCTGCCACCTAGTGGTCTTTCTGTATTGTACATGCTTTCTCTTTTTCCCTCGCTTTATGATGATGCACTTCCTGTGTGTGTGAAGTTCCACCCTTCTTTCTGAGTAAGAGCTGTAGCATGGTGCAGTTAACTAGCAACACATGTCTATACATCTGCATGTTAAGGACAGCATCATCTTTTGACTGCATAAAACATATCATTCCATCATCTGCTGTATCCTGTGATCTGCTGTAACCTGATATACGGAATAAAGAAACAGTGTTTTGGTGAGTTCAGCTATCTGATAAGGATTGTCCTCGGTGATTGCATCTACTTATACAAGCCAGGCATAGAGGTCTCTGCAAGGGATAAATCGCTATACAACGATCGGAGTCAGAATAGTCAAAAGATGTGTAGAATCCTACAGCCTGCTACTATATATGTGTGTGCTTAATCTGCAATCAAGCTCAGTGCCATCGGCCATCTTGGGGAAGCACATGGTCACACAAGCTTACTGCATCTCACTTATACTGCATACTCACTTATACTGCAACTCACTGAATATTGAAAACGGTTTCTCTGCATTTAACTGTGTTACCTGCCTGTCTAAGCTGCCGTTCATCTTCTTAAAGAGACAGTACTATTTTTGAAAAAACGTATAAAATGTCCAGACAAGGTTCTGTGCACTCTATTATGACTGAACCGACGCAGATTCATCATGTCCCTGAACCCGCAGACGTACAAGGAGCAGATTCTGCAGAGTTTGCCGAACAGAGTGTAAAACCCAAACGCACAATAAAACCGACACAGAAACTCAGAGAAAACTATGAATGCACTAGAGATGAGCTCTCCAGCAATCTGGCAGACCTGTGGGACAGAACGTCACAATGCATGTCAGTTTTACCACACTTTAACGATCACCCAGCTGAATTAAGAGACTCTATAGATCATCTATCTGCTGCATATCAACGTTACCAGAGGCTGTCAGAAAAATACACAGACTTCTTGCAGGACTCTAATATGAAAGACTTTTCAGCAGAATTGACAAAGCCTGATGCACAAAACCAACAAAGAGACCTCCTAGTGCAAGTTGCCAAAGAAAGGGCAGAAGTCCGCATTGCTCAACTGCAGGAGACCAGATCGCACAGATCCACATCAACCAAGCACACTGCACATTCTTCCAGATCCTCTCGCTCCAGACATTCAACATTAAGCGACAAGCTAATAGAGGCCCGCGCTGATGCGGAGTCAAAGAAAGTGCAAGGCTCCTTTGCTAAAAAACAAGCAGAGTTAGAAGCTCACAGCAAAGTCCGCCAAGCAGAGTTAGAAGCTCACCGCAAAGTCCGCCAAGCAGAGTTAGAAGCTCACAGCAAAGCCCGCCAAGCAGAGTTAGAAGCCCGCCAAGCAGAGACGGCATCCCAAATCAAGATTCTGCAAATGGAAAAGGAGGAAGCAGCTGCCGTAGCGAGGCTGAAGGTCCTCGAAGAAGCAATGGGACAAAGTACTAATGCAGACTGCCCTATCCCAGCAGAACTGGAAGACCCAGTCGAACGCACTAGCGAATACGTTTTACAGCATAACATTTGCAACAATACACAGTCATCTCCTGTACCTCCTCCTAACACTGTTCTGACTCTCAATGCAGAGACCTCTCAGCTCCAAATGCCTGAGCCTCTTCCAGTCCACAACACAAGAACATCTACGCAGCAAATCACATCAACTCAGTCTGCCAGCAAGGTGAATCCCAGTGACAAGCCGCAGCTCAAGCCGCAGCCAGCAGAAGCCTTAGAGGCTACACCAAAGTTAAACGCTCTTGCAACGTCATTTTATCCTGGTAAACCTCACCCTTCATCACCAGAGAACTTTAACACCCAAGCGGTTCCTCAAGTTACTTTGGCACCAAAGAGTGAGAGATCAGACTTGACTGACTTTGCCAGATATATGATACGCCGAGAGCTCATTAACACCAGCCTCTCAAGGTTCGACGACTGTCCAGAGAGCTACAGGGCCTGGAGATCAACCTTCAAGGCTGCTATTGCTGATCTGAACCTTACTACCAAGGAGGAACTTGATTTGCTCATAAAGTGGCTGGGGCCAGAATCCACAGATCGTGTTAAAAGACTGAGAACAGTACATGTTGACCACCCGAATGCAGGTCTCGTTGCTGCGTGGGCAAGACTTGAGCAAGCTTATGGCAGCGATGAAGCCATAGAAGGCGCTCTGTTCAAGAGACTGCAAAACTTGCCAAAAATGGGTAACAAGGACTATCGCAAGCTCCAAGAACTGAGTGATCTCCTCATGGAGCTAGAGTTGGCAAAGACAGACCCACGTGTACCTGGACTAAGCTTCCTGGACACTGCTCATGGTGTAAATCCAGTGGCGTCTAAACTGCCATACGGCCTGCAAGAGAAATGGGCGCAACACGGCTCAAGATACAAAAGAGACTACAACGTATCCTTCCCTCCATTCTCATATTTTTGCAGGTTCATCAGCGAACAAGCCTGGACAAGAAACGATCCCAGCTTCAGCGAAACCAACTTGTCAGCTTCATCATCATCACCAGCATCCTCATCAAGGTATGATAACACAGCGGCTAATTGTAGAGACTTTAATAGAACAATATCTGTTAAAAGGACAGACATCTCACCACCCGTGTCCTCTCGTGCAAACCAGAGGGATTCGGGTGATAGCGATAAAGACCCTAATCGTCAGTGCCCTATTCACAAGAAGCCTCACCCTTTAAAGAAATGTCGTGGCCTTAGGGCAAAGACTTTACAAGAGCGCAGGGAGATTCTTCAAAAACTTGGGGTATATACAGGTGCTGTGCCTCTTACGGACATTTTGCTAAAGACTGTAAAGTTGTCATCAAGTGCACAGAATGCAGCAGCGACAGACATGTTACAGCAATGCACCCTACTCCACTTCCAGACAACCCACAGCAGCTACCTACCTCTGCACCTGTCTCAAATCATGGCGGGGAGCAACAAGGTAATGCTCCAGCTATAGGGAATATTTCTTCTTCATGCACGGAAGTCTGTGGAGAAGGCTTAGATTACAAATGCTGTGCCAAGGTATGCCTAGTCAAGATATACCCAGAGGGTCAACCTGAGAAAGCCACGAAGATGTATGCCATATTAGATGAACAGAGCAACAGATCGCTTGTTAAGCCTAAATTCTTTGAGATCTTCGGCATAAAGGGACATGCAACACCATATACTCTCAGAACCTGTTCTGGTCGCGTAGAGACTTTCGGCAGAAGGGCCAACGGGTTTATGGTCTCTCATGTCAAGGGGAGAGAGGGAATACTCCTACCAACATTAGTTGAATGTGACCAGATACCAGACGAAAGGGAAGAGATTCCTACTCCAGAGGCTGCATATCACCATCCGCACTTAAGGCATCTTGTAGATGAGATTCCAGTAATGGACATGAATGCTGAAATCTTGGTCCTGCTAGGAAGAGACATTCTCAGAGTACATAAAGTACGCGAACAGTGCGACGGACCAGACGATGCCCCTTATGCACCAAGACTTGACCTGGGCTGGGTAATAGTGGGCAATGTATGCTTGGATAAAATGCACACGTCATTTGAGATCCACTCCTTCAAAACTCACGTGTTAGGAAACGGACGTGTATCCCACTTCAAACCGTGTCCTCACCATTATGACGTAAAGGAGAAGCCTCTTGACATCATCTGCGTGTCCGACATCACTCCTATCCTCTGTGATGACAACCTAGGTACCACAGTGTTTTGTACTACAAGTGATGACAACAAAACAGCCTTATCAGTTGAAGACAGAGAATTTATCAAAGTAATGGACAAAGAATTCTTCAAGGATGAGTCTAACAGCTGGGTAGCACCATTGCCTCTTCGTGCTGCAAGGGTCAAACTCCCAAACAATCGTGAACAGGCTTTATCCAGAGTCAAGTCACTACAACGAACACTAAAGAACAGACCTGAAATGAAGGACCATTTCATCACCTTTATGAACAGGATCTTTGACAATAATCACGCTGAGCCAGCTCCACCTCTTCGAGAACATGAGTGCTGGTACCTGCCTTTCTTCGGAGTGTATCATCCACGTAAGCCAAAACAAATCAGGGTAGTATTTGACTCCAGTGCCAAGCACCAAGGCATATCCCTGAACGATGTTCTTCTCACTGGTCCTAACCTGACCAACAACCTCGTAGGTGTACTCATGAGGTTCAGAAGGGAGCCAGTCGCCACACGCTGCTACACTTCAGCTCCTCTTGCTACAAGTCAGAGAAAGGAACTTCACATCTTCTCAGATGCATCTTCTGACACCATAGCAGCTGTCGCCTACCACAAGGTCCGGAATTCTTTCTGGATCATCCAGAAGAAACAACAGCTGACGTCTTTGGTCTACAAAATCCTGACGAAGATAAAGATATTCGTCCTGAAGCCAAAACTCTTGTCACCAGAACTGCACAAAGACTTGTCTTGGGCTGTCAACACTTTGAACGTTTCTCCATCGCGAGAAGCATCTGCCATAATCAATTCTAGACCACTTGTTCCAGTGTCTACAGATCCAGAGAACCCAACCATCCTTACTCCAGCTACCCTTCTTACCCAGAAACTCGGGACTGTTCCTGTTCCACCTGGAAACTTTAAAGCAGGAAAAATGTGCTACAACCAGTGGAAGCGAGTACAACACCTTGCCAACTGCTTCTGGAATCGTTGGAAGATGGAGTATCTTTCCACTCTGCAAGGACGCAGGAAATGGCAACGCCTGAACCCGAACGTTCAAGTTGGAGATCTCGTTCTCCTCAAGGACCAGCAAGCCGAAAGGATAGAGTGGCCTATGGGACTTATTAAAAAGAGCATCTCTAGCGATGATGGTAAGGTACGTAAGGTGGAGGTGAAGGTCACAAGACAAGGAACTGTAAAGACTTTTATCAGACCTATCACGGAACTTGTTTTGCTCTTACCGCTTGGAGACTGAACTTACTTGGGTCTTCAAGACATCTAGCAAATTACACTGTCGTTATTTGCGCTTGCATAACTACCGTTATGATGTTTATATATAGTGACATTTTCAATGCCAGACGGGGAGTGTGCTGTTACAGTTATATTCATTTAGGTGGGGATTTAGACTATAGATAGTCCTTATGCTGCCACCTAGTGGTCTTTCTGTATTGTACACATCGCTTTATGATGATGCACTTCCTGTGTGTGTGAAGTTCCACCCTTCGTTCTGAGTAAGAGCTGTAGCATGGTGCAGTTAACTAGCAACACATGTCTATTCATCTGCATGTTAAGGACAGCATCATCTTTTGACCGCATAAAACCTATCATTCCATCATCTGCTGTATCCTGTGATCTGCTGTAACCTGATATACGGAATAAAGCAAGTCGTGGAAAGAAACAGTGTTTTGGTGAGTTCAGCTATCTGATAAGGATTGTCCTCGGTGATTGCATCTACTTATACAGGCCAGGCATAGAGGTCTCTGCAAGGGATAAATCGCTATACAATGATCGGAGTCAGAATATACATATTCTACGCATACCCAAACAATAAAATTGAGAAGTTGTGCGTGGTTTTATTATTGCTGCAGCATATATACTCAGATTGATTTTGACAGGCGCAAAAACTGAACGGGAGACAATTGTGTTTCTTAATTCTGATTGGCTGAATCGCGTGAAAAAGCAGTCCGCACACTGATTTCGTTAATCCGTTAATCCGCGTGCGTTTTTTTGTGCCCGTTATTTCTTGATGGATGAAATAATGCGCGAGGATTGTAATACCAACGTTAATTTACGCGCGGTAACGTTTAATGCTTCGTGCAAAAATTCACGCGTTTACCGTGCATTTTTGCGTGAAGAATGTGATAGGGCCCACCGTATGCTGAATTTCAGTGTCCGGTTACATTTTGGCGACATTTTGGAACTCTCTGAATAACCCCTATAGTTTTATGAATTGCAACTTTTTAAAGATAACTAAACTTGCATTGCTAACTCACTTTTTTTATCCCCAGGCATGTGCACCACTTTATCACTGGAGAACAGAAATAAAACCAGAAAGAGAGCCTGTAGGAACATGCTATTTGCAAAATGGAGACACCGTTGTAGAATATTCCCCCTGCAGGTCTAAATGTATGTACTCCCCTTTTTTTCACTTTTTAAACTTTTTTTTGCTACAAGCATGTTCTACATATACCGTAGATACTTGATTATAATGCGATGGATAGATTTATTATGGAGATGGGAAAATGTTCAAGCCCTGAATATAACACGAGGAGCAAAATGATAAAAGTATAAATTTTCAACAAAAAAATGGCAAAATTCTGTTTAAATTACTGCTTAATGTTGTGTAGCGCTCACTCCCGGAGGAGCCGCTGAATTTAAACCTCGGGTCAATCCGTGCGGAGCACACGACTCTTCCTCTCTCCTGCCCTGGTCCTGCTGCAGACCCTGATCCCCTTGAGAGTGGCAATTATGGCCGGGTATCCTGAGGACTCTTGTCTCCTCACGAAGGGAGATGTCTGGCGTATTTTTGAGGAGTTTCGGGCGTGCTGGCTGGCTGACTTCCGGGAGGTACGTGATGAGATGGCGGAGGTGACACGCGTGCCTAAGTCGGAACAGAGGCAAATGGAGCGGGCAGCGGACTTGCGGGACCCTTCGGTGCTGCGGGCTCGCAGCGGAGAGATGGCTCCTTGCCAGGATGTGGCGGGACTAAGCGGGGGTACACCTGATGATCTGTGGTTCCTGTCCGTGGTGACGTTAAGCTCTGCCGTGGCAGTGGCTGGAGAGTGGTGCCCCGGGAGTGGAGACCGTGGCGCTGGGGTGCTGATAGATTCCTGGATGCGGACTGAGGATGCCTCGCCGTGTGAGGAGTTCTGGCATGGGGAGGAAGACCTGACACCTGCGGCACTGATCGTTGAGATGCTGAAGACACTTACCAGTTTGAGAGGGCTGTCTGTCTTGTTGTTCCTTCTTCCTCCAGTGGCCCCTATGGAGATGGCACTGTTGCGGCTCTGCTATCCCACTTGCGAAGAGGAGTGCTGGAGATTTCTGTCCCACGGCTGCTCTGATGGAACTGATGGCTTGGTTCTGATGGGGGCTTTTCCTGCTGAGATTCTGGCCCCATACCGTGATACAGGCTGAAGTTAAAGCCTCCCCTCCACTCCCGCTACGTCCCCGCTTCCTTCCCTGTTTTGAGACCCGGGCTGCGGCCCCCTTTCCCCTGGCCTTGCTTTCCTGCTGACTCTGTCCTCCTTAGTCGTGCATATTTGAGTACCACTATGAAGTCCCTTAACTTGTATGAGACTTCCGATGACATATTCTCACCCCCCTCCCTGATGTGATATCCTACAGGCATATTGATTATTGACCCCACCCCCATTTATTATTTTATTTTTATTCTCTTTTTCTTTTGTCCGGGTGATACTTTTTGTCGAGGGCCTTCCCTTGAGGTTTCTGGGGTCTCTGTTTTATGTACACCTGTAGGGACGTCAGGATTCCCTCCCCCCCTTTTTTTTTTGGCGTGCGGGATACTGGGTTGCCCTGGGTGAGCCACCAGCGCGGCAACCATGGCTCTGGCTGTGCTTTTGGCCCCAGGTCGCCCGGCCTTGGGACCTCTTCCATGGCCCCCGACTTTCCTTCGGGTTGTCGGGGAGCCGGGAATGTTCCCCCTTACTAGGGCAGTCCCCCGCCCATCCCTCACCCATTCCCCTGCCCAGTTTATTTTTTCCCTGACGTCCACTGGCAGTCCTCCCCTACCTCTTTTTGTGAACCGCTCGGACAGCCCCCTCACCCCTTTCCCCTTTTTCTATTTGAGATCTTCCTCGCAGTAGACTTTCATTGTGCTTTTCTTTTGATACACCGTTGATGACTTACTGTGGCCCTGCGTGACCACCTCCTGCTGAATATGTTTTCTGTCTACATGTGCAAACTCTAAAATAAAGAGTTTAACAAAAAAAAAACACCTCGGGTCAGTCTCCCCGCACTAGGGAATAAATATACTCCAGCACCGTTGTGGATTTTATAAATTATATAGTTTACTGAATAAACTGGCATATAAAGAGTAACACGGTATACGTATATATATTTACAGTAGTTCGTAATGCGAGAAACGCGTAGCGGAAAAAGGAAAAGGAATTTTAACCCCTTCGTGGTTGGAGTGTGAGTCCCGTACAGGTTGCGTCCCAAGAAAGTGTAGGTGTATGTGTGTATTGGTACCCGGGTACAATATTCAACTGGCCAGTGAATGATTTCAGGTGTATCTTCGACTAGTCCCATTGGGGCCCTGTAGGTTTTGACAAAACTGCAGCGTGCTTTATTATTTTACGGTGGCCGGGAAGGCCTCTCACCCATCCGCCAGATACTCTGTGCTCCGCTCGACCCAGGACGTCTCACCGCTCGATTTTGACTGGGATTCTGTGCCACCGGATCCGCTGTCTTGCTTGTCTGTGTTTGCCACAAGATGTCCAGCTCACCGCCTGCACTCCCTGTTAGATCGTCTGCGGTCTCCTAACTCGGGGTCCTTCAGCTTACTCTGTATCTGTGTAGGGTTACTAGCGGTGGATCACTAGGTCTTCGACCAGTAAAAGGGGAAACCGATCTCCAGCTCTGCTAGGCTGAACCTGCGCTCTGGCCTGGTCGCGATCGCTATCTCCGTCACTTGCGTCTTGCTCTTCTCACTCCTCTGCGCGCTCTGCCGGTTCTCTCCACGAGGCTGCGGATGTCAGTCTCTCTTTTTCCCACCCACTTCCTGTTCCTGCCCGCAAAGCATGCTGGAAAATGTAGTCCCAATGTCCAATGTCTCCCTCTCGTGGCCAAAAGCAAGTACTACAACAACAGTGAATTAAACCCAGCGCTACACTCTCCCCCTCCTAGAACTCTTGGGTCTCTCCAAGGAGGTATAACAGTTGCATTGCATCAACATAACCTTAAGCGACATATACAGGCTCAGCAGCAAGCATACAGTGGGTTAGATACACTTCCTCAAGTTGACTCATGACTACCTCAGCTAACATAGCAGACACTTCGGACAACCTTCGCACTGTGGTGACGGCCTCTTCAGTGCTATGTCCTGGTGAGTCGTAGGTGAGTCTCTGGGGCAGTCGAATAGAGCGTTTTGGTTCTGGCTCAATCAGTTCCTCTTCAGGTGGAAGTACTATAGGTGCGGGTTCGGTTCTTCTTTCCACAACTGGAACAGACATTTCTTCGGAGTATGATCCTTCCAGTGAAGGCATAGAACTGTAGTCATAAGACTCGGCTTCAGGAACTACAGGGATTTCAATAGTTTCGGGGACTTCTAACTGAAATTCAGGAGCCTCAGGCCTCAAATTACTTTCCCACCGTTCAGGAACTGGAATGACCTCTTCAGGCTCTGGTGAGCGCATCCAATCCAGACAAAAACTTTCTTCCTCACTGTCCCTTTCACTCTCTTTAGTATCCCGGGTCTGCTGAGACCGAGTAACGGGAGTCAAACGTGGAGCAGGCGGGTTCAGCAGAGAAAGTTCGCCCCCAACTGGTATCCTCACAGCCTCTCTCAAAGGTAATAGATGATTCCGGTGCCAGTTCTTAAGAGGCCCAGCCTTTCCATCCGGCCGGATTTGGTACACTGGCAGACCCGGTAGTTGCTTGCAGACAATGTAAACCTGAGAGCTCCATCTATCCGCTAACTTGTGCCTTGCAGCAGCACCCAAGTTCTTCAACAAAACCCTATCACCGGGTTGTAGATCCTGTATCCGAACTTTTAAGTCATAGTTCCGCTTATTCCTTTGTTTCCTGAGGTCAAACGGGCCTGTTCAAACGCAGAGGCCAAGTTCTTCCAAAGTCTATCCACATAATTTCTATGAGAAGCTACCGACGTCTGATCCAGAGATGGCCCGAACGCCAAATCAACCGGCAGTCGAGCTTCTCTCCCGAACATAAGACGGTACGGTGAGTATCCAGTAGCGTCACTCTCCGTACTGTTATATGCATGTACTAGCGTAGCTATGTGACGACTCCAGCTCTGCTTCTCTCTGTTTGACAGTGTCCCCAGCATATTTAGCAGCGTGCGATTGAACCTTTCGGGTTGAGCATCACCTTGAGGGTGATATGGTGTAGTTCGGGTCTTTTGAATTCCCAGCAGTTCCAGTAATTAGTTACCCAACAAGCCGGCTTTCAAAGTCTCTACCCTGATCAGAGTGTATTCTCCTTGGTAGGCCATAGTGAACAAAGAACTTTTCCATCAGAACCTTCGCCACCGTAGGAGCACGTTGGTCTTTTGTAGAAAAAGCTTGGGCGTAACATGTGAAATGATCATTCACTACTAGAATATTTCCCCGCCCACTAGCATCCAGCTCTAAGCACAGGAAATCAATGCACACCAAATCCATGGGTCCTTGACTTTGTAGATGGCTCATTGGAGCGGTTCGGGTCCGTAGGGTCTTCCTTTGGATACACCTCAGACATGAATGGCAGTAACTTTCCACTTCAGCTCTCATGCAAGGCCATTAGAATCTGTCTCCCTCCAGCTTAAAAATTCTTTCTGCGCCCAAATGTCCATGTTCATCATGTAACGACCGCAGTACACTCTCTCTATGTTTAGTGGGAAGGAACAACTATTGGGTCTCTTCAGCATTGTTTGAGGGGCCCCTTCGGTAGACCACCCCATCCAACATCTTCAACCGTTCCCACTCTTTGTATACCAATCTGGCCCCATCTGGGGAATTGGTCAGCAGAATTTCCCGTTGGTTTGCATTTAGGGCCTTTACGGTTAACGCAATCAAAGGGTCTCTAGCCTGATCAGCTCTCGGGTCCTGTTTCGAGAAAGCAGGCAGACTTTCATCCCTCAACTGCGTAGGGTTACAGTAGAACTCTGGAACAGCCGCAGCCATAACTCCTATGGCTTCCGCTTCAATCCCTCCTCATGGAGCCTCTTCAATACCTTCTCCAACCGTTGTTCATGTTCTTCCAGAGTCTTCCCGAACACAATTATGTCTTCCAGATACACTAATACTTCGATCAGGTTCATGTCCCCGACTGTCTTCTCCATTAACCGTTGGAACGTGGCTGGAGCCCCCGTAAGGCCTTGAAGCATTCTGTTGAACTCAAAGAACCCCAATGGGCAGATGAACACAGTCTTCTCTTTGTCTTCAGGATGCATTGGTATCTGGTGATACCCACTTCGCAGGTCTAGTACACTAAACCATTTTGCTCCAGACAAACACTGTAAGGCATCTTCTATCCGAGGAGTAGCATATTGATCTGGGATGGTTCTCCGATTCAGCGTGCGATAGTCTATGCATAGACGGACAGAACCATTCTTCTTCCGGACCATTACTATTGGAGATGCATATGGGCTCCTGGATTCTTGAATCACCTTGGTTCTTTGCAGTTCATTCAGCTGTTCTCGTAGATCATCCAAGTCTCCCAGAGGAACTCGTCTTGACCTTTCACGAAACGGCTTGTCTTCTTGTAATCGAATGCGGTGCTCAGTACTTTTAGCTAGGCCGACGTCGAACTCATCTTTCGAGAACAAGTCCCTCCACTTTAGGACCTGGTACTGAAGACGTTTTTTCCATTCAGGTGAGATGGGAGCGTCCTTGGGGTAGAACCTTTCATCTGTAATCTCTTTATCCACTCCCCCTCCTAAATCGGTAGGAGAGAGAGGCGTAGCAGCCGCTACTTGCCCGATAGGCATTCGTGCTTTTAGGACTACTGGAGAATCAGACACATTACATACACTGACTGAGACTCTTCCTCGTGTTCTTTTCAAAGCTTTAGTGGAGATTATTTCAGGGATTACTTCTACTCCGGCTTCACTACCATGATTAAAATCGGTTTCCAGTACCACATAGGGGCCTGGTTGCGATCCGTTCAACTTGACTGAAGCCCGGAAACTCGTTACTTCTCCTTACTGCAGAACCTTCTCTGTTCCTTCCAATCTCCACAGGCGCCCCACTTCAGCAGGTGCCTTCTGTTCTTTGACCATTCTCTGATAGACTGGACGTAACATTGGGTGTACTCCTTTAGTTGAACCTTCTTCCAGTACGATAGGTGTCAGTCAGGAGACGTCGCACCAAATCAGTATTTGTCCCCACTATCATGGAACTCCTGTTTGCCCCTGAAGGACACACAATGGCCAATGCATCACAACCTCCAGACTGTCCGATGACATCAGATCCGATCTCCAACTTCACCTGTAGATACCCGTCATAGGGGAGTTTCTCAGTTCTGATACCCCAGATTTCCAGATCCTTCAATTTCTGTAGAGGTATGTGCTTCAAGTGTTTCTCATAGAAATCTCTGTAAATCAATGTCACTTGAGCCCCTGAGTCCAACAGAGCTTTAGTGTAGACTCCCTCCACTTGGATTGGCACAATAGGGGAAGGACCTATCAGCTGGTCAGGAAACTTGGTGGCGGCAACAGGACATTTAGACCCAATTTGTTGTACCCTGGCCTTCTTCTTGGCCCGTGTAGGCTTTGGGTGTGCATTGCTTCCCCATGACGTAGGACCGGACACTAAGGGAGTGACTCTTTCAGTCCTGGCAGGCTCAGCAGTTGGCCAGACTTTGGGCCCTCTCGCCCTCTTAGTCCTGGCTTGATTTTTGGAGCGGGTTTCAGTCTCTGGGCACCTAGGTTGCTCCTTCACTTGTGCCCTCTGGCATTTCCCACCGGTGAGGTAGATAACAGCCCTTCCAAGGCGTTCAAGAACTCTTCTACTCTATTCCCTTCAGGCTTTTGGCTTTTGCATTGTGCGTGGAAAGGGCCCATTTCCCCACAACTGAAACATCTCTTCCTTGAAGACGGAGACGCATTCACTTGCTGTGATTCGGTTGAAGGACCCTGGCCAGACGCCACAGCAACTCCAGTTGTCTGCATGTCTGTAAGGAACTTCTGCATCTCGGTCTGTGTCTCTGTCACCTTCAACAATACTCGGCACAGTTCACCGTGCGCCTGTTGCAATTCAGCTTGAGCTTCTTGTACCTTCTTAACAGTTTTGTGCAACTCACCATGTGCAGAGAGGTTTAATTCTTTTGCAGCCTTCTCTGTGGATTTAAAAGCGATCAGATGCTCTTGTTCGTCCACTTCGGATCCATAGGTGTCTAACGAGTCACTTTCAGGCTGCAAGCATTCGTTATGCCTCACAGGTTGCGCGTAAGCTCTTTCTCCTCTCCTGAAGGATTTTTCTTCCAGTAAAGCCTTTTCCTCTCTGACAGCTCGGATCAGTTCCAGGTACTTCAATTCTCGATTACCTTCCCTGCTTCTCAGCTGTAGCATCACTGGATCTAGAGGTTGAGCGCCCCTCAGGATCTGCTGTATTCGGATCTTATCTACTTCGGCCGGTTCGGCCCCTTTCTTGAGGAGTATCTGGTGCAGAATCTTATCTAGGCGCCTCATATATTCAGTCATTCTCTCACCTTTTCGCTGGTAGGTGTGTTCATACTGATACACGAGCTCTGCAGCCTTTTCCGTTCGCCCAAAGACTTCCTCCAAAACATTTAGATAATCTAAAGCAGTGCAGTCTTGCTTACTCAATTTTAGGTTTCTTACAGCCTCTGACGCAGGTCCCTTTATGCTCTCAGTAATCCTTTGCTTTTTCTGCGCTTCAGGGACGTCCCACTCATCCAGAGCCTGCATCGCCTGTTCCACCCATTCTTCGAAGGTTTCTTCTCCCGCCGGAGTTGGTACGTTTCCTGTAAAATTTCTCAACCATCGATAACCAAAGTTAGTGTGCGGAGGGCTTGTTCTTTGACATTTAGCCAGCAAATTTCCAATAGCCACTATAAATTCAGGCCCGATCATGGCCAGTGGACTGGGCGCGGGAACACTCGCGGATTCGCCACGTGGCGCACTTGGCTGAATCAGTTGGACTTCCACCTCATCGGTCAGCTTCACGCTCGCGCCCTGAAAACACACTGGAACACCCTTTCTCCACTCAAAAAGAACATACGTGTGAGAGGTATCTGGGTTCTCTTTAATGTCCAGGATTAACCCCCGATGATCTGGTGTCAGCACGGCCACGGCCTGGCGAATCTGATCTTCGGCCCAAGTCTCTACAGGAATATCCATGACTATACACAATTCTGACTACTGTGCTCCTCACACCATTTGGCAGCAGTGTCTGGATCCATATTTAACCCTTTAAATGCGTTTTTTCCAGAGACTGGATCCCGGAAACGAGCCCCCACGTGTAGCGCTCACTCCCGGAGGAGCCGCTGAATTTAAACCTCGGGTCAGTCTCCCCGCACTAGGGAATAAATATAGAGTATTCCCCCGCATATTCGCGGTTCGGTAATCGCGGACTCAGTCATTCGCGGATTTTGCCGCTTACCACGTGGTAGCAGCATCCCGGTGTGTCATCTATGGTTCCTTATTGAATATTGTTCCAAGGAGCCCTCGGCAAAGAACGGAACTCCACCTCCCCAGGCTCCAACACATCAGTGCCTTGAAACACACCCCTTTGTGCAGCCCCCTGATGTGTTAGAGCCTGGTGAGGTGGAGTTCCGATCTTTGCCAGGGGCTCCTTTGAACAGTATTCGATAAGGAACCATATATGACACAACACCCCGGCAGAGAAGCTGCTCCTGTGCGTCTCCGGGCTCACGATCGTGGCCAGGGCATTCCTTTCTCTCGGCATCATTATGAGAGAGGAGATGCCGAGCCTCCTGGATCCCCAGACCACGCTTGCGGGGGTGCACAGGAGTCTCGGCATCTCTGAACGATGCCGAGAGAGGAGAATGCCCTGGCCACAATCGTGAGCCCGGAGACGCACAGGAGCAGCTTCTCTGCCGGGGTCTAAAGGTCTGGAGATGCACAGGAGCAGCCATTCTGCCAGGAGGACGGCGGCTCCTGGGTCCTAATGCCGCATGGCTGTGCTTTTTTTTAGCACAGCCACAATTCGCGGTTTTTCAAAATTCGCGGGGTTGTTGGAACGTAACCCCCGCGAATTTCGGGGGATTACTGTACCCCAGCACCGTTGTGGATTTTATAAATTATATAGTTTACTGAATAAACTGGCATATAAAGAGTAACACGGTATACGTATATATATTTACAGTAGTTCGTAATGCAAGAAATGCGTAGCGGAAAAAGGAAAAGGAATTTTAACCCCTTCGTGGTTGGAGTGTGAGTCCCGTACAGGTTGTGTCCCAAGAAAGTGTAGGTGTATGCGTGTATTGGTACCCGGGTACAATATTCAAGTGGCCAGTGAATGATTTCAGGTGTATCTTCGACTAGTCCCGTTGGGGCCCTGTAGGTTTTGACAAAACTGCAGCGTACTTTATTATTTTACGGTGGCCGGGAAGGTCTCTCACCCATCCGCCAGATACTCTGTGCTCCGCTCGACCCAGGACGTCTCTCCGCTCGATTTTGACTGGGATTCTGTGCCACCGAATCCGCTGTCTTGCTTGTCTGTGTCTGCCACAAGATGTCCAGCTCACCGCCTGCACTCCCTGTTAGATCGTCTGCTTACTCTGTATCTGTGTAGGGTTACTAGCGGAGGATCACTAGGTCTTCGACCAGTAAAAGGGGAAACCGATCTCCAGCTCTGCTAGGCCGCACCTGCGCTCTGGCCTGGTCGCGATCGCTATCTCCATCACTTGCGTCTTGCTCTTCTCACTCCTCTGCCGGTTCTCTTCACGAGGCTGCGGATGTCAGTCTCTCTTTTTCCCACCCACTTCCTGTTCCCGCCCGCAAAGCATGCTGGAAAATGTAGTCCCAATGTCTTACATTGCGCTTGTCTCCCTCTGGTGGCCAAAAGCAAGTACTATAACGACAGTGAATTAAACCCAGCGCTACAGTTGTTTTACTTAAGCTGCTTTACCAAACTGACGCACACTAGCCGAATTATTACTGGATGCAGCTGATTTTAGACCATTTAGCTTAAATGAGGCATCATGTCTTTTCGGGGTCATTTTATCGGTTTACGGTAACTGAAGAAAATATAACGTAAAGTTATACTGATAACTTGACGAATGATCAGTACCATTCATTACCATAATTACAGTACAAACTCAATTCACAGTCATTCTGTATTTCATGGATGATGTCACAAAACTGAACCCTGGATGGATCAAGATGGAGTTCGAATCTGGCTTGATAAGGTTTGGTGCCATCAACCTGGCAGTCTGTTCCATAGGAGAGCCTTACTGGTGTGTGACATATTTAGTGCACATCTTAAAGACAGCATCAAATCAGCTGTCAGCAATGAGTGCACTGATATTGCCGTTATTCCAGGTGGATTGACATTGCAACTTAAACATTTTAACCCCATAAGGACCACTGACATACATACTACGTCCTGGGGAAATACTCACCACTCTGACCGGGGTCCCACGTCAGTCTGACTTCTTTGATCCAGCCCGAATACACCCCAGCCCGCTCCCTAAGGTCAAACAGTGACCTGCGCCTAGCTTCTCCCCGCATCACCTCTTCCCATGATAGACTGCAGGATTTCTCACGCGCAGCCCCCACTCTCTGGAACACTCTCCCTCGTACTGTCAGACTTTCCCCTAAATTCTCTTCCTTCAAACGCTCCCTGAAAACATTCCTATTTAGGGAAGCCTACCACCCAACTCACTGACGCAACCATCAATCACTCTCACCTTGCAGTCCTCTCCTCCTGTTTCCAACCCCAACCCTCCTAGATTGTGAGTTCCTACGGGAATAGGGCCTCATCTCCTCCTGTACTGTTTGTCAAATGTTGTTCAATGTATTGTATTGTAACCCTGTCTATACTGTGCCTATTGTACAGCGCTGCGGAATATGCTGGCGCTTTATAAATAATGAATAATAATAATAATGTTTGATTTCGTGATTTTTCTGTATTGTATTAATTCACCAAATAATAAAAAAAAAAAAAAAATAAAGATCTATTTGTGCTGTAAATGGCATAACATACTTACTGTATTTCAAGTAGTTGGTAAACAAAATTTCTAATTTGGTCCCAAAACAGTTGGGCATAAACATAAAAAAAAAGTCAGGGAAGGCCCAGTGACATTTTGGACAACATAAAAAAAAAACCCTGGTGTAATAAGGTGCAGGAGATGGATATGCTGGTGTAGATTTTTTTATAAGGAAGATCTGACAATAGAGGATCGGGGTAGCTTCCTCGGGTAAAGAGACGCATGAATAAGTTCAGTATTAGAATATGATGATAATTGAGAGGGGACCTTCCTCGGCGCAACATTGAATCATTGATAAAGTGAGTGCATAAGATTCAATAGTATAGATCAGTGGTTCCCAACCTCTGTCCTCAAGTACCCCTAAAAGCCAAGTTTTGAGGATCACCTTGGGGAAATGCAGACTGAATCCTGCAATCACTGAGCAGCAAATCATATCACCTCTGCTTTGCTTCAGATATCTGAAAAACCTGACCTGTTAGGGGGACTTGAGGACAGAGGTTGGGAACCACTGGTATAGGTGTGCAATAAACCTTTTTGTAACTCAGTGTTTTTCATAGATATAATGACCGTACATTTCAAAAAACATTAACAGGGTTATTCAAAGGGAGGTGAAAAGCAGGAGAATGACTGGAGAATGGAAAATTCTAGGTCAAAATATCTCATTCATCTCACTTTCCAAATTGGCTATTTTGACCTTCAGGGTTATTCAAAGAGATCTGAATTGGGGCAGAAAGGTAACCGAACAGTGAAATTCAGCGTACGGTTACCTTTCCTGGCTATCCAGAGAGCAGGCAGTTCGCCAAATCCTGGCGAATTGCCTGCACATACGGTGCCTGTTCGAGGGCAGTGAAATTCCCATAGAGAAGCAATGCTTTGTCTATTCAGAGAACACAAACCAGCAGTGACAAGTTGCCAAATTGCCCTGCTGTTTGGTGGTTTCATTCGACAGGTTTATTCCGGCGAATCCCATAGTCCTCAATGTTAAAAATATTCCCGTTTTAATATATCTAATAAACCGTTGATTTATAATATTCTGCAGTAAAAAGTCTCTTTATTTATAGATTTTTTTTAGGATCTTTTAGGCATTTTTCGGGATTTTTTTGCGAATTTTTTTCCCGTTTTTTTTTTAAAATAGCTTTTCCTTGTTTCTGTAACGGCCCTTTTTATTCTTTGGATCTTATATGTAAATTCCAGACATTTTCATCTGTAGTTTCTGTGCAAACAGAGTTTCACTTTTCAAACATTCAAGCGTACTGTTTTTTTTTTTCTCACTCCATACGTCTACGGTGTCGGCTCCTGCTCGGGTTTTTCCGGCGTGTTCGGCGGGGTTAATCCAGATGTTTTTGTGGGTTTTGGTGTGCCTTCGCCAGATTTTGTGGTGAGTTTTCGCCGTGTTTGCGTCGACTTTTCCCTGCACTACGACAGCCCTGTGGTGCTTGCTGAATACACCCCAGGGTCGCTGAAATGGGATCACCAAATCGCGCTGAATTGAAGAGAACGAAAAATCACAGAACGTGCGGTGACTTTTCGATTCTCTTTGAACAACCGTGCTAGAATTTTCCATTCTCCTGGTTTTCACCGCTCTCTGAATAACCCTGTAAGAGTGTTGCATAACCACTTTATAAGTGTGTTATACATTCAATTCCAGTGAATACTTATTCCTTTTGGGCTGGCGCCACCTGGTGTCCAAATCTATGAATAACTAGTAAGTATTGGAAGATCTCTATCCAATAAAAGAACATACAAGGTTCATATTCCGGGTCTAAATGTCAGGGAAGGGCTGTATTCACAAAATTTCTGTCACCCGCACTCCTCCAGTGCTCCAGAGTGTTGTACCTCCAAGAAAATATATACGGAAAATTAGTATCACATAGGAAACTTACTCATGTGGTGCAGAGCCTTCCTCATTCAGGCTCGAAGGATGAGTCTTTGGGTCCGTAAGGCAACCCCCCCCCCGTCTCCGGTCCTGTTGTCTACTGGTAAATTTACTCATTCCTGCATGTATTCTTCACTGAAGGGTTACCCCTGTTGGAAAGATTCTAGGTTAGAATAGCCAAACCAGAAAAATTCTCCCATTTATCTCACTTTCCAAACCTTCTATTTGGTCTAGATTGTTCTCTTCTCCTGACAGTTCTACTGAGTTTCACCTTAGCGAATAGACCTGAACATCTCCGGACCCCTACAAGGGTCATAATAAAGTATCGTTGAAAAGGCTAGGATAAGGCCTTTGCAATTATATCAAATGTGACCAGATTGTATGTAAAAATAACAAATGGAAAAATACAGATTTTTTTTCTCTTTCTAATGCAACACTGTTGTTCACGTTTGAATTCTAAAGTGAAACCGTGATGCTGCGCTAGCTCAGCCTCTCATTTACCATGTCACCAGCAAGTGTAGAGGTGATGGCAAAATGCATTATTATGCATTGCTTCATCTAAAACCTAAATTCCAGCACTGCAGTGAGGAGATGCAGGGACTTTTGAAACTATTTTCAGGTTTTTGTAACCACTTGGCTGCTAAGGACGCGCTCAGCGCGTCCCGCCAAGTGGTTCTCCTGTGCTACGGACACGCTGAGCGCGTCCTAGCACAGGAGGCAGCAATCAGCCGGGATTCCGGCTGATTGCTGGCCCCCCTGTGTGGGCTGACATCTAGCATGTCAGCCCGGCACTCCAGGACGCCGGGGGGGGGGGAAGATAGATGTCATTGCGGCGGCGCAAAAAAGTTTTTTCCCCAAAGCAAAAATTAAAAAGTATTTCCCGTTTTAGAAAAAAAAATGGCGGCGGGGGCTGCAGAAACCTGTGTCTACAAGCTCCTGAGCTGGAAGTCCTACCCTGTGGATCTGCCTCCTTTGGGAACAGGACCTTCACAAATTGTGATATGGACTAAATCAATAAACTGGATGCCAGAGATGAATGCCAAGATAATTTTGTCATAACTAAAGGACTCCTCAGTTCAGAAGGAGTCCAATGGGCTACCTTTTAGTGAAAAGATGATGAGGTGGGAATAATAAATGGGTTGGCATGGTAAAAAATAGGCTATTCAGTATGTGAACCTGGCTCTGAGAAATGTGGATGTGCCTTATTATTGGTAGTGTGGGCCCAAGATGTCCTCTGACCACTCCAGATGGACTCCGATGGGATGGGCAGATAGAGGTGGATATGTCAGCTATGTAGCATGAAGAGATCCACTATATGGGTGTGAAAACAGACTGCCTGCTCATGCAAGGCAGGAAGGTCAGTTTTGTGCCTGTGGACTCCTGGGGTTAAATGCAGAGACATGGGTGGGCTATTAACTGTGGTTTTCAGTTATGGGAGCTCCAGTGCTAAAACTCCTCCAGTATGGCAAAATACAGGGCAAATTCAATGTTCACAATTGTTTCAAACAACTGTAAAAATCACTGTCGTTGATCTAGCTAACTATCTAGCGATGGAAAATTCAACAATAGCAATTGATGTTGATACACACAATACTGAGCAACAACACCACAGATATTCTTCCTTAAATTTGATAGACTATGCATAATCCCCATTCAGCATTATTCTACTGTTGTTTACAACACTGGTGAATATATGTCAGTGATTGTATAATAATCTTCCTTGAATTCTGATAGGCTCACCTTCCAAAAGTCCAACCTTTTGACTTTTCATGTATAATATCTAGAGACAGCTGTTTCCTGCATGTGTCCATCCCTAATGGAGATTGTTGGACACACGCAGGACTCTGAATTAGGTAATAGCATTGATCAGATATGTATTGATGGCGTGATATGTACAATAACCCCCCCCCCCCCACACACACACACACACACAGTTGCATTCTGGTGTAATTGCTGGGTGAAGTGAAGGAAACTCTTCCATCCACCCAGCGTCGCCACCAGCAGTGTAAGATTTTTTATTTCCCAGCTGACTGTCCCCAGAACGGTTACTCGGTCACTACCACCCGCAATGAGAGAGGTAGCCGATGGATCAGTTCTGTGCATGTGCCTACAGCTCTGCTCCATCGTTCCGCGCATGTGCGTACAGCTCTGCTCCATCGTTCTGCACATGTGTTACAAAACTTGCATAAGTGGCCAAGTCCCGAGCAATGCAAAATTTCCAGATTCTATGCTACACAATTTGTGTAGCCATGCAAATTGCGTAGCAAAGCTGCATGGTCTTCTGGGTTTGGAAGCCCCTGAGCTGAAGCAGGGGAGCTAAGTGGGAAACCACGTGAGTAAAATCCCCTGTCATAAAAAAATAATTGGGAAGATGCTGTCAGCAGAAAATGCATAATTATTTAAGGGCAGACAAGGGGCCCTAGTTTTAAAAGTATCCATTTATTAATAATGGAACATTTATATTTTTGAATGTTCATATATTGTTGTACACTTGAAGTAAAAGTATAATCAGAATGTGCACAAGTTATTTTTAATTAGAAAATGCTCAGGTCTTTATCTGTTCATTTACTGTCGTTTTTTTTTCTTTTCTTTTTAAAGCAAAAGTTGATGCTTCGGAACAAGGATTTTGCCAAGGGGGATTTAGCATCGACTTTACCAGTGTAAGTTGACTTTTGACTGAGAGCATTCCAGTAAATTGTCTAGTAACCATAAACATGATTATGTAACTACTTAAAACCAATTAAATAGACTCCAGTCTCCCTCCACGATCACTCCCACAAGTGAGATCATGCAGGTCACATGGCCCGGAAGCGCAACCCTCAATGGATTCCTATGGACTCCAGGAGGGGATACTCGTGGTGGCGCGTATGCGCTGCCAGAAATGTCCTGGAAGGGGGGGTTCGATACGGGGCAGGCTGCCGAATTCAGCGCTTTCCCCGTAATATGTTTGTAAAACTGGGATGCTAAGGGGAAATTTGTGAGCGCAAGTTTTTCCCCTTAGCATCCCCGTTTTAGCTCAAGGCACAGGTTCGTGCCCAGGGCCGGATTAACAGAAGGGCCGATGGAGCAGCAGCTCCAGGCCCATGCCCAGAATAGGCCCAGAGAAAGGATAACTATGTTTGCATTGATGGGCATTTGGACCCCTGTATCTCTGACTACATAGCAGCTACAGGGCCATTTGAGGTATCACAGGAAAGGCAAAAGCATGGCATTTCCAATGATACCAAGCATGACCAGGTTTTCTGTAATAATAAAAATAAAATAATTAATATTTCTTTATTTTTTTTTGTAACACAGCAATATTTTTCACTTTTCAGTTATAAAGTGAACAATGATGCTGCACTAACTCACCATCTCATTTCTCATGTCACCAACAAGTGTTGAGGTGATGTAACAATTCGTAACAACGGATTGTGCCATCATAAACCTAAACCGCCGCACTGCATTGAGGAGCACTGCGGGGACTTTGGAACCCTGTTTCACTAATCTTTACACCTCACAAGGTCAAGTGAGTTGTCATTGGATAGGTCAGAGTCTGGCCTTTGCATTGATACCAACATGACCATTTAAAATCTAAAAGAAAAGAAAAAATACACTTTATTTATTTCTTTATTTTTAGTTCCAAAGCGATGGCTATGTCCATTTGTCATGTACAAAATGAGCAATACCACTGCCGTTACTCAACTTCTCATTTCACATGTAGGGAGCAAGGTCAATGGTTTATACATAGTCATATTATTCATTAAACACCATCCTCCAAAGCACAAGGGAAATATTTAATTTTTGGTTAAAATTGTATATTTTCTTAGAAAAATGCAGTAACAGGTTCCCATTTCAATTTTTTTTAACAAGAATTCCCTATAGAATATATAACCACAAAGGTTTGGATGATAAAATGTGAAACAATAATTTTACACGCTGTAAATGATTGAAATCTGAATGGAAATTTACTCACACGGTATCTGCCTGGTTACATATACCCGTATCTGCACTATTAAATAACCTAAAATATGTTTTCATTTCACTAAATTCCCATAAAAAGCCACCAAAATATTCAGCACCGGGCCCTGATCGTGCCTGCTGTTGGGAGGGGGTATTGAAAAAAGAAAACTTTAGAGTTTAATCATTTAATGAACCCCCCCACACACACACATTTTTAGCCTGGAGTGTAAAACTTATGTTACTGTGCCGCCGATTCCTTCATCGCTGTTCTGGCAGGTTACTGCTGCAAAAGCAAATTGGCACCAGACAATCCAAACATGCACAACTAGCACGCACACAGCCAATCAGATAACTTTAAATACAGAGACAATGCGAGGCATCGTAGATTCTCCTACCGCAATGAACCTGCATGAGCCCAAACTCTGGAAGGCAGTTAAGTGGCAGCTGAATGACAGCCTTCAGGGTGCAGGGAAGACTTGTTGTTGAGGAGCTGTCACGACAGCAAGTAAAGGGGCCATTTAAGACTATTTATTTAAATTTACTGAAATGGTTACTGTGACTATAAGGACTATTTAATAAGTTACTGCATGTTGTAGCATTACTAAAAAAGACTAATTAGTTTGGCTAGCATCACGGTCCCCCATTCTCTATTTTTTTTTTTTTTGTGCATTAACTTTTTCTACCTATAGCTTACTTAAATTAGTTTAGACTATCCAGACTTGAAATGCAACACATCCATGTGTGAAGCTTTCAAACCGCTATAATAAATCTATAGAATCAAAATAGCATTTTATTAATTGTTAGATATTTTTAGTGTATAATTTAAGTAAGTTTTTCTTTTTTACACAATGTGGCCCCTATTACATTCTTCGCGCAAGTGGTTTTGCGTGCGCAAATGCGCATTTGCGCGAGGGAATAAACATTTGCACGCAACGTCGTATTACAACGTTCGCGCAAACGATGCGCGTTAACGTTTAACGCGGATGGACTTGCGTGATGAACTGTGCGCGTCCTATACTTAACATTGTGAGTGCAACTGCGTTAGTGCGTTTGTGCGCAAATGGTATTACAATCTTCTCGCAACATTTAACGTTCAACGTTTGCGCGCATAATTTTAACGTCTTTGAAAAGCTGGTGGTAACTGCAAATCTGGACGTTCTGGCCGAAACGAAAAACACCAGCACCAAAAAAAAAATACAGCACAGTATAGTTACACATTCTACACATACCCAAACAAAAAAATTGTGAATTCGTGCATATATATATACTCATACTCAGATTTATTTTGACAGGCGCAAAAACTTAAGTGAGTCAATTAAGGTAAATTGATGTCAATTAAGGTTCTTAATTCTGATTGGGTGAATCCCGTGAAAAAAACCAGTCTGCGCACTGATTTACATGCGCAACGTTACTGCGCGCGTATTACACTTTGTTTTGCGCGTCGTTTTTACGAACGTTATTTTTTGACGGATGGAAAATGCATTCGGATCAGAATGTCACGATAATTTTCGCGCGATAACGCTGGACGATGCGCACAAAAAAATTAGCGCTGCGCAAACGAAATTGCACGAAGAATGTTTTTGACTTTGCTTGTTAATAGGTTTATAAATACATATACAATGTGCAAGCCTAAAGGCTAATAGATGTGTTGCCCCTGTTAACCATACGGCTTGCATAGCTTTGCATGGCAGGTTTCCTGTGGTTTGACAAACAAGATTAGATAAACCAGACAGTGTCCGGTGATAGTCGTAGAGACAGTGTTTAGGTTGCAGCCCTTCAGTATCATGCGGAAAGTGCGTCATGTATAAAGGAAAGAGAATTGTGAAGCATAATCTGCAAGACAAATCAATACACACATAGTGCAGACTGCAGATACAACATTTAATCAATTATGCCCCCGCTGGATTGACACTCACAAGATAAATAACTTAATCAGGCACATAGCAGGTACTTGGTTACCCTCTCCTGATAGATTGTGTTGCCTCCTGAACTCCGGACCATCAGAATAACGCCAAGGAATTCCTCCAGGCTTGTTTGGTCAGTCAGTGGAACAGGAATCGGGCTCATTGAAAGAAAATCAGACCAGCAGTGGCTCCAATAAAAAACAATTTAATTAAAATAACATGAATAAAAAAGTTGGAACACCATCCAACGCGTTTCGTCTCTGCTACACGCAAGACTTCATCAGGGATATGGTGTTCTTTCAGAATAATGCAGTTTATATAGCCAAACAATCATGAAAAAAAGGAGGGAAAGTGCGTCATGCTCAGGGATGTCTTCGCATGAAGATTCCATAGCAGGTGGTAGGGTGCAGAAATAATCTGGCTGTCAGCAAATCACCTTTGGACCAGTGTTATGTATGGTGAGGCCAAAATCGAGAGTCCTGTTTTTGTATTAGTACTAGTATTATTAATGCTATGTCTGCAGCTTTATGCAATAAAGCGGGCAAAGTGAACTTGCCCATGAAAAATTCACATCGTGTTGATTTTTTAGTTTACCCTACCTTTGTATTCATATTTTACTTTACAGGCAGACAGAGTTCTTCTTGGGGGACCGGGAAGCTTTTACTGGCAAGGTACAGTTTTTTTGTACATACTAATACATTATAATAGCATTTTTACAATGGAATAGGCACATCTTGTTATTTTAAGTAGAGTGCCATAATATACACATGTGAAACACAGGAAAAGGATGGAAAACAATTTTGGCCGGTGAAGGGATAGCAGCCTTGATATTCATTTATTGTCTTGGGAACTCGCACATTTCCCTGTTTTTGCAACTTACAAGCCTCTTTAGATAATGTCTATTGCCAGTTTATTCAGGTTCTGTTGGTAATTAATGTTTGTCTTATTTTGATACCACTACTGTAAATATGTGTGTGTGTGCGTATAATATATATATATATCTCAAACCAGAAAAGAGCACACCAATGAACACGCTGAAAAGACAACACCAGCAACTTAGTAGGAAAAGCAAAGATTTCAACATCTAAACACATTTCTTACCCCCTGTTGGGGATACCACAGTTCTTCACACGTTCAAGACTTTTGACTGGGTTTTGACCCTAAACGCTGTTGAAAAATGGTGGAGATTTAGGTCACAATGGATGGCCATGGATTGCTTAAACCTGCCAACAAACGTCAATTTAGCAGGTCCTAACATGCTAACCTAATGACTGCTCTTGTGGGATTAACTCCTTTACCAAGGACTGAATCCTATCTGGAGCACCCTGCAGTTCAAGGTTAAATGGATCCTACAGGTGGAGCCACTGTGACAGGGAGGGGTGCTTCCCCAAGGGGTGTTAGCCCTTGACACCTTGGCACCTCGCACCCACATTGATGCTTAGTATAGGCTGAGTGCTACCCCTCCCCATGTATTATATATATATATATATATATATATATATAAAATACACAAGAAGGGCAGCACTCAACCTTAACTACGCTTTCAGTGCGGGTGCATCTCAAGACAGTATAATACAACAAACCAAGAAGAGAGCACTCCAAACAACATGTACAAACAGTACAAAAGAAACCACAACAGCAGCTAAATTCATTTAAAAACAGGAGATTTAACCAGGTTTAACCCTTTAAATGCCTACAAACAATTCTTATTCCCTTCAAATGCTGCCCTTCTTGTGTATTTTGTATGAAAAGGGCTGACAACCCTTGGGCAAGCACCCCTCCCTGTCACAGGTGCTCCACCCACAGGTTCTATTTAACCTTGATCTGCAGGGAGCTTCAGAAAGGACTGGGTCCTCAATAAGTAAGTTTATCCCATAAGAGCAGTCATTAGGTTAGTATGATAGGACCTGCCAAGGGTGGAATACATTGTCGCTGTTGGCAGGCTTACGCAATCCATGGCCATCTATTGCAAACTAAACTTCCACCATTTTTCAACACAGCTCAACATCATAGGGTTAAGATCTATAGTGCATTTGAAGGGAATAAGAATTGTTTGTAGGCATTTAAAGGGTTAAACCTGGTTAAATCTCCTGTTTTTAAATGAATTTAGCTGCTGTTGTGGTTTCTTTTGTACTGTTTGTACATGTTGTTTGGAGTGCTCTCTTCTTGGTTTGTTATATATATATATATATATATATATATATATATACATACATGCACTCCGGAGACCCTAATGTTACTGAAATCAGGGATTTAGAGAGGAAATGAGACCAGTGTTTGTCATTGTGATAGCATACTGTTTAATCATAACTTTAATAATGAATTTCTGTTGAAGGTCAGCTCATTTCAGACTCCATAGAAGAGATTGTGAATAAATACAATCCACAAGATTACAGCGTGAAATATGACAATCAACTGGCAACCCTCCCTGCTAGTCTACAGTACGACGACAGCTACTTAGGTAGGTAATGGTCAGGAAATCACTTCCTGTTTCTATATGTATTTTTGATATTTATATTCTTTCAATCCACTCTTCCTGTCTAATTTAGCCTGTGTTTTTTTAATGTTTGCATCTCAGTAGTGTTTTCCCCTGAACGCAATATCTATTCATACCTTCTGTTGCCTCTAAGTCATTTTTTCCTACTTACATCGAATTTGTATGTCCCTTTGATTACATTTTCTCTTTTGTTCTTTCCTGCTGCTCAAGCCACATGGACGCACTGATTGTGTCCATTATAACCTCCATCCCAGCGTCCGTCTTGGCATTACGATGCATCACTGGCAAGACCACACGATGTATTGTGCAATAAAAGTATGCATGTTACAACGGGCGTGGATTTTACATCCCCCGTGGAACTGCTACGACTGATGTCAGACTGGTCTACAAAACATGAGCCTCCATAGTATGTATGGCCCCAGCCTAAGTGTGCTCTCCTTGTGATCTGATAGCATTTCTATGGTGGACTAAAGCACTTTCTCTGCAAATATACTCCACTTACACCCATTACAATCATGTACTGCACTAAAAAACTATTACACACTGGCTGTATTCTCAAAGCTAATTAACGCTGGTATTACGATCCAATCGCATTTTTTCATCCGTCCAAAAATATTGCGCGTAAAAAAGACGCGCAAAAACGAGCGCAAATTATCGCTGCGCGCAGAAATCAGTGGTTCATGCGCTTCAGCCAATCAGAATTAAGAACCACAATTGTCTCCCGTTCAGTTTTTGCGCCTGAGTATATATGCTGCAGCAATAATTAAAACACGCACAACCACTCAATTTTATTGTTTGAGTATATGTAGAATGTGTAACTATACTGTGCTGTATTTTTTTTTTTCACGCTGGTGTATTTGGTTTCGGCCAGAACGTTCAGATTTGCAGTTACCACCAGTTTTTCAAAGACGTTAAAATTATTCGTGCAAAACTGCAAACGCCGTTCGTAAAAAAGTTGCGCATCAATTGTAATACCAGCCGCGTACCAGCGCACGAACGCATTTGCGCTCACAATGTTAAGTATGGGATGCGCGCACAAATTTTTGCTTGCGCGGGTTAACTCGCGTTAGACGTTAACGCGCATCGTTTGCGTTAATGCGTTTTTGTACACGCGCACATTTTTGCGTGAAGAATGTAATAGAGCCCACTGTGGGGGGCAGTTTACAACACAAAATCACACAATGGATGCACCCAGTGACATATAGAGTAAAATAATTTCTTGTCTAAACAGCTAAATCATGCTGTGAGACATGTACTAAATGGCAACTAAGTTAGCCTAGTGTATCTCCAAGTCAGGTAAACTAGGGCCTGATGTACGTAATAAAAATAAAACTTCCTACATCCTTTTTTTTATGTTCAATTTTTTTAATTCTCTATTTTTCATTTGCAGGATATTCTGTTACAGTAGGAGACTTCAATGGGGATGGCATAGATGGTATGTTTAATTATTACATGCGTGTTACGCTTTTTTGGTCCTGCGGATGTTCTCTTAATTTTTTAACTAATATAAGTATTTTTACCCAAGTCAGTTCAGCCAACAGATACTTCTGCTGTTGATTTATGTGAGTCACATAGTAGTGCCCTGCAAAATTGAGTGCAGGGAGTTGGCTGGTAAGTTATATGCATGCATTTGTTAGTAGAGGGGAGTCCATGGACTCTTCCTTTAAACAGTGCTAACATATAATAGATAAGATAGGGATTAAAAAATAGGTGTAAAATAGGTCAGTGCTTATTTTATCTTGCAGTTATATTTAGCAAATGTTAGAAAATCACCTGGATGTTCCTTTTAAATTGCTAAATTGAAGACACAAACTTTTATCAGAAACCTGGTAATCTTCCCATACTGTTTTTGGCTTAATGTGTGCTAGACGTTACCACCTTTCCAGCTGTGTGGTCTACCTTGAAGCTGGTTTTGAAAGACCTCTTCTGTTTGTTCATAAAGCAAATCAACCAAGGCCTTTGCTAATCTGATTCTTTTGCAGTTCAGATTGTAACCCAGAAGGCTGTCCCCGTGTGAGTTGACTGACAGCCTTCTGGGTGAAACAAAGGTTAAGCAATAAATAAACCAGCTTTTTAATTAGTGTCAGATTAGTGTTAGATGAGGGTTAAAAGCTAAGGTTAATAATTACCGTGTCGGGTCACTTCGGTGTTCTTTGGCAATTTCTAGATAGGAATCATTCATGTCACTGGTTCTCTATGGGACAATTTCACTGCTGTCAATTGGCCTATGGTGCTGACTCTATTGGATTCAGCACCACAGACCAACTGACCACAAAGTATGGTGCCGTTCAGCGCAGGGGCGGATGCAGACACAGGTTTGGGGGGGGCATTCTACCAGTTTTGGCCAAGAGATGGTGTTGGGTTCTCAGTGACAGGCAGATATATTTGCCCCAGCTCACATGGATATATATATTGGCCCCCAGCTCACATGGATATATATATATATTCGTTCCCAGCTCACATGGATATATATTTGCCCCCTGCTCACATGGATATATATATGTGTCTCCAGCTCACATGGATATATATATTGCCCCCAGCTCACATGGATATATATTTTGGCCCCCAGCTCACATGGATATACTGTATATATTTACCCCCAGCTCACATGGATATATATATTTGCCCCCAGCTCATATGGATATATATTTTCCCCCAGCTCATATGGATATATATTTTGCCCCCAGCTCGCATGGATATATAGTGCCCCAGCTCACATGGATATATATATTTGTCCCAGCTCACATGGATATATATTGCCCCCAGCTCATGTGGATATATATATATTGGCTCCCAGCTCACATGGATATATTTGCCCCAGCTCACATGGGTATATTTGCCCCCAGCTCACAACATGGATATATTTGCCCCCAGCTCACAACATAGGTATATTTGCCCCCAGCTCACAACATAGGTATATTTTCCCCCAGCTCACACATGCATATATTTTCCCCCAGCTCACAACATGGGTATATTTGCCCCCAGCTCACACATGGGTATATATTTGCCCCAGCTCACAACATGGGTATATTTGCCCCCAGCTCACATGGGCATTTCCAAAAAATGCTTAAAAGATCCTAAAAAAATCTAAAAATAGACTCTTTACTGCAGAATATAATAATAAACTTTTTTTAGATATTGAGTTAAAACTGGAATATTTTTAACATTGAAGCCTATGGGATTCCAGACATTTCCCGCTCCTTGCTGGTCAAACATTTCCCATGGCTTCAAATCACATTTAAACATGAGCAAAAGCGGTAAAAATGAGCTCAGCGCACAGCGGTGAAATGGCTCAGCACTCAGCAGTGAAAGGGTTAAAAACTCCCCCCCCCAAAAAATTTCATTGTTTCCTCTCCCCCAGGGCAGTACCTGGACCCCCATACACCTTCTATGGGCAATATCTTGCATAAATGCCCTCTTGGAGGGCACTTGCATTTTCGAACGTTCGAGCCCCATTGACTTGCATGGTGTTCGAATTGTGTTTGAGTTCGCGGTTGAACTTTTTCGGGTGTTCGAGTTCGAATGCGAACCAAACACGGGGGTGTTCGGCCCATCAACATCGGTAAGCACAGAAAAACCTGAGCCTAGTTCATAAGTCCTAGTACGTGGACAGGACAGTTCGTTACTGGTTTTAAACTGGATAGCTGCTGAATAAAAATTACGAAACAAGCCTGGACAGCTGATTTTGGAGCCACGGTATTCTTACCTTTCAGCCTGACCAACTCCAGTCTCAGAGGTATTTAGTGGCAGTATAGCAATGAGTCATTTTAAGTTCTCTCTCAGTAATGAAAATCAGTCACAGAGGGAAGGATTGTAAATATAATATTGGTTGTTGCCATCTATCCATATCTTTCATGCTCCATGAATTACTTTTTTGTTGTTTGTAACAAAAACTTTTTAATTGCCTTACAGATTTTGTATCTGGTATTCCAAGAGCTGCAAAAACATTGGGAATGGTAAGATCATCATAATGGAATACAAACAGGTCTATTCAGAGAGAGGCGAAAACCAGGAGAATGACTGGAGAAGTTAAAATTCTAGGTCAAAATAGCCAAACCAGAAAAATTCTCCCATTTATCCCACTTTCCAAATCGGCTATAAGGTCTAGATTGTTCTCTTCTCCAGCCAATTCTCCTGGTTTTCACCTTTCTCTGAATAACCCTGATAGTATTTATAGTTGGTAATATTCTCCTGACCTAGGCCTTTGTATGTTGATTATAACTTATTTTTCCTTTTATTAACACAGGTTTCAATTTATGATGGAAAAAGTATGACATCAATGTATAATTTTACTGGAGATCAGGTATATAAATGTTGTTGGTTATAATGTAAAGGTTAATTTTTTAATGTCAAATGCCAATTCACTTTACATAGTAAATACTGGCTTGGTTATCTTCTCAATGTTCACTAAAATAATTTCACCATAAAAACCACACAATTTAAGCCCGCACCTGAAGTTCAGCCTTTGGACATTTAGCTTTAATCTAAAAATTACAAAAGATTTGCCATGCCAAATGCCTTTTTCACACTTGAATGTGAAATATCGGCACAACACAAACCTATAAGCTGCTGGAGATTAAGGGAGTTTGCAGGCCTTTTTACTTTGTTGTGACTATAAATGGATAATCAATATTGAATTATTTTAGTGACAAAATGCGCATCTACTTTGAATATGGGAGGGAAAGCACCTCTATTTAAATATATATTAACCATTAATTTAAACTTGCTCTATACAGCATATCATGCAGGCAATGCTCCTTTGTAATGTCAGCATTTCGAATATCATTGTCTCTCTCGTTTAAGGCTGGGGTCAGACTAGCGCATTTTTAACGTACGTTTAGGCGCACTTAATCACGGCCGCAGTAGCAGCAAATGACGGCCAATATACGAAGTACGGCCACACGAAAGTCCGGCCGCGCAACGCAAGTGGAAAAAGAACGCATTTTTTGAGAACGCAGAACCGCTAGTACTGACGTACAGAGTGCACTGCGGCGGCATAGCGGCGTGTATGCGTGATTAAGAGACGTCAGACGCTGCTCATGTCCGGCCAACATAACGTCCAGACGCAAAAAGTGTTTATTGACGATCCGTAAAAAATCACGCACGAAAATGTGCATCGTATGACCGTTTTCGCACATTCCGTGAAAATATACGGCAATGCGTTCGGACGCACTTTTTGACGGTCGCTGCAAATAATGCGTTCGTTTGACCCTAGCCTTACTATTAGGGCACATTGCGCCAAAATCGGTTGATAGTAAATCTGGTATAAATAACACTAAATAACAACATTGGCGCTCAATATTACAAAAAATATTTATATTAACCCCTTAGTGACCCGGCGGCTTTACGAAAGTCTTTCCGAAAGTGCCCGCTGCTGTTTTTTCCGTTTGTGCGCTGTTTGTGTTTAGGTCAAATTTTACTCTTACTCGTTTATGCAACCCAAACATATTATATACTGTTTTTCCCGCCATTAAATGGACTTTCTAAACATACCATTATTTCCATCATATCTTATAACTTACTCTAAAAATAAATATGAAATATGGTGAAAAAATGGAAAACAAAACATACTTTTTCAAAATGTAATCCATGAAATCTACAACCGCCAAAAAAGACCCTGGCTAAGGCTAGGGTCAGACGAACGCAGTGCGAACGCGCGTGCAGCCGTAGTAGCAGCAAATGACGGGCAATGACAGGCAATATACGAAGTACGGCCGCAAGAAAGTGCGGCCACGCAACGCAAGTGGCAAACAAACGCTTTTTTTTGAGAACGTCAAACCGCTAGTACGGACGCACAGAGTGCGCTGCATCTGCTAGAGGCATGTGTGTGTGTGATTAGGAGACGTCAGACGCTGCTAATGTCCGGCCAACATAATGTCCAGACACAAAAAGTGTTTTATTGATGATCCGTACAAAATCACGGAAGAAAATGGGCATCATATGACCGCTATCGCGTATTCCGTGAAAAAAAACGTCCATTCGTTCGAACGCACTTTTTCACTGACGATGCGAAAAATGCGTTCGTCTGACCCTAGCCTAAATAGTTTAAAAATTTTGTCCTGAGATTAGAAATACCCAATTTGTACATATTTTTGCTTTTTAACCCCTTCACTGCTGAGCCATTTCACCTCTGCGCGCTGAGCTCATTTTGACCATTTTATTCTCATCATGTTTAAATGCCAGCTTAAGTCTTATTTTATTAAACCCCCAGACAATTTTTTTTTTTTCTCCTGTGAGTAAGGAAGTGGAACTGTCCGAGCCCCTCCGGCATCATGGAATTATTTTCTTTTCTTTCACGTGTGCACACACAGATTGCCCAAGCCAGGTTTTAAAACATTTCATTACCAACAGCAATATATTCTATTGAGCTCCTCCGTGTCTCACCCTGATACTACTCCTGCATTGTAACCAGGAGCTTGTGAGTTCAAGTCGTAGCAGCACGGTTTTTTATTTTTTTATCTCATATACCGGTGTCTTTTATTTTACCTTCCAAAGCAAGCACAAAAATAATGATGATAATTTTATAATACTATCATTATTTTTGTGCTTGCTTTGGAAGGTAAAATAAAGACACAGGTAAATGAGATTAAGGCTAGGGTCAGACTGAGGCAGTGCGAACGCGCGTTCTGGCGCACTTAATCACGGCCGCACTAGCAGCAGATGCCGGGCAATGACGGCCAATATACGAAGTACGGTCGCACAAAAGTCCGGCTGCGCAACGCAAGTGGAAAAGGAACGCATTTTTTCGAGAACGTGAAACCGCAGGTACTGACGTACAGAGTGCGCTGCGTCCGCTAGCGGCGTGTGTGCGTGATTAGGAGACGTCAGACGCTGCTAATGTCCGGCCAACATAACGTCCAGACACAAAAAGTGTTTTATTGATGATCCGTACAAAATCACGGACGAAAATGCGCATAGTATGACCACTATCACGTATTCTGTGACAAAATGCGTCCATTCGTTCGAACGCACTTTTTCACAGACAACATAAAAATGCGTTCGTCTGACCCTAGCCTTAAAAACATGTGCTGCTATGATTTGAACTTGCACCCTCCTGGTTACAAAGCAGGAGTAGTAATAGGATGAGACACAGAGCAGCTCCATGTAATATGCTGCTTTGTTGGTACTGTAATGTTTTAAAACCTGGCTCAGGCAATCTCTGAGTGCGCACGAGAAAAAAAAATTCCATGACATCGGCAGGTCTCCGTAGGAGTCTCATATTGGAAGCAAGCATTGCAAGATTTTTGCTCCCACTGTTACATTGAATAATCACCATCTTTACAAAAGCATTGTCATTCTTTTCTATCTAGTGTGTGCCGCCAGATATTTTCTTTAACTCTGTTATTGTGTGTGAGCGTCACTGTGACCTCGCATATTACTGTGAGTTTTATTGCTGTGCAGCTCTGTGATACACTCATATACACGGGATACGCTCATACACACCGCACATTACTGTGAGTTTTATTGCTGTGGAGCTCTGTAATGTGTTGTGTGACAGTGATGTACAGACAGTATCTTTTAAGCGTCCATTTCCCACAGGGACATTCTGCGCCACGGCGCAGCCTTAGCTGCAATGGCTGCTGCAGCAGAGCGGTGGCTATCTGTAAGTCTGAAGGGGGCACAGTGAATTCCCCAATTCGCTGCTGGGTCCAAGTTGTTTTTCTCCACACAATTTTCAAAAAGATTATTTTAATGAGTTCAGAAATAACTTCTTTAGCGCAACAATGTACATGTGGGTTTTGCGTTGTAGGGATGGGGTTTGTATGGATGTGGCTTCCTGTGGGTGCGGCACACGGGGACCCCATGATCTCCTACTGCCCCATTAGTTGTCAGTCTGCCCCTGGTGGTCACACTGTGCGGAGTGTCCCTTTTTAAGATTTACTTTCACATTCACAGTATAAAGTATTTTACTTGCACTTCTCTTATTTTAGCTTATTTTGTCCTATCTACACTTATTCTGTATAATATATGTGTGTTATGTATATTTTGTATGTATGTATGTATAACTTTTATACACAACACAGGGCTCTATTTAATCACAGAAAAAAATGGGTGTTTGTTTTCAATCTTTTAGATGGCATCATATTTTGGTTATTCGGTGGCCACAACTGATATCAATGGAGATGGGTAAGCACAGTCATATCAAAAATACATGTATTATGCCTTTAGTATATTTAGTTTTTTAGTTTAAATATTTGGCAAACCACAGCTCCAAATATTTGTGAATATAGCGTGACAGGTGACAGGTCTGTTGCTAGTACATGTGTTATATTTAGTTCCCTTTCATATAAGTCCAAGGTGTTTTGGTCACAACAGCTTCACTTTAATGGCAGTTACACACTCATTTATTTTCACACTAACACATAAACATGGCCCCTCAACACCTGTCAATGAGGGCCAACAAAGATTCTTTTCTTGCACGTTCATATTTTAGAGTTAAAGGAGGCTCGTATGATAGAAAGCTGTTTGAACAATAAGCTCGTCAAAGATTAGTCATATCACAGAAACTGTAGTTTGTGAAAAGGCCACGGTTAAATCTGACATGTGTTAACCCTACATATATGGAGCAGGCAGAGTATTTTTATTATACTGTGTACTGTGTGCAGTACTGGAGACCGTATCTCCAGAAGGATATAGACATCTTAGAGAGAGTTCAGAGAAGGGCTACTAAAATGGTGTACGGCTTGAAGGAGAAAAGTTACCAGGAAAGGCTTAATGATCTTAACATGTATGGCTTGGAAAAAAGACGAGACAGAGGAGATATGATAGAAACATTTAAATACGTAAAGGGAATCCACAAGGTAGAGGAAGGGAGTATATTTAAAAGGAAATAAAGTAGCAAAACAAGAGGACATAGTCTTAGATTAGAGGGGCAAAGGTTTAAAAGGAACATCAGGAAGCATTATTTTACTGAGCGGGTGGTGGATACATGGAACAGTCTTCCAGTTGAAGTGGTAGAGGCCAAAACAGTAATTGAATTTAAGCAGGCATGGGATAGGCATAAGGCTATCCTAAAGAAAAGATAAATCCAGGTAAAATATCCATGTAATTGGGCAGACTAGATGGGCCGAAAGGTTCTTATCTGCCGACATTTTCTATGTTTCTATGTTTCTATAGCATTACGATATATTTTGTTCATTTTTTTTATGAGGATGCTGAAATTATCCCTCCATTATGATACTGTTATAACTGTGTGCTGTTACTGAGTGATGTGGATGCAAAACCACCCCTTGTACTTAGTTTCCATAGGGATCCACTTCACTGACATTTTTCTTGAAGTGCATATTGAAGGATATTTTTGGATATCAATCCAGACATTAGTAGTTGGGTCTTTAAAATTGTTTCTTTTGCGAAGTGTAAAGCTTATTCTGCATCTCTGATTTGTCTGAATGATATCAAGGCACTCAAGCTAATTCTAAATATTGTCCATTTGCTTTGCATTGCAGCTTGGTTGACTTATTCATTGGCGCACCACTTTTTATGGACCGTGGGTCAGATGGTAAACTCCAGGAGGTCGGGCAAGTGTCTGTTTACCTGCAGCAGAAGGATAGTGGACCTCTGTTTCTATTAAAACTGACTGGCAATGAAGTATTTGCAAGATTTAGCAGTTGTATTGCAGCTCTGGGAGATGTAGATCAAGATGGTTTTAACGGTGAGGTCAATAGCTCAATGCCTAACTACATTAACTTTATATTGTTCTAAATAAAGCGTCTAATGATTTGTACTACTGGTACTTGCATTTCTGTCTTGTATATTTCGATGTTTTCCAATGCAAGCTATTATGACAACAAGATAACCTGTTTTCTTATTCCTGTACCCCCTTTACTGCACTGCGGATTTGAAGTGTCATACGAGGGTAATTATCGGGTTTTGGTTTGGTTGCGGAAACAAATTTTTTTTCCATTTGACACACAGTATTTGTATCCACAAGAATAAAGCCGAGGACCCCTGCGGTAAAAACATAGTGCAACCTAAAAATACTAAAGTCTTCCTGCAAAGGATAATAGAATCTGCGCAGCAGAGGAAAGCAGGCTTATCTAAAATATGCATATCCTTCACACGCTCCCCCTCGCGACCTCGACACCTCCAAGGACGAGAATGGAGTCGGCTTCCAAGGAACCAGAATAAATTCAGGTCACAATAAAAACGCCAACTTTTTTTTTTTTTTGTTCGAATAAAAAAGTATATTGAATATAAAATATCCAACGCGTTTCGTCCCCTTCCTTACTGCATTGGGACTTCTTCAGGGATATTATCTACTCGCTGCAACATGTTGTAGTGAATCATAGTTGAGCTTATTCATGATCAAATGTAACAAAACATAGAGGAAGACAATCATTTGATGTCTTAGCTCAAAAGTAGAAAGTGAAATTTTTTTTAGAAAATCAATATTTTATGTTCCTTTCTAGTTCTTTTTATGGCAAGTTTTAAAGGTTTTGCTCTTTGTCTCATAAATAAACTTTTACAAGACACAAAATTTAAACATAAAAATGAGGAAACCTATAAAGGAAAAGCAAATCCATAACAAAAAAATAAAAGACCCTGTCATGCGGGGAACAAAAAGTCAGAAATCCCATGCAGTCCCATACCTTTGTTGGTTCATACAGCATTTTTGCATTCTGACTAAAGCTTGAGATACACTGAGCGTGTAGCCACGCACAGCGTAGCGAAGCAAAGAGAAACAAACATTTTGCAGGCTTGACTTCACTCCGCCTCGCAGCCAGTCTACATTGGATTACGTTTGCTTCTCTCCACACTGGACAGAAATCCAATACTTTGCAGATCAATCTAGAGAAATGTTTCTCCTCAAATGAATCAAAGCATAGAAAAAAAAACAAGTTTATTGTTTAACTTTTAAATTACATTATACAACATGCCAAAACTTATATTTCCACAAAGCGCATGTCATACAGGCAAGATTGAAACACCACTTATAACGTCCATTTAGAAAGTTTCTATTGAATAAAATACATATAAATTATTGCCAATTTAATCCGAATAGTATCATGGCCAGCTACATATATACAGACCAGATCATGCCCACTCAAGATACATATACAGAGACCTCAGACCAGATCATGCCCACATATATAGATCTCAGACCAGATCATGCCCACATATATAGACCTCAGACCAGATCATGCCCACATAGATATATATAGACCTCAGACCAGATCATGCCCACATATATAGACCTCAGACCAGACCCTTAAATCGCTAGGCAGGCAGGCAGGCTGTGGCTGAGCCAGAGTCGGCAGCTCGGCCGACTGTCAGAGCGGTGTAGTCGGCAGCTCGGCCGACTGTCAGAGCGGTGTGAGGCGTCTGTAGCTAAGCTCCACCCCCTGGTTGGGTGACGCGATGGTAGGTGGGAGAGATCTACAGGACCCAGCAAAGCGCCGTATGCTGCAGATCTTGCCCCTCCCCTCATCGCGCCACTCCGCCGAAGGGATAGTTGATTTTTCCCAACTCCTTTCGCTCAGCACCGCATCGTGACGTGGCCTGAACGATCGAGGTGGAAAAATCTGGACACACTGAGCGCATCTCGCTGCACGGCGCCGCCTACAGGCGCTGCGTGTCACAATGCGCTCAGTGTATCTCAGGCTTTAGAGCTTTGGTCTCTAATCAGGTTTCTGCTTGTTGTTGTATACCTATCATTGCATATATTTTGATGGAGAAAAATAATATCTTAATGTCAAGAGTGGCATAGAACCCCTTGAGTTTAAATTGCTATTTTGTTTATATTCAGAAAAACCAAATGTTAACTTGGAACCTGTCTGCACCATATTTTATTTAAAAGATTATTTTACAACCCTATATCACTAAATTATCACGGATATTTTGGAACTGTTGCTCCCTTTTCTGTGCATAGATTTTGCTGGTTTTATGGTGATATAACCTTTCTGTTTTGTTTCCTTTTTTTTTAGATATTGCAATTAGTGCGCCTTATGGTGGTGAGAACAAAAAAGGTTTTGTTTACATTTATAATGGAAGAGTTTCTGGAGTAAGCACTTTGCCTTCCCAAGTTATTGAAGGTCAATGGGCTTCAAGTACCTTTCCGGCAAGCTTTGGCTATTCCTTAAGAGGAGATACAGATGTTGACAAAAATGGATATCCAGGTAAGTTTGATTCTACCAGCTTTATCGTGGAGTAACGGGCAATTTCAACACATTCTGAACCAAATTTAGATTTCCAGCGTTTAGGGATTATAATATTAATAATATGTTAATTTAAATAAACTTTAATAAAATATTTTTTTGGTTTGAGGTAAAAAATATAATATAACAAGTCATTACTGATACAAAAGTATATACATTCTGCACTGAAGCACATACTCTTTGCACATAATGATATAGAAATTTGATTACCTCGTTTCACATATGGTAATCAAATATTTTGGCTAAAACTTTTTCTGTCCTTTTTTTTTACATCATATTGCCAAAGTATGACAGATTTATATTGGGAACTAGCACCCATTGCAGGATTGTCCCATGGGGCAAATTGCAATTATAAAGACATAACGTGGCGTTTTTGAAGGCTACTTTTTATTTTCATTAGATCCGTATAGTATAGATTGATTCTTTGGGTAACGTGCTTTATTCACACTTTTTAACTTTCCACTCCGGGCAAATACACCTGCAACCAAGAGATGTTACATTTTATTATTACTATGTAAGAAACTTAAAATGATGCATTCTTGTATTAATTTTCTATCACATGATGGATCTGTTTTTCTTTGTAGATTTGGTTGTTGGTGCTTTTGGGGTTGACAAAGCTGTATTATACAGGTATGCATATTGATATTTGAAAATTTGATTTACATATATGTAAATACTTTTACCAAAAGACACAATTTACTGGTGGAGATATCACTTTATACTCTAGGCTGGAAACAAAGTTGTGGTTTAATTTATAATTCTTACTGAACCTCACCCACTGCCAACCCCTCGGTTTTAGCTTACAGCGACCCTGTTCTGAAAAAAGACACCTGACTATTATTCTTTGTAATTTTACCTTCCTATATCTCCTAACCTTGAATTGTTTATTAATATTGTTTCAAGCTTTTCTATTTAACGTCTGTTTGTGGATCTTAATTTTTGCTCCTAAGGTTCAGATTGTACTCTCATTAATAATCTTATGTGAGCACAACCACCTTTTTTTTTTTTTTTTTAAATTCTTTATTTAAGATTAAACATAACAGCAATAGCAAGAAATCTATTGAACTTATAGGTCTCACAGGACCAATGTAATAAAGCTGCAAGGAGATATGCTGGGAAGCGAACACTATTGTAAAAAGCAAGTGAATCAGCCAGGAGAACAGTCATGAACATCGCTACCACAATTGCAGGGGACTGCCAATATCCAAAACAAAATGGGGGAAAGAGATTGGGAGGGGGGAGGGGGGAGAGAGGGGGAGGAGATAGAAATTAAAAAAAAAAAAAAAAAACATTCTGAAGGCCTCCACCAAAGTGGAAGAAATGGGAAAGGTAGCCCCCAAAGGGAAATATGGGACACCGCGGCTCACCCCTACAACCCCGGAGGGGAATAGAGGGCCGGTGGGAAACCATAGGGCACAGGTCAACGGGGACAACCACACTTTTACCTCAGTCCAGTTTCTGAGTTATTAGAATTTTAATGTATATTTGACTATAATTCTGCTGTACTGCATATTTAGTTTTTTTTATAACTTTCTTTATTAAGAAATCTGGGTACATTTCATAAAAAGAGAAACAATAGAAAACAAGAACAATAATAAGCAACAATTTTAATTTTATTTAATGAAGTCTTAACATTTTGGAATAAGAAATTGAAGTCAGACTTTCACAGTCCAAAAGAACTGTGTACTGTGCCTAGTGCCGTTTGTACATGTTAGGCTGGGGTCAGACTAACGCAGTTTGAATGTGCTTTTAGCCACACTTTATCACGGCCGTAGTAGCAGCAAATGACGGCCAATATACGAAGTACGGCCGCATGAAAGTTCGGCCGCGCAACGCAAGTGGCAAATGAATGCATTTTTTCGAGAACGTCGAACCGCTAGTACTGACGTACAGAGTGCGCTACGCCCGCATAGCGGCGTGTGTGCGTGATTAGGAGACGTCAGACACTGCTAATGTCCGGCCAACATAACGTCCAAATTGATTTGGTTACTCATATTTCTCGTTTTATTGAAGATCCATAAAAATTCACGCACGAAAATGCGCATCGTATGACCGCTTTTGCGTCTTCCGTGAACAAATACGTCAATGCGTTCAGACGCACTTTTTTACGGATGATGCGAAAAATGCGTTCGTTTGACCCTAGCCTAAGTGTTTATTTCAAGTTTATCTCGAATCTGCTTTTGACAATACCCTAGAAGTGCCAACTGGTTTTGCATATCACTCTAAATAAAAAATATCTTTTATTCCAGTTAAGCTTTCTTTTTGAATAATATATTGACCCTATTGACAGACATTTTTTCGGTTAACTAAAGGCATGGAAGTAGCATATGTTTGTGTTTTTTTTTTTATGTCAAATCAAATTTGCAGTTATTTTCCTGACCTGAATGATTGACTCATGATGTAAAGACATACCCCTGAAAGATAGCTTGCTGGGTAAATTTAAAAGAAATAAAATAGTTTTTGTATAGATTATATGGTCTACTCTATATACCTTTTTTGTTATGTGAAATAGACCTGTTTCTGTCCTGCGTTTTAGTCTGTAACATATTTTTTTCTGTGTTTTATACAGGGCCAGACCAGTAATACGGGTAAATGCCATTTTGGAGGTGAATCCGTGGCTATTAAATCCAGACAGTAAAACATGTACCCTTGATGACACTCAGGTTTCTTGGTATGTATTACTGTAAGCTTGCTCTAGGTAACCATCACTTTTAAGTTATATTATATATATTATGCCTCCTCAAGGCAGCATCTTGGAAAGTGCCTGTGCAAGAAACAATCTCCACCTGAGGTATGATCACCTGACACCCCCCCCCCTCTCTCTCTCGGAAGAAGGGGGAAATTACTTTATTTGCCAAACAAGAAACTGATTTTCTTAATATAAACCCCAGAAAAAAATACTTTCTTATTGCCCTTTATTTTGTGTGATGTGTGCTGTCTAAATTGGCAGTGGGAGCCAGGAATGAGTTAAATGTAAAAATGGGTGCAGCCCATTGTTTGCAATGTAGTGCTCCCTCACCTCAGCTGTGATCAGGTGATTCCCCTTAAACAGAAACTAGGCAGGAAATCACAGAGCTGTCTGGTCTACTGGCCCCTCTGTCACTGCCCCCAAGAGGAGAGGACTTTCTGTCACTATCTGTAGAGCCACAAACCCATGTCACATTCCCTGATCACAGCTGAGGTGAGCGGACACTGCAGGGGGGGCTCAGGGAGGAATGCATGGGAAGTAATCAGCTCCTCTAAATTTTGCAGTTAACTCCTTCCTGGCTCTCCTTGCCATTTTAAACAGTGCACAAATGCATCCACACACTGACAGGGTTATTCAGAGAGCGGTGAAAAGCAGGAGAATGACTGGAGAAGTGAAAATTCTAGGTTAAAATAGCCAAACCAGAAAAATTCTCAAATTTCTCTCACTTTCAGAATTGGCTATTTTGACCTAGAATTTTCAGTTCTCCAGTAATTCTCCTGCTTTTCACCACTCTCTGAATAGCCCTGACTCTACAGTGGGGACACAGCCTCCTTAACACAACTTCTATACAGCCCTTCTTGGTCCCCAAATCAACCATACCCTCACAGCACCCACAAATTCATACAGCCCCCATATGTAAACACAGCCCCCATATATAAATGCAGCCCTCATGTTACACAGTATTACTGTCAGTTTTATTGGCGTGGAGCTCTGTGATAAGCATGGGTGTGTATTGTGGGAATAGTTTGGGGGGGGCAGCAGCATATCATCTTTGGACCCAGGCAACACAATGTCATGGTCTGGCCCTACATTGGCTGCACGCTGCCCTGCACCCTCCATATATTAGTTCTGCCATCCTATACTATAATTGAGTAAGGCTTGGCGTGTCCGTCGCCAAGCCTTACTCTGCGCATGCGCGCGCAACCAGCGGCGGTTGGTTGCACGCGCATGCAACCGCCGCGGCACGAGCCGGCTGTGTGCTTGCCGCGGCGGTTGCATGCGCGCGCAACCAGCGGCGGTTGGTTGCGCGCGCATGCAACCGCCGCGGCACGAGCCGGCTGTGCGCTCGCCGCGGCGGTTACAAGATGCACACAGCAGCCGGGTAGAGGCTGCGCTCGCAGCCTCTACCCGGCTGCCGCGCGCATCCAACTCCCGAGCGGCGAAGGGAAAGTTCCCTCGCTTCTGCTCTTTGAAGGACCCAAGCCGTGGTCACGTGGGAGTCCCACGCGACCGCGGCTTGGGTCCTTCAACGACCGGAAGCGGGGAAACTTTCACTTCGCCGCTCGGGAAGGTAAGTATGCGGAGCTCATGGGGCGGCTGTCCGAATGCCAATAGAGCATTCGAACAGCCACCCCATGTCTGGTCTGGGGTCTGAGCTGGGGGGCAGTATCCACGTGCTGAGGGCAGTATCCACGTGCTGAGGGCAGTATCCACGAGCTGAGGGCAGTATCCACGAGCTGGGGGCAGTATCCACGAGCTGGGGGCAGTATCCACGAGCTGGGGGCAGTATCCACGAGCTGGGGGCAGTATCCACGAGCTGGGGGGCAGTATCCACGAGCTGGGGGGCAGTATCCACGTGCTGGGGGCAGTATCCACGTGCTGGGGGCAGTATTCACGAGCTGAGGGCAGTATCCACGAGCTGAGGGCAGTATCCACGAGCTGAGGGCAGTATCCACGAGCTGGGGGCAGTATCCACGAGCTGAGGGCAGTATATCCACAATAGACTGCCCTCTGGGCAGGCTTTCCACCTTGTAGAAAATAATGTAACACCGGCATCACTAGTGTCACGCTCCTCTCCAGCGGCGGCGCCGCCGCAGATGATAAAATACGCTGTTACATTCCTCATACTGCAGGGCAGCACCCTTCAGTTGCTGCCACAGAATAAACTGTTGCTTTATCCAGCTCTGCACTGAGTATCAGGTGCATCTCATTCAGCCTGCTGCCTCTTTAACTGAACCACACCCTTACCTAGATGCTTCAGCATCAAACTTTCACTTCTAAGTCGAACTCGTGCAGCCAGGAGCCTGTTACTCTGACAAACCAGTGTCCAGGACTTACCAGAAGATCTGACGGCTTGCTTGCCTACTGAACAACCGCCTTCCATACCCCTAGACCTGTTGGGCTTCATCCAAGTGAACCCCTGCATTGCCTAAAGAACTTACCCGTGTATCACAGACTCCCTGCATACTGGACTCTTCCTTTTACATCAGTTTATCCTGCTCTAAGAACCGTCCCTGTGTTGTCCGTCCTGTCTGTCTGTCTGTAAATTAATCTCTTCCCTCTCCTGAGTCCTGTCTAAGTATTCCTGTGTATATTTTGCCATCCTGCTCTTCTGTTTAGTTCACTCTGCTTTCTCTGTACCTGAACCTGTATTTTATGGTTAACCCCTTCCTGCCCATTCTCAGACCCCCCCTGTATATTTTATATCTAGTTGTTCATTCCGTTTACTTCTTTCTCTCTCTGCCTAGAACCTGCATATTCAACAGCATTTGGTTAACCCCTTCCTGTCCTTTGATTTCTCTTGTTTATTTGTTAGGCATCCCTTTTCCTGTGTTATCCCTTCATGTTCTGTGATACTTCTCAATAAAACCCCTTTTATTGTTGAAATCCATTGCCGCCTCGTGTCACTGCACCTCTGGGCTCGCAACCTCACCCACCTGCCTGGCTGAACGTGACAGCTAGCCTGCATCACACGTTCAGCGCAAGGGTTTGCAGGGCATAGAATGGTCTCATTCCACACCCCCTGCACCTCACCACACACACACACAGGCAGGAGCCCTTGCACTGCCTTACATCCAGGGCTGAGTGATGCAGAGAGCCCTGGACCATATGAAAAGCCCTGTAGGGCTATCTAATGTTTAAATGATCACCATCCATTCTGGATGGTGACAGGTTAATCGGAATCAGAGAGGGTCTCTAATACAGACCCCCTCTGTATAATACCCGTCATCCACTGAATGGATTCAGTGGATAACGGGATTTACTGAAACAAACACCCCTTCAGTGCCATATCTGTTTTACATAGAGCAGTGACTATCCCTGCAAGGAAAATGTGCAGTATGGGACTGGGTTAGGTAGGTTAACTGATGGCGAGTAACATAGAAGACCTGGCTAGTAGCTCAGGACCTGAAATTTTGAGCCCTCATTTAGAACATTCCAAGCCAAATTCCCCCTTTCAGCATGAGTCTCATAATTGTTAAAATGTTGTTTTTTCATATGAATTTTGAATCCTAGTGTTGCTTTATGTTTTTGCAGTTTTGATGTGAAATTCTGTCTAAGGGCCACTGGGAAGGGAAATGTGCCAAGTCAACTTAGTAAGTTTTAAATAAATAATCTTCAATACTAACTTCCACTACAGACCTCTTAAAAAAAGTATCTATTTTTTGTATTACGTTTGTCTTGTTGTCAGTATTAACAAGTGTGTATTTTTAAGAAACAATCCGGGGGGGGGGCAGGGTATTAAAACAAGATGAGCCTGATTTACAGTTACCTCTTTTTATTTTTGATCTTGGTTTAAGACGCAAAGGTTTAACATTACTTTACGAATGCTTTTTTAACCACGTGCACAATACACTAAATGCAATTTAGCAATGTTTCAATTTTGGAACAGCCCATGTACCAATATGCTAAATTTTAATTATAAATTTGTTCTCGCCATTAATAGCTTTTCATCTAGAACTTTTACTGGATAAACTGAAGCAAAAAGGAGCTGTCCGGAGAGCATTATTTCTTCACAATAAACAATCAAGCCATTCTAAGGATATGACTGTAACAAATGGAGGCATTATGCGTTGTGAAGAGCTAAAAGCATATTTACGGGTAAGTGCTAGTGTATAATTTTTTTGTGGGCTTCTCTACTTAGTAATAGGATTGTGCAAGCTTTAAAAATTTGTTTAGTTTTGATTGAAAAAGTTTTCGTTTGAACCAAAATTCGATTGAATATCGATTCGGTTCGTGATTTCGGATCAAATCGAAATTAAACAATTCGGCCATGAGAGAAATACATATACTGCTGTCAAGTAAGGTTAAAATTGGGCTTAGAAATTGAGGTTGGAAGCTAGGCTTAGAAAATAGGGTTAGGTTAGGGTTAGAAAGCTAGGGTTAGGAATTTTGGTTGAAAATTTAGGGTTAGAAACCATCAGGGTAATTCAAAGAGATTCGAAAAGTCTCTTCAATTCGGTTCCTGTTGCCGATCCCATTTCGGTAACCCTGCGGTGTATTCAGCAAGCACCACAGGGTCCCCGAATTGCAGGGAAAAGCTGCCGCAAATCCACCGAAAACTAACCGCAAAACCCACCGAATGAACACCGAAAACCTGCAAAAAACATCTGGATTAACCCATCAAAGACGTCAGAAAAACCCGAGCAGGAGCCGATCAAACGCAGCGAAGCCGCCGGAAAAAGCCGACACCGCAGACAGAGGGAGGTGAATAAATTAGGAAAACCGTTTGTATGAATGTTTGAAAGTGAAATGCTGTTTGCAAAGAAACTACTGAGCGAAAATGTCTGAAATTTGCATATGAGGTCCAGGGAGTGATAATAAAAAGGGCTGTTACAGAAAAAATAAGTACACTTAATTTTTTTTTTTTTTTTTAAGAAAAATGCTTAAAATATCCTCATCTATAAATAAAGAGACTCTTTACTGCAGAATTTCATAATGAACGGTTTATTAGATATTGAATTAAAACGGGAATATTTTTAACATTGAAGCTGAAAAATTCTATTTTTCATTTATAATTACCATAAACCGTTTCCAAGTAAGAGCTGCGCTACGCCATGGCGGAGACCCCCAAAAAGAATCAGACCAACACAGTCTTGTGATTTTCTCAGAAGTCTAGCTTTCCTCGTTAAGCCAGATCTATTTGGCTATAAATTCTGTGAATTTTAATAATCAGTGTACAGATACATTACAACATCAAAGTTTAGCCACTCAGTTAACTTACTACCATATATGGTTCACAAGAAATCCTTTTCCCATCTTACCGCTTCTGCGCACATTTTCCTGCACTGAACATAACAGGAAATCGGCCACAGCTCATATCCTATAGAAGGAACAACGGTCTATGCAGTATTGACACTAACAAAAATGGAGGGGGGGAATTTCACAGCCCATTTTATAAGAACAGGCTTTTCAAGACAAAATATTTATTATATTTTACAGGAAATTAAAATCTAACAGAAGCCTATGGGATTCTCCTGAATTAACTTGCCGAAATAAACCACCGAATGGCAGGGCATTTCGGGAACCTTTCGCTGCTTGTTTTCGTTCTCTGAATAGCCGAAGCAGTGCATTTTCTTGGATTTCACTGGCCTCGAACAGGCACCGTATGTGCAGGCAATTCGCCAGGATTTGGCGAATTGCCTGCTCTCTGGATAGCCGAATGGCCAGGAAAGGTAACCGAACGCTGATTTTCAGCGTTCAGTTACCTTTGTAGTGAAAAACAAGGGGGGTGTTTGTGAGGGTCCTGAGAACGAGCAACAGCACAATGGCCTGCTCTACGGTGGGTGCCCGCTCAGGTCTCACAAACAAGGTTTTTAGCTTGCTTGTGCCATTACAGGGATGAACGATCGTCGGGGGTTGCTGCACCTCTCGTGCAGGGATGACGTCCTTGGCAGTCAGCACTGGCCACCCTTTCTGGGTGAGAGCAGGCTGATTTGCATATGGAAAATTCATCCCTGTAATGGCACAAGCAAGCTAAAACCTTGTTTGTGAGACCTGAGCGGGCACCCACCGTAGAGCAGGCCTGCTGTTGCTCGTTCTCAGGACCCTCACAAACACCCCCTTGTTTTTCAGTTACCTTTCTCAAGAAATTCGGATCTCTTTGGATAACCCTGTATGTTTAAAAAAAATAGGGTTAGAAAACTAGGGTTAAGGATTAGGGTTAGAAAATTATGGTAGACGGAATGTTAGGTATTAAGGTTAGAAATATGGGTTAGGAGCTAGGGTTAGGATCAGGGGTCAAGTCCAGGAGGAACACCTTGGAACTCGGTTTCTGCACTATTTTGGAACATTGTCACACACATTATAAAGCTTGTATTTAGGCATATATTTTCCTGTTAAATCAAAATAAATATAGGATTTATCATTTTTTTCTAAAATCCATATATATTCATAGATCTATCAGATTTGAATGTGTGTTTGTGTTAAGTGCAAGATCATTACTAATTGAGGGAGAGAAATCTTGGTGAGTTCTCACACTTCTTTTTGTAGGATTTGACCCCTGATTAGGATTCGGTGTTAGATTAGGGTTGGAAGCTAGGGTTAAAAATTGGGGTTAGATTAGGGTTAAGAATAGATTTGTGCAAGCCAAAAACATTTGTATGCCTTATGTGTACAGGATGAAACTGAGATGTGAATTCAATGTGTTTAGGTATATGCATGCACTGCACTGACTGTCTGTACAACTGCTTTCTTTGCTTACTAAAATTTACCTAATATTACATAGTTTTGTCTCTGTTAATACTTGCCTAATTTCGGTCCAGTTTCAAAAAAATAAACTTTTTGCATCTATTATCTGGTTTTGCGCCTCCGACACCCATAATGCAAGAAATATGTTAAAATATTTAGTGAATGGAGTGATGAAATAAAGTTGTGGTACACACACCCCATTTAGGGCCATATTAAATACTTGGTGCTAACTTAACCAGAGCTGTTGTAAATTTACCAGAGCCATTCTAGCCTATGGAGGTTTTCAGTTTACAACAGCTCTGGTTAAGTTAGCACCAACATTGTAATATGGCCATTACACTGCACACACTTCATACATATAGTATACATTTAAACATACCATCCCTGTACACATCATATATATATATATATATACACATACATCCCATGTAAATGTACACATCAGAGCGACATATATATACACAACTTGATATTAAATAATATTAATATACTATTACTATACTTAACCTTTCTTCTGGATTCATGCAGGTGATGATTGATGGTGCATGTGAATTGTATTCATTCTATACCATTATTTTAAATTATAGATATATATACATACATACCTATATCTCCTTTTCATGGCTAATGAAGATCTATGACGACGTGTAGCTGTTGAAGTACTAAATAAATTAAATATTATGATGGGAACTAAAATAGTAGTGTTGTAATATAAGGAAGAGAACCAGAAGCAACGATGGTGCAGCACAATGTTGTACTATAAAATATTTTATTGCACAGGATCAGCAGATGTTTAAGTAAGATCTTCACCTTGTAGCCTAGACTTTGGCCCAGTTGACTTTCGACTTGAGTTGCACTTACTATAGTTGATTTGTTAAATTGCTTGAGTTGCTGATGGTCTTCTTCACTTATTGTGACAATATGGGTTGGAATGGAAAATATTTGCAGAAAGTATAGCCTTTGTGAAGCAGACACTAGAGGCATACTGGTGATTTGTAGAGAGAGTACAGTCCAAAAAGTCACAAGGCAGGAGGTCATAATAATATACAAACCGGAAATAGAGCGATCAGTAAAAAAAGGTGAACTCCTAGTCAACTGCAGGACCCCCAAACCCACAGCTAAGCTACCGATTTGTTCCCTGACTTGCAAAACAGCGAATGGGCAATCGATGACTCATTCACTGGTTTCACCTCGGCAAGCAAAGTCTCTCTGTGTTTGGACTAGCGGGATTGTCCTCCTACTCAGAATGGCCATTGCCCAAGTGTTTAAAAGTAAAAGCGCGCATGAGCAGGCGTTGCTGGTTCACTGTTACAATGGTACAAGGGAAACATTTAAAAGAGATATTGACATTGAAACTGCTGGGTAAACCCAGCAATTTCAATCTATCACACAGATCAGTGTTGCCAGTGCCACACTTTCACCTGGCATGGCAAATGGTACACACTATACTGGTCTAGGAAATCTCCCCCCCCCCCCAAAAAAAAACCAAACAAACAACTGCACGCTGAAGAAAAAAAAAAGGATATCCTAGGTAAATACAGATGAATGGTCCCCTAAATGACAGCCACATTCCACCTGAATTCTGGGACAAATTAAACATATGAAAAGGATTTAGAATGGGCAATTGATAGACCAGTCACACTGGTTTCACCCTGCGATCAAAGCCTCTCTGCGTGTTCAGAACTAGCAGGATTGTCCTCCCATTCGGATCAGCCACTGCCCAAGTGTTTGTTCCAAAGTGACACGCATATGTGTAGGCTTTGTTGGTTCACTGTTACAACAGTATGAGGGAAACTAAATTACAAATAATTTAGAAATTTAGCAAAGAACTGGTGGGTAGGCATTGGACATTTGATGAACCAAGGTATGAACACTTGGGCAATGCCACAATTTGCTAGGACAATTCCAACACTACTGTGAACATGCAGTGAAGCTTTGATTGCTGTGTGAAACTAGTGAATGTGTTGTGAATTGGCCCTTCAAGGGACAATTTGGTGGATGGTGGCTCTAGGTTTGTGGACCCTCCAGTTGTCCGTTCTTCCCAGGATTTCCTTTTTTTTTTGGCAATGTGCATGTGGGGATTATTTGTTTTTTGACTGTCCAAAGCCCAGTGATAATTTAACCACTTGGCTGCAGGGGGATGTGCTTAGTGCATCGTCGCTATCACTTCCAGCTTGCGGACGATGCGCTGAGTGCGTCTTGTTGTTGCAGCCGTGATCGGCTGATATTTTGTCTGATCGCGGTGTTCTCCCAGTGTGACATCCTAGAGGTCAGCCCTGCCTTTGGGACCTCCATCCGCCCATGGACGTGATGATATCGGAAATCCCTATGACGAAGATGCGAGGGTCCTTTAGATCCCCATATCTCCTGAACCATATCATCTACAGATCTACAGTCATGCATGGTATCATTGAAAAGGCCAGAGCATGATATCATGCATGACCAGGTTATTTGTAAAAATAAGAATAATAAAAAATAATTTTTTTTCGAATGCAGCATTTTTTCACTCCCCTCACTCTCAAAGAACTGACTTCAAAGGGTTATCAAAGAGAAACTAAAGTTCACAAACTAACTAATGTGAGCCACCCACCTCCTGCAAGAAGAAAATATTAAATTCTAATCTTCACTCTCCTAAACTGCAAATTTAATTGATTACAATTAGAACTCACTAGTTAGAAGGCAAACCTGCTAATCTAACCAATTAAGTAAATAATATTACAAAAACAGAGGGAGATTGGGGGACGGGCACTTAAATGGCAGATGAAATGCAATGTAGATAAATACAAATGCATGAGAGAACACCGAGATGTCGGTGACATTTCGGTGCTCTCTGAATAACCCCTATCGTGTCACGTTCCTCCCCAACAACTAATTGACTAATCCTTGGATGCAGAATAGCTATCCTACTCCTCCGATCCTTGAGATGGTCGGCACAGCTACGTATTACCAAAACCCAGAGGAGTAAGCTTATAGACGTATAAATACACAGGTTTCACAGTAAAGGGGAATATAGACCTGATACCAAGATAGTCTTGAACCAGACAGAACGGGTAAATAGCTCAAATACCTAGCAGTGGTTAATAACAGAATATGTCACTAGAATGTCAAGGATAGTAATGCCAGAGTAGTGTGTCAGCCGTATGCCAGAGTCAGTAACCAGAATGGGTAGTAAGAAGGGAAGCCAAGGGGTTACTCCCTAGAAGGGTAGTCGGACAAGCAATGGTCACACACAATAAAACAATAACGAAAATCTGAACGAGCACTGAAAGGAGGTAAAACCATGTCAGGGAACGAGTTCATTTCAGGCGTCTGGTTTTAAACCCAGCGGTCTCCTTAACAGTCGGTAGCCGGTCAGCGGGCAGCGAGTAACGCGCTGGCGGGTGCTGGCTACAGAACGCTGGCTACGAAACGCTATGTGGGACTTGTCATATATTAACATAGGCTGAAAAAAAGACAGCGTCCATCGAGTTCAGCCTTTCCCACATCACATACTGCTGTTGAACCAAAAGAAGGCAAAAAACAGTCTGAAGCGGTCTCCAATGTGCAACAAACTCGGAAAAAAATTCCTTCTTGTCCCCAGAATGGTGCTCAGATGTTTCCGTGGATCAAGTAGATTTTACACACAATTTAAATCTTATTACTCTTAATATTCTGGTTTTGCAGGAAGTTATCCAGCCATTATTTAAGTCTGCACAGACTCTGACCCAACCACCTCAACAGACCGAGAGTTGCACAGCTTTATTGTTCTCACTGTAACATAACTCTTCCTATGCGTTAGGCTGAATTTCCATTCATCTATTCTAAATGGGTGACCTCTTTTCTATGTATAGTCCTATTAATGAATAGGTTTCCAATGGTTTTATTAATGAATAGGTTTCCAATGGTTTATAATTGCCCCATATATATTTATATAAAGTTATCATATCTCGTCTAAGGTGCCGTTTCTCTAAACTAACCAAGTTTAAACTTGTTAGCCTTTCCTCATAACTTAAATCTTCCATTCCACTTAATAATTTAGTTGCCTGTTTCTGCCCTTTTTCTAGTGCCATAATATGTTTTCATAAAACGGTTGCCCAAAATTGCATGACATATTCAAGGTGTGGTCTTACCATTGATTTATAAAGAGGCAAAGTTATGTTTTCATCACGTGTGAATTCCCATTTTAAAGCATGCTAATACCTTGCTGGCCTTGGCAACTGCTGTGTGACATTGGGCATTATTGCTGAGCTTGGATTCAATGATTATTCCCAAATCCTTCTCCTGCTTTGATTTCCCTAAATCTGTACCATATAGGGTATACGTAGCTTGTGTGTTCTTCACTTCAAAGTGCATAACCCTCTGCAGCAAAGTAATATACTGTTCACATTGTATTAATTTTCCTAGTTTTGTGTTATCTGCAAATACTGAACCATGACTTGCAATGCCTATTTCAAGGGCATTTATAAATTGAATAGAATTGGTCCTATAACAGACCCCTGAGGGACACCACTTATCACTGGTGTCCAAAGTGAAAATTTACCATTTGTGACCACTCTCTGTACTCTATCTTTTAGCCAGTTTTCTATCCAAGAACAACAGGGTTATTCAAAGAGATCTGAATTGTGGCTGAAAGGTAACCGAACAGTGAAATTCAGCATACGGTTACCTTTCCTGGCCATTCGGCTATTCAGAGAGCAGGCAGTTCGCCAAATGTTAGCGAATTGCCTGCACATACGGTGCCTGTTCGAGGGCAGTGGAATCCCCATAGAGAAGCAATGCTTCGTCTTTTCAGAGAACAAAAACCAGCAGGGAAAAGTTACCGAATTGCCCTGCTGTTCAGTGGTTTCATTGGACAGGTTTATTCAGGTCCATAGACTTCATTGTTAAAACTATTCCCGTTTTCATCCAATATCTAATAAACCGTTGATTATAATACTCTGCAGTAAAAAGTCTCTTTTATAGATTTTTTTTAGGATCTTTTAGGCATTTTTCGGGATTTTTTTTTTTTTTAATCATCTTTTTTCTGTAACAGCCCTTTTTATTATCATTCATTGGATCTTGTATGTAAATTCCAGACATTTTCGTTCTGTGGTTTCTTTGCAATCAGCGTTTCACTTTTCAAACATTCAAGCGTACTGTTTTGTTTTTTTCACTCCATTCGTCTGCGGTGTCGGCTTTTTCCAGCGGCTGCTCTGCGCTGTGATAGGCTGCTGCTCGGGTTTCTCCAGCGTGTTCGGCAAGGTTAATCCAGATGTTTTTGCGGGTTTCGGTGTTCGTTCGCCGGGTTTTGCGGTGAGTGTTTGGCGGGTTTGCGGTGGCTTTTCCCTGCACTTCGACAGCCCTGTGGTGCTTGCTGAATACACCTCAGGGTCGCCGAAATGGGATCGCCAAATCGCACCGAATTGAAGAGAACGAAAAGTCACCGACCGTGCAGTGACTCTTCGATTCTCTTTGAATAACCCTGCAAGAATTTTCAGTTGAGACTGCAGGTGAGAGAGACAGGAAGCTCACTCGAACACCCAGCCAATCCAGTGGCTCTCTACACAGGATTATACAGAGCTATAGATTCCTGACCTAAATCCTAGAAAGCTGATTGGCAGCTTTGTAGCAGTGGCATATCCTTCACCCTACTGCAAAGGCTGAATCAGCCTTCCAGGACACCCATGACAAATCATCACTAACTGTTTAGGCAAACCATCTATACATAATGTAAAGTGCATACAAATGTAATGGTAAATGTAATGGACTTTTTGGAGGGGGACTTATTGTTTCTAATTTTATATTAATTTTACGTTTCTAGGATGAATCTGAATTTAGAGACAAACTTACACCTATAACAGTGTTCATGGAATACCAAATGGACACTGGTTCTGCAGCTGACTCATCAGGACTGTTGCCTATATTAAATCAATTCACTCCTGCAAACATAACTAAGCAGGTATTTATGATCAGACGTGTGTTGTTAGACTAAGATATGAATTGGTGATCAGTGTGGTTTATATATAATTATACATCCTTACTAGTAAAAAGTTTATTTCTCTTGTTTTTCTCTACTCCAACTCCTATATATTATAAGCACGTCTGAGCAGGCCCTCTTGTTTCTGGTTCCTATGTTTGTGCGTACTTTTGTTAGTTTAATTCCCTAGTTATTTTAAACCCTACAGGAACTGTTGGCACTCTTTAAGTGTCGCTAATAATAACAAAAGGATTCAAAATTTCTAATGTAATAGCCAGGCTGAAAAATTGCTTGTCACTCCTGATCCCAATTGATCAATGACAAATTACACATTTGCAAAGGGTCAAATTTCCACTAGCCCTGCTTAAATTGTCATTCTCCCTTGGCGAGAGGGCTAGTGGAAATTTTGATCCCTGACAATATTATATATATTGAAACCCCAAGAAATTAAGAGGTCGTCCTGTCATCTCTCAAATGGTACTTTAGAAAAGCATTTAACAATTCCACTAAAATTGAAGTTGAAAACCTAAGCCTAATATAGAAAACTGAAAAAGAAGCTTATCATAGTAGCTAATGAGAGCTATTTCTTGTTTTATTTCAGGAAAAGTACTTCTGTGTCCTTTAAAAAAAAAAAAATATTGTAATTAAGAAAAAAAAAAATTCTTGCAGAATTTATTAACCTCCCTGGCGGTCTAATTTTTTCAAAATTTTGTGTCAAAAAGCGTCTCAATTTTTTTTTAAAGGAAACGTGTTTTTGTACATACTTAGCCTGTAATTATTAGGAATCACGCACTGAAATCCGTGAAATCAAGAGTCCTTACTGGTAAAATCCTTTATAAATTAATTAATTTAAAAAAAATAGTAAATACACTGAGTCCGATAAAGTTTGAAACACGACATAATAATTTATTATCCCAAAAATAATTATCCAAAATAATGCAAATAAATGATGTACAATAAAATACAACAAAAAACACTGAAATCTGTCTGAGAACAAGGGTGAGACGAGGTATGGTCTATTTCTTATCCTGTACTGCCACCTAGTGGCCGTTCATAAACTTTTTCCATTTGTATTCAGTGAGTATTATGAATGAAGTTTGCTGCGTCCTGCCCCCTGCATCATGTGACTCGCAGGGAGCCATCCAGGAAGCAGCTCGCCGCGATCACACTGCAGGGACAGCGAGGGAGCCAGGAGGTGGTGAGTATGTATCCAGCCCGAGTGTGGCTCGGGGTTACCGTTCGTGGTAGTGAAATTTAACCCCGAGTCACACTCGGGAATACCGCCAGGCAGGTTAAATACCGGAAGCCATTATGTCTTCCATGCATGCTTAAAAAAAAAAATATTTTGTACAAAAAATAAGCAAACTAATTTTTCTTTGTTTTGCAGGCTCACATTTTATTGGATTGTGGCGAAGATAACATATGCAAGCCAAATCTCATATTGTCAGTACAAAGGTAATGGTCATATTTGACTAATATATTTATTATTTTAAAAATAGCTGGCATGAAGTACATGATGGGTTAAGATTCGGTATCAAACGATAGTGGATCTGTTAGCAAGCCCCAAATTTTAGCAAAAAGATTGTGGCTCGAAAAATCCGGTTTTCTCAAATGTCCGCAACCTTGTGATCTTTCCACAATGTAAACTATAAGCCCCAGTAATATGGGGGCATGTATTAATGTCACTTATCCTAGCGATAACGCTTACACATCTGAATGCTAATGTCAGTATTCACTATGGAATAGTGCCCAGAGTGTCCCTGTGATCCATGCTGATTCTTCAAATCAAAGGTTTTTGTGTTAATCTGTTTCTCTTCCACTGCAATGCATTTACACATCATTATCCCATTTATATAGCGCAACAGTTTCCACAGCGCTTTACAATAACCAAAGGGAACAAGACACAAATAGACAAACATAAAATGAAGACAACAGGTGTAGAGGGCCCTGCTCAGAGGAATTTACAATCTAGAGGGATTGGGGTGTAGGAAGACGAGAGGAGTGTAATGACTGGGGGGACCTGGCTAGACATGGAACAGGAGGGTGTGAGCTCTATTGCAGTGCACAAACATGAACCGAGAACAGAAAGCAAATAAAGGAATATATTTACTAAAAAAAACTAATAAACAACGAGGAACCAGAAAAAACAGACAGCAGGTTTCCAGAACAAAATATACATAAACCCAGAAATCAGAGAACTGAGCAAAACCTAAGCAGAAACCCAAATACTGAAAACAAAAGCAATGCAGGATGGAAGGGTTAAACTGAACTCAACAGGGGAAATACAAGACATGGAGACAGACAGGATAAAGCTAGAACACAATGAGGAAAAGCACAGATAGGACTGATAATAACACAGAATGCAGAACAAACTAGACTAGACTAGACTAAGCTAGACAAGACCATGAATCCCTAGGAGGCTTGGATCAGAAAGAGTACCTAACATGATCAGCTCCAGAACAAATGAGACAGCCTCCTTCTTTGGGCGCTGCCTGCTTTTAAGCACATGAGTTCATTAGCAATTCAGTCCAGGTGTGATTGTCCAGGCTAGACGTCAGGAAGTGACTGAATGTCCAGAACTAAGGTGCATAGTTCAAACAAGCCAGAGGTGGCGCCAGATACACTTAAAGTCCAGAACTTCACTGGCAATGTCCACCTCAGCCAGAGGGGGCGCAGGACGTGACAAGGAGTTTTATTGATTGTCAGAATCACTAGTGCCAGTGGTTCAGGAATGGTGGGTCAATGGATTTGGCCTAAATCATGACGTTTGGTAGGCGAGCAAAGAAATGACTTGCATCAGTGGTACGCTAATCCGAAGACATGGGTTTTGAGGGATTTCTTGAAGGCCTGAAGATTAGGGAAGAGTTTGATAGGATACGGTAAGTCATGCCACCGGATCGGAGATGCCCTTGAGAAGTCTTTGAGGCGAGAGCTGGGGGCAGTGTGGGTGTAGACAGAGGACAGGCGGAGGTCTCCAGCTGACTGGAGTGAGCTAGATGGGATGTGCTTGCGGAGTAACGAAGACATGTAAGGCGGTGTCAAGTTATTACATGATTTGAACACGAGCATCAGTATTTTAAACTGTATTCGGAAGTGTACAGGAAGCCAATGAAATGACCGGCAAAGGGGGAGGTACACGAGAAGTGTTGGGTGAGAAAAATGAGCCTCACAGCTGCATTCATTACAGATTGCAAAGGGGCAATGCTGGCATTGGGATCAGAATCAAAATTGACACCAAGGCAGCGAGCGTGTGGTGTCGGGTTTATGAGCGTTCCATGTACTTGTAGAGACATAGGTGGCAAGGGGTTCTTCATGGAGGGAGGAATGACGAGAATTTCTGTTTTGGCAACATCATTATTTATATACCAGAACACTACTAAGTTCTTCCAATCAAGTTTGTTTTACAATCTAAGTTATTATTTTTCTATTTTGATAACAGTGAGCAAAAGCAAATTTATATTGGAGATGATAGTCCTTTAACTCTACTTGTCAATGCACAAAATCAAGGTGAAGGTGCTTATGAAGCAGAACTTTTTGTAGAGATTCCACCGCAGGCTGATTTCATAGGTGTTATTAGAAACAATGAGGTGAGCCACCACCATCTAACTATTGTATTTAAGTATTCCCTGTTTGTCATTTTAGTACCTGTAAACACAGAAAATAACCCCTGCAATTTTTATAAATGCAAGTGACAGGGGTAACATGTCCCTAAATATCTGCAGTAGCTTGAATTCGTTATTTTGTACATTCATTATGTCTTTGGAAGAAACCAACTCCTTTCATCCCAACTTTTAGAAAGAAAGCACACAACATTATTAAATGATTACTATAGAAAAGGCCATTTATGTTCAAAATATGTAAACATGTCCCAATAGCCCAGGTAGAAGAACTCTAGTGTGTAAGGATTGATGATGCATGCACCTCTATGTCAAGGTAACCCATTAGTCCCTTCAATACAAATTAGTTTTCCACAAATCCATTGCCATGACCCAGTGAATTTATAAAAAAACACATTCACTTTTCTTTACCGAATGTGTTTTTTTATAAATTCACTGGGTCATGGCAATGGATTTATGGAAAACTACTTTGTATTGAAGGGGCAATGGGTTACCTTGACATAGAGGTGTATGTATATGTATCATCAATCCTTACACACTAGAGTTCTTCTACCAGGGCTACTGTAGAAACAATAGGCTTATTTGACGGGCAGATGACTCCTTTTGCTGGCCAATAAGCATTACTATATGTATTATAATACAGCTGAAGTTTTAGGTTTTTGTGAAAGGCAAAAGGCACTCCAGGCTGGTTAAAGAGCTTCAGTACCTTGGTTGACATGTACGAGGGGCTGAAAATCTAGGTGGAATGTTCTTTTTTTTTTAAACAAAGCTTATTTGCAATAAATCAATTTGCATTAGTCTAGAATAAGACTAGAGCGAGTATACTTGTTGTGTGATGTTGGGCTCCTGCAGGTACTTTTGAAGAGTGAGTAAACGCAATCATGATAGTGAAGTGGTTAAACTTATTGAATATAGTGAATTCTGCCAATTTCTTTGCTAGAATGACTCCAGTGTGTAAAGAAAGGGAACACTGCCAATATCTTCTGTTCCAATCAAATATAATTTGCAGTGGTTTCCTATGAATATAGCAAAAACATGACCTTAATGTGTATACATGTTAATTAGACATATGGCTTAGAAATTAAAATTCATACATTAACACATATTATGTGTTATTCATAAATTTAGAATTTAAGATTTCTCAGCCTTTTTTCACATGTGTTTCATTGCAATTTTTACAGACTTTATCAAGGTTATCTTGTGCCTTCAAGACTGAAAATCAAACACATCTTGTGGTGTGTGATCTTGGAAATCCAATGAAAGCTGGAACAAAGGTAAAATTCAGAATTTCCCAAATATCAGTCACTTATTTCTGAGGTTACTATATTTAATAGGTTTAATAATGGTTTCACAGATTGAGCTATGTAACAAATGACAAAGACGCTTTTTGATAAATATATCGTACAAATTATATATTAAAAGTTGTAACTAATTTGAATATGAAAACCAGGATGTTCTTATGAGGTTTTCTCACATCTCTCTTCCATACAATATGTACATTCAGTATACTGTGTATATTAACCCTTTCACTGCTGAAAGTGTGGGGAACGTCCTCATTGACTCCTAAGGAGAGATAGGGGTGGAGATGGAGGTTCCTTTGATCCCTGATATCTCCCAACTGTTGGCAGCTAGCAGGGTCATGTTTGGTATCATTAGAAAGGCCAGAACATGACCATGTTAAAAGTAAAGAAAAAAAATAATAATAAAAAAGAAAAATGTGGGGTTTTTTGTTTTTTTTTTTTTTAGACATGAAATGGCTCAGCAGTGAAGGGGTTAAACAAGAAAGGCAGTACATGTCCTGTAGATAAAATAAACAGCAGTGGTATATTCTGTGAAAATAATTAGGAAAAAAAAAAGGATTTACCCTAGACGTATGTTTCACGTATAAAACATGTATAAATATAAGGGTTTTTTTTGTTCTGTTTTTTTATTCTGTTACATTGTATGACCAATGTTTATATGTTGTATATTAAGCTTCGTTTTAAGTGTTCTTTTCCCAGCTGAGAAGGTCCTATGAGCAGGTCCTCTCCTCATCCAAAATTCCCTCACTTCATAGCCGTGGGCTATGCTTGATGCTTGATAACATTTTTACCCAAGATATTTGGAGTATATGTTCTACAGCAGACAGTCTTAGAATCATGTGACATATAGTTCTGAAGCATCTAGGCCACTGAGGATGGATAGAACTGGCCTAGTAGAGGGTGGGTTATTGTGTAAGCCAGTGGCGGCTGAAGTTTAAAACTGGGTGTTGGCACCTAGACACGCCCCTTTGTTAGGCACCATCCAATATGTGGAGCTCCATGATGCGCTCATATACACGGCACATTACTGTGAGTTTTATTGCTGTGGTGCTCCATGATGCGCTTATACACACAGCACATTACTCTGGGTTGCTGAGATGGCACAATGCACAAAAGGGTCATGTCCTGAAAAGAAAGGTGAGGTAACGCAAAGATTTTTGAGACCCTCATCCCCAACATTTTTATCCATAAAATATATGCATTTATAGATTTGTAACTACTACACAAGGACGCACACACATAAAGTATCTCAAAGAAGTGAGTACACCCCTCACATTTTTGTAAATATTTTATATCTTTTCATGAGACAACAGTGAAGAAATTACTTTGCTACAATGTAACATAGTGAGTCTACAGCTTGTATAACAGTGTACATTTTCTGTCCCCTCAAAATAACTCAACACACAGCCATTAATGTCTAAACCCCTGGCAACAAAAGTGAGTACACCACTAAGTGAAAATGTCCAAATTGGAAACAATTAGCCATTTTCCCTCCCCAGCGTCATGTGACTCGTTAGTGTTACAAGGTCTCAGGTGTTAATGGGGAACAGGTGTGTTAAATTTGGTGTTATCACTCTCACTCTCTCATACTGGTCACTGCAAGTTCAACATGGCCCCTCATGGCAAAGAACTCTGAAGATCTGAAAAAAAGAATTGTTGCTCTACATATTAAAGATGACCTAGGCTATAAGAAGATTGCCGAGCTTCAGCTCAGTGGCCAAGACCATTGTCTTTGGGAAATAGACGTGTAAGTGCTGCCAGCATTGCTGCAGAGGTTGAAGGGGTGGGGGGTCAGCCTCTCAGTGCTCAGACCATATGCCGCACACTGCATCAAATTGGTCTGCATGGCTGTCGTCCCAGAAGGAGGCCTCTTCTAACGATGATGCACAAGAAAGCCCGCAAACCGTTTGCTGAAGACAAGCAGACTAAGGACATGGGTTACTGGAACTATATCCTGTGGTCTGATGAGACCAAGATAAACTTATTTGATTCAGATGGTGTCAAGCTTGTGTGCCCTTGTTGACATACTATTTTACTCTATTTACGACATCTAGCCCCCCACCCTTGTGCCCCTTATGTTCAATTCTGTGATTTTGGCCAGTATAGTTCCAGACCTGAAGAAGAGAAGAATACTCTCGAAAGCTTGCCTTTTAAATGTAATATTAGTTAAATAAAAAAGGTATCACTACATACTGCTATATTCATGATTTTTATATATATTTATAATATATATAAAAAAGAATATAATCTATATTCTCCACCCACAGACCCCACACACACACATATATACAGCACATGTAGACACACCACACATACACAGATAATAGTAGATCGTTTGCCAGAGCAACAGTAGGGATGGTTAAACCACACATGAAGCAGTATCCATTATATTGAAAGGGTTAAACATTAAAGTGTAGTTGCTGTCTTCCAGCAGCCTGGATGGCAGTGTATACAGGTGCCCCCCCATTACCTGACCCCTCTGAGTTGGCCAGAGGCTGTGTGTGTGTAAGCTGGAGGGGGATCTATACAAATCAATGGTCCTTGTCAGCTCCAGCTGTGGACACACTGCCCTTTATGCAGAGGAGAGGGGCTGTGTGAGGGAGTCACTGGACCCCAATATACACCAAGGGAGAGACTGGGACACATGACTCGGGTTCCAAGCCTCCCAGGCAATAGGCTGCAGCCGGCCCGCAGGACGTTCTGAACAGGCTGTGACCAGCTCAAACGGACCAGCCACAGCTAGTGTGGCTGCCAACCTCCCTCAGAAATGCTGCAAAGGAGTCACAAGAGACACTAATCTCCGGAGGGGCAATCTTTTTCTGTGGCTAACAGGGAGTAGAGCAGGGGGGCAAGGGTGCTAGTGCTAGGGTTCAAGCAGGGGAGAAAAGAGCAGGCTGTGCTTTAGCCAGTTTGGGCCCTTTACAGATCAAACAAGCATGTCTGCTCCACAGTGGGAAAAAAATATGCATTAGTTTAATAATGCATAATTTTTCTCCATGTGAATAAGCCTTTTGATCTGTTAAGAACAGATGGTTTTCAGTGACCGGAGAAAGAATACAACTTACCTGCTCCAAGATGTTGCGACACTGCTCCCTCTGCTGAGTTTTGTACACTCCTCCTTTTCTACGGTGAGGTTCTACTATTTGTGACCATGATCCAATGGAAGTGGCCAGCATAACCACAAGTCATTTTCCTTAAACGTCCTTATGGCACTTTAATAGCAGCGGAGCAGAACCCTCCTATACAGCTCTATAGAGCATGTGCCAAAAGCCCCAGCCAGGATGGGGGGGGGGGGTGCAAAAGCATCCATATGGGACATGCTCAGCTGTTGCTTATGCCCTGGATAACATATAAACAGATTTCATCCCTTATCTAGACCCCCCCCCCAGAAAATACTGTAAAATAAAAATTTCTGGACTGCATACAATTAATTTTTGTAAATTTTATTTCACTTCTTTCATGTTTTTGTGACAAAAAACTGGTGGGACATTGTCCCAATGGACGAGCCTCCACTGGTGTGAGCTACTCAGGCTAATTTCCCACTTTATTTTTTATGGTCACGATGCTATGTACTGTATGGTGCATGTTTAGTGATTCTGTGTGTATGGCTAACAGACCAAGACTGACCACCTGGCACACCGGGCCAATGCAATTGTGGGCAGCAATGGCCAAACCCTGCCTTCAGCTAGCTTACACCATCCTATGCAGGTTCCATGTATGTACAGGGAGACACAGGAACCTGTTCCCATACCTCACGTCTGATCAAGGACAGAGCGGTATATGAAGTTTCTTGCTCCAACTCTTCCGTTGTGGCACTCTGACCCAGGGAGCATGAAGAACTTGTTAACTATCAGGGTAATTCAAAGAGGTCCGAATTGCTTGAGAAAGGTAACTGAACACTGAAATTCAGCGTTCGGTTACCTTTCTTGGCCATTCGGCTATCCAGAGAGCAGGCAATTCGCCAAATCCTGGCGAATTGCCTGAACATACGGTGCCTGTTCGAGGGCAGTGAAAACCCCATGAAAAAGCACTGCTTCGGCTATTCAGAGAACACAAACCAGCAGTGAAAGGTTCCCCTAATGCCCTGCCATTCGGTGGTTTAATTCGGCAAGTTTATTCAGGAGAATCCCATAGGCTTCAATGTTAAAAATATTCCCGTTTTAATTCAATATCTAATAAACCGTTCATTATAAAATTCTGCAGTAAAGAGTCTCTTTATTTATAGATTTTTTAGGATATTTTAATCATTTTTTATTTTTTTATTTTTTTTAAGTTTACTTATTTTTTCTGTAACAGCCCTCTTTATTATCATTCCCTGGACCTCATATGTAAATTTCAGACATTTTCGCTCAGTAGTTTCTTTGCAACAGCGTTTCACTTTTCAATCATTCATGCAAACTGTTTTCCTAATTTATTTACTTCACTCTGTCTGAGGTCTCGGCTTTTTCCTTTTTCCGGAGGCTGCGATCGGCTCCTGCTTGGGTTTTTCTGTGGTTTTCGGCAGGTTAATCCAGATGTTTTAGAGGGTTTTCGGCGTGCATTCTCCGGGTTTTGCGGTTAGTTTTCGTCAGGTTTGCGGCAGCTTTTCCCTGCAAATCGGGGGCCCTGTCGTGCAAACTGAATACACCGCAGGGTCACCGAAATGGGATTGGCAAAAGGAACCGAATTGAAGAGAACGAAAAGTCACCGAACGTGCGGTGACTTTTCGAATCTCTTTGAATTACCCTGTAAATTTAGGTGATCAAGCACTCTGTGTGAAGGAGCGGTGCACCCGCTTCATCCAATAACTCAAAATTAAATTGCCCTTTAAATAAAAAATATAAAAATGTCCAACTACACTTTAAGGCTAGGGACAGATGAGCGCATTTTCTGCAGCCACCGTCAAAATGTACGTCGATGCGTGCGCACGCATTTTTTCACGGAATACGCTTAAGTGGTCAGACGATGCGCAATTCTGGACGTATTTCATGACGATGGGGTGAAAAGAAGTCTAGGGAAATCCGGCTGTTTGAACGTTATGTAGGCCGCACACTAGCAGCGTCTGACATCTCCTAATCACGCACACACGCTGCTATGCGGCCGCAGCGCACTTTGTACGTCAGTAGCAGCGGTTTCACGTTCTGATAAAAATGCGTTCATTTGCTGGTTGCGTGGTGTCGGCGCACTTTCGTACGCACGTACTGCGTATATTGGCCGTCATTGGCCGTTATGTGCTGCTACTGCCGCCGTGATTTAGTGCGTCTGCACGCGCGTTCCGACTGCCCCACTCTGACCCTAGCCTAAATGATAGAGATCAAAATTACATTTTCAAAACTACATCTTCCATGTTGCCTATACAGTTTTAAGATTATAAAAAAAAGTAAGCTTCCACTTCAGCGCAGAAGGAAAAGGTATAGTACCGGTTTGCAAAAAAGATTTTGTGTTTGCACAATATCACAAAGTATTTAGTCTTTATTTATAATATTTATCCTAAATTGTCTTCGATTTCCCTTCTGCGCCGAGGTAGCAGAACTCTGCTTTTTTCAACCGCACATATTTTGGCAACATAAAAAACACTATAAAGCTTAACCTGTACCACATCTACAGTCTTAAGATTGAACATTACTGTGAGCTTTATTGCGATGGAGCTTTGTGACTCACCAATACGCACATTTACAATTATTTATAAGGTGCCAACATATTTCAGAGCGCTGTCCACTGCACATTACAGAACTTTCTATTGTTATAATTATACCGTTTTGGTGCATTCATGTTGCTCTCAACCATATAATTGAGAGCAGGGGCGTAACTACCAGGGGTGCAGAGGGTGCCACTGCACCCGGGCCCTTGAGTCCAGGGGGGCCCACACTTGCCTGTATGTATATATATATATATATAGATAGAGAGATAGAGAGATATATATATATATATATAGATTTTTTTTAAATTTATTTTATACTTATTTGCGAGTTTTACTTTGGAACTCTGATACACTCATACACACCACATATGAGTGTGAGTTTTGTTGCTGTATACCTCTGTGATTTACACTGATACACACTGCACATTACTTTGAGTTTTATTGCTGTGGAGCTCTGTGATACGTTCATACACACTGCACATTGCTGTGAGGTTTATTGCTGTGGAGCTCTGTGAGACACATAGTGCACATTACATTAAAAATGAGATGGACTAAAGAGGTCATAGTGAACCTGGAAAAAATGGGACACTGGAGTCAACATTGTAGACCTGGAGGGGACCAATGCATGAGGGGGGACAAAATATGTTTTTTCCTAGGGTGGGGGAGAGGCTCGTCATGGTTCCTGCACCTGGGCCATGGCGTTTCTAGTTACGCCTCTGAGAGCATGGGCTGCTCTAACATCATAAATTGTTTTTTTATATTTTTCAGTTAGTATTAGTTGTTTGTACTTAAACAATTGTCCTATATTGCATCCAGGACTGCTTTTTATTACAAAACCAGCCCTGGTTTTCTACGAAGCAGGGAAATGGAGTAGAATTGAAAAGTTAAGGCCTCATACTGTACCACAAAAATATCCGGTTTTAGTCTTGTGAATCTGCATGAAGATTTTATTTAGTTCTATTCAGTGGCGACTCTAGGAATAATATTTAGGGGGGGCACATAAGATACCGCAGTCAAAACTGGGGGGGCACTAATAATTTTCACCACTAAATCATATCACTGAATAAAACTAAGGGCCCTATCTCCTGGTGTGAGCTAAAACACCATCACTAAAGGAAAAATTTAGCGCGAGTCGCTAAAACCTACAGGGTTATTCAGAGAGAGGTGAAAAGCAGGAGAATGACTGGAGAATGGAAAATTCTTGGTCAAAATAGCCAAACCAGAAAAATTCTCCCATTTATCTCACTTTCCAAATCGGCTATTTTGACCTAGAATTTTCTATTCTCCAGTCATTCTCCTGCTTTTTCACCACTCTCTGAATAACCCTGTTAGTGCTGGACGACCTACTAACAGATCACCTTGACTGCAGTAGTCCATGAACAAGGTCGTTTGGCGCACGCTAGGGAAACTCTAAGACCTGTGCTGAGACCCAGCGCTAATGTGGTTGTGTGATAAAACTGTTTTTCTTTTCCAGTGCAGAGTGCCGGGCCATACCTATCCCCCGCCCTCACAAGCTTGAATATGAACACATCCAGTGAATAACCTCATACCCCTGCATTATTAAAATACTCCAAGGTGGTCGTATCATCCATGTTTTGATGCACACATATATTAAGGCTGATGGGCATTGCATGATAAATGTCACCCAACAGCATGTGGAATCATTACACTGCATTTAATAGATCCAAAAGGAAGGCCAGGTGTCACGGTTCGCGCCGCAGACGCGGTAAAAAAGGCAAATGAAGTGCAGTTCCAGTCCTGATTTTGCCATTGCCTGGACTGGTGTCCAGGTACTCAGGGATCTGTTCCTGATTTTCCCTTCACCTCTCCAGCCTCAGTTGTGGGCTGGGCCTGCAATGCCCATTTAATCCAGCTTCACCTCTGAATCAGGGCTTCTGCATCGTTTATTCTACCATAGAACGACTCATTGCGAGCCTGACCTGTGTGCTATGCACTGCCCTGCCTGATGCTCAGCTGGCACCCTGAGAACCCCTTTTGTTTGGCATTCTGAGAGCCCCTTCGTCTGGCATTCTGAGAGCCCCTTCGTCTGGCTTTCTGAGAACCCCTTCGTCTGGCATTCTGAGAGCCCCTTTGTCTGGCTTTCTGAGAGAACCCCTTCGTCTGGCTTTCTGAGAACCCCTTCGCCTGGCTTTCTGAGAACCCCTTCGCCTGGCTTTCTGAGAACCCCTTCGCCTGGCTTTCTGAGAACCCCTTCGCCTGGCTTTCTGAGAACCCCTTCGCCTGGCTTTCTGAGAACCCCTTCGCCTGGCTTTCTGAGAACCCCTTCGCCTGGCTTTCTGAGAACCCCTTCGCCTGGCTTTCTGAGAACCCCTTCGCCTGGTATCCTGAGAACCCCTCCGCCTGGTATCCTGAGAACCCCTCCGCCTGGTATCCTGAGAACCCCTCCATCTGGTATCCTGAGAACCCCTCCATCTGGTATCCTGAGAACCCCTCCATCTGGTATCCTGGGAACCCCTCCATCTGGTATCCTGAGAACCCCTCCATCTGGTATCCTGAGAACCCCTCCATCTGGTATCCTGAGAACCCTTCCATCTGGTATCCTGAGAACCCCTCACCATTACTACATTCCTTAAGGACTCTATTATCCTACTCCTTATTGATCAATCCGTGTATGACATTAGATTCTGGACTCTGGCTATTTCTATGCCAGCCGCCTGCCACCGACCTAAGCCTGATTTAACCGCTCTCGAGTCATAACCCTTCTGATACCGCGCCTGATCTTCTGTTGTCTTTTTGCCTTCTGTATCTTTTGATCCTCTACCCTCTGTACCAGTAAGTGTGTTCTTTTGTATCTGTTTTCCATTTTATGTTCAGTCAGCTCTGATTTGTGTTCTATTCTTTATTCAGCGTCCAGTACCTGTTCTGTTGGCCCTATTGTGCTATTCAGTGTCCTGTCCTGTCTACCCCTTCTGCTAAGTGTACCCTGTCCTCTGTATATATTATCCTGCCCATCCAGCTCCTATCTATCGTTATTAGTTATTCAGATTCCCCTTCTTGGTTTACTTTTGTTTATTTAATAAACCTATGTTTTGGATTACAACCTTCCCTTTCTGCCTCTTCATCTGAGTAACCGCATATTGGGCTCGAATCCTTAACCCCTGCAGTGAGCCGTGACAGTATGCAGAAGCCATTAACCCTCGAGCCCGTGGTTACTCAGGCCATTAAGGAGCTGCTCCAAACAGCCATCCAAGAAATCATCATGCACCTGGCAGACTTTCTGAGCAGCATGCTTTTGAGCATTGGGAATCCTACTCCTAAAAGGTGCTTCCCTGCAAGACGAAGAATACCTGGTCCATTATCCACAGAGGAGCGCAACCGACGCTTCGCCGCCAACCTCTGCATCTACTGTGGACAAGAAGGGCATTTCTTGCCAGTTTGCCCTGTGAGACCCCCAAAGAAGTCAGCACCCAAAAGAACACCCGTTGCTAAAACTGCTTCCGAATCAAGGTCTGCTCCCCTTCACAGAACTGTTCCCGCACCCCAGTCGTCAACCCCATCAGCTGCCATACCACAACCGGTACCCCAACCAATACCGGCAGCAGTACCTCCTAATGTGACACCCCATATGTCTGAGTCTGATTATGGACCTTCAGAAAGCGCTGAACCCATGGATGAGGAACTTGTCCCTTCTGGAGAAACCGTACCGGCCTCCATCACAGAGCCTGAGTCCTCCAGAGTTATGGAAGGAGGTCCTACAGAACCCATGGACATCATGTCGATCTGTCCCACCACCGTGGGCCTGGTGCCTAACTACACTGCTGGTAGTGCCAACTGTGGCCCTCAGGGTTCTCTGGGTCTCGCTGTCACTGCTGATCAGGACACCTTTGACCCAGCTCCCCTCACAGAAACCCAGGGGGTTGAGCGAGGAGACCTTGAGGTGCCCACTGCCAAAGCAGAAGTACCACCCACCATGGAGGTCGCGGTGCTAACCGACAACCATGTGACTCAGTCTACAGAATCGTCATCAGCTGCCAAAACCATTGCCACCTTGCAACAGCAAGTGAGTACCCTTGCCCAAGCCGCGAGTGGACCCCGGCACAAACAAGTGTCTCTGCAGCAAGGAGTGCAGAGTCCCCAAGAAACTGCACCTCTTGTAACCACAATTGACTCTGGTGTACCTACCCCACTGTCCTCAAGGGAGGTGCCCCTTCTTACCGGCTCCGTGGAAGGTCCCTTGTCCACTGTTGCCACTCGTGGGACACGCACAACCACTCACGGGGACTCCGACGATGATTGGGAAACCACTGACTCTGAGACTGACCAACAACCACAGACTGCACGGCGTAGCCAAGGGCCACCGGGTCAACGTCATACCTACCTGGGCGCCTTACTGCCTGAGCCATCTATGAATCCGGCCGCCTATCTGTGTGACTCCATCACCCCTCGGAGGGTCCCTTTCATATCCAAAGGGGACTCTCCTATACCCAACGTTAAAAGGCCACCGTCTAAGTCCAGTGTTGTGACTCCTGTATCAGAGCTTCTCGACTTTTCATCGTCTGACAGTGAGAGCGTGCCAATGCGAGTGCCACCTGCACAGGAACCCATGTTCAGCAGCACTATATATGCAGTGGCCGCTGACTACGTGTCACCGAAGGTAGTCTGTGCCTCTAATGGGACTTATGTACGACCCGAGGATCTGGAGGCCTTCGAGACTGCTTTAGACGCCCGGAGTGCGTCTTTGAGACAGGGGTTCTGTCACGGTTCGCGCCGCAGACGCGGTAAAAAAGGCAAATGAAGTGCAGTTCCAGTCCTGATTTTGCCATTGCCTGGACTGGTGTCCAGGTACTCAGGGATCTGTTCCTGATTTTCCCTTCACCTCTCCAGCCTCAGGTGTGGGCTGGGCCTGCAATGCCCATTTAATCCAGCTTCACCTCTGAATCAGGGCTTCTGCATCGTTTATTCTACCATAGAACGACTCATTGCAAGCCTGACCTGTGTGCTATGCACTGCCCTGCCTGATGCTCAGCTGGCACCCTGAGAACCCCTTTTGTTTGGCATTCTGAGAGCCCCTTCGTCTGGCATTCTGAGAGCCCCTTCGTCTGGCTTTCTGAGAACCCCTTCGTCTGGCATTCTGAGAGCCCCTTCGTCTGGCTTTCTGAGAACCCCTTCGTCTGGCTTTCTGAGAACCCCTTTGTCTGGCTTTCTGAGAACCCCTTTGTCTGGCTTTCTGAGAACCCCTTTGTCTGGCTTTCTGAGAACCCCTTTGTCTGGCTTTCTGAGAACCCCTTCGCCTGGCTTTCTGAGAACCCCTTCGCCTGGCTTTCTGAGAACCCCTTCGCCTGGCTTTCTGAGAACCCCTTCGCCTGGTATCCTGAGAACCCCTTCGCCTGGTATCCTGAGAACCCCTCCATCTGGTATCCTGAGAACCCCTCACCATTACTACATTCCTTAAGGACTCTATTATCCTACTCCTTATTGATCAATCCGTGTATGACATTAGATTCTGGACTCTGACTATTTCTATGCCAGCCGCCTGCCACCGACCTAAGCCTGATTTAACCACTCTCGAGTCATAACCCTTCTGATACCGCGCCTGATCTTCTGTTGTCTTTTTGCCTTCTGTATCTTTTGATCCTCTACCCTCTGTACCAGTAAGTGTGTTCTTTTGTATCTGTTTTCCATTTTATGTTCAGTCAGCTCTGATTTGTGTTCTATTCTTTATTCAGCGTCCAGTACCTGTTCTGTTGGCCCTATTGTGCTATTCAGTGTCCTGTCCTGTCTACCCCTTCTGCTAAGTGTACCCTGTCCTCTGTATATATTATCCTGCCCATCCAGCTCCTATCTATCGTTATTAGTTATTCAGATTCCCCTTCTTGGTTTACTTTTGTTTATTTAATAAACCTATGTTTTGGATTACAACCTTCCCTTTCTGCCTCTTCATCTGAGTAACCGCATATTGGGCTCGAATCCTTAACCCCTGCAGTGAGCCGTGACACCAGGTGAGCGACAATAACTTCCCTGCTGCAGCATATAAATAATACAGGTTTCAGGGCAAGACTTATTCACGTGTCCCTTTAAACATGGTCCACATAGTCACCCTAATAATCAATCGCTTCCATACCATGAATAACCCCCAGCATAAAAGGTTTAAATTTAGCCAATATATTAGAATTAGGATATATGTGGCTAAAGGATACATTTATATCATAATCGAGCCAACTGCAACAGCAGCGACATTGCTGACCATTACTATGGTGAATGGGGCCTAGAGAACACCTGTGCTGCATTCCTTTACATTGCCTGGTAATTGCCTGTTTATTTTGGAAGAGGACCTGTTTTTTCGGAGTTAGCACCAGGGTTGAGCAGTAGGTAACATGTTGCAATCAGCTTCCCTCAAAAAATTAGCGCTGGCACCAAATGAGCTGTTAGCTGCAAAAGCACTAGAGATCTCTAGCGCGCCCCGTGTTAAGTATAGGACACGGAAAGTACAGTAAGCTCGTGGTACAAATCGCTAATAGCGACGTGCTAAGTGATTTTCCCGTTTGTAGAGAAAGGGGAAACAATCTGGTCAGGCGCTAAACTCAATTAACCTGGCGCTAATGTAAAACCATGCCGACGCAAGGGTTAGCTCACACCAGGTAATAGTGCCCTAAATAAGTATATATAAATAAGATTCCAAAACCCTGGAGTAATGTGACGCAAGGAGTAATGTGACGCAATGAGTAATGTGACGCAATGAGTAATGTGACGCAAGGAGTAATGTGACGCAAGGAGTAATGTGATGCAATGATATCTTTTTATTGTACTAACCTGATACTTAAATTCAATATTTTATTTCCCGCAATTCGGCAGTTTTCGCTGAATGTCTGATAGCTGCTTCAGCGACTCCACTTTTAGCAAATTACAGTGACCATTTGCTAAATAGGGAATTCATCTTATTTTTGGCAAAATTAATTCCCCGAAATGTGACGAAAAGAAGCGGATCTAAAGATCATTAGACCCTTTAGATTCTAACTTCAATAATATCCCCTAAAATGCCATAAACCCAGGGAAATACAATAAACTTAATAAACAATGTGGCATTTAGCTACCCCTTAACCCCTAAAATGCCATTAATAAAGGGAAAACATGAAATTAATACACTGTGAGGCATATAGCCAACCCATTAACCCCTACAATGCCATTAATCATGAAAAAAACAAATGTATACTGTAAGGGATGAAGCCTACCCATTAATCCTTAATATACAACTAAACCAAGGCAAAAACTAACGTAATACACAATGTAATGTATAGTCTGAACATTAACCATTTCACTGCTGAGCCATTTCAACCCTGTGAAAATGTTTAAGTGCCCGTTTTTATTCAGTGTTTTATCACTTGTTCTTCACAGTGAATATGGTCATGTTGGGTATCATTGGAAAGGCCAGAATCTGCCCGTTCAAATGACACCTATATCGTCCATATACGATGCATAGCGACGGAGATACATTGGTCCGAATAAGTGTGGGAAGCTGGATGCTGCTTTTTGATGGGGGGGGGGGCAAGGAATAACCTAGGGGGGCAATTGCCCCCCCTTGCCCCCCTGTAGAGTCGCCTATGGTTCTATTATTCTGATTCTTACATATTTATTTCCCTAGATCCTTGCTGCATTGCTTTTCAGTGTCCATCAACATTCTGAAATGGACAACTCTGTGAAGTTTGCTTTGCAGATAAGAAGGTATGTAAAGAAAGCCTAGCTTTTCATTATATGTTTCTAATCGTGGGTAATAAGTATTAAATACACTGAAAGATTTGATGCACAGGCCTTTTTTTCTATTTGAAGCACATTTTGGGATGGAAAGTAACCCTAAAATTGTCGCTGAATCATAGAGGTAATAGGAGTTTGTTAAAGCTTAATCCATTTTGCCAAAGCCAGAAATGTCCCACTTACCACTCATTACTATTTTCTATCAGCCATTGGGTGTTTAGTATATTTTTGTGGTGTCTCATTGTGAGTCCTTCAAATTTAGTCACACAAGAGTCCAACAATGAGGTTCCCCAATGTAGATGAGGTTTAAGCATTGCCTTTCTACAGGAGGGAATGCTACCTGATGGGGTCTTTACAAAATGTATAGAGACCCCTTCAAAGCAAAGTAACAATGGTGTCTTCCGTGTACGGAGTAAGCAATGCTCAAAAGGTCAAAAAAAAACTTTGATCCTGAGCTGAGGACATCAAAGGGATATTTTAGTATTGTTTGTAGATATTAGACAATTAGACAATTACATCAAGATTTTGTAAAATGTCTTGCCAAACTAGAACTGGTAAATACTGGAGATATTTCTAAAGGTTTTATACCAGCCTGACAGTACTCATTTTCCCTTTTGTTCTTGCAGCTCTAATCAGTATGACAATTCAAGTCCAGTCCAATCTCTAGAGATTGCTCTTGCAGTGTCCTCTGCTGTTGAAATAAGAGGGTAAGTATCAACATGTTCTTTTTAGACACTCAGGACATGAATGCCCTCATCTTGGATATCATGCATTTGTTTACATCGTTGTAGAAACATAGGTTCTTATCCGGTGACATATTCTTTCGGCCCATCTAGTCTGCCCAATTATATGGATACTTTCCTTGGATTTATCTTTTATTTAGGATAGCCTTATGCCTATCCCATGCTTGCTTAAACTCCATCACTGTTTTATCCACTACCACTTCTACAGGAAGTCTGTTCCATGTATCCACCACCCTCTCAGTAAAATAATGCTTCCCGATGTTACTTTTAACCCTTTGCCCCTCTAATCTAAGACTATGTCCTCTTGTTTTGCTATTTTGTTTCCTTTTAAATGTACTCTCTCCCTCTGCCTTATTGATTCCCTTTATGTATTTAAATTTTTCTATCATATCTCCTCTGTCTAGTCTTTCTTAAAAGCTATACATGTTAAGGTTGTTAAGCCTTTCTTGGTAACTTTTCCCCTTCAAGCCATAACACCATTTTAGTAGCCCTTGTCTGAACTCTCTCTAAGATGTCTATATCCTTCTGGAGATATGGTCTCCAGTACTGCACACAATTCTCCAAGTGTGGTCTCACCAGTGCTCTGTACAGTGGCATGAGCACTTCCCTCTTTCTACTGCTAATACCTCTCCCTACACAACCAAACATTCTGCTAGCATTTCCTGCTGCTCTATTACATTATCTACTTACCCTTAGATCCTCTGCAATAATAACCCCTAAATCCCTTTCCTCAGATATTGAGGTTAGGATTGTATCAAATATTCTATTTTCAGCCCTTGGGTTTTTGCACCCCAGGTGCACTTATCCACATTACAACTCATTTGCTACAGCTCTGACAATTTTTTAGTTTACCGAAATCATTTGTCATTTGGCTGATCCCTCCAGGAACATCAGTCCTGTTGCAAATCTTTGTGTCATCAGCAAAAAGACACACTTTACCATTAATACCTTTCTCAATTTCACCAATAAAAATATTAAAGAGAGTTTGTCCAAGTACTGACCCCTGAGGTACCCCGCTGGTAACAAGACCTTGCGCCGAATAAACTCCATTGACCGCAACCCTTTGTTGTCTATCACTCAGCCACTGCCTAATCCATTCAACAATATTGGAATCCAAGCTCAAAGATTGCAATTTATTGATAAGCCTTCTATGCGGAACAGTATCAAAAGCCTTACTGAAATCTAAATAAGCAATGTCTACTGCATCACCTGTGTCTATTATTTTTGTTACCCAATCAAAAAAATCAATAAGGTTTGGCACGATCTCCACAAGGTAAACCCATGTTGTTTCTGATCTTGTAATCTATGTATTTTTAGATGTTCAGCAATCTTTTCCTTTAACATGATTTTCATTAATTTCCCCACTACTGAAGTAAGACTAACTGGCCTATAGATCCCTGATTCCTCCCTACTACCCTTCTTGTACATGGGCACAACATTTTGCTAATTTCCAGTCTTCTGGGACGACTCCCGTTAACGAGGATTGGTCAAATAAATTTAACAGTTTTGCTTTTACACCACTGAACTCTTTTAATAACTTTGGGTGAATCCCATCAGGCCACATTGACTTATTTGTCTTTACTTTAAACAGCTGAAGTAGAACCTCATCATCTGGAAACTCATATGTAAATGTCTCTTTAGTGTTTTCTCCGGAGGTCCCTTTCTATCTCTAAAAACTGAACAACAATATTCATTGAGGCAGTCAGCTAGACTTTTAGCCTCTTCTACATACCGTCCTTCCTTTGTTTTCAATCTAACTAATCCTTGTTTTATTTTCCTTTTCTCGTTTATATAAAAAATGTTTTGTCCCCTTTGTTGCTGATGGGGCTATTTTTTTCTTCCGCGTGTGCTTTGGAAACAATCATAGGCTCTCCAGATGTTTTGGAATTTTGGAACTGCAGGATGCTCGCCACTCACTAGAGGCAGTATTGCAAAGTTGGTGCTAACTCCATAGACTATAATGGCTCTGGTAAGTTTACAACAGTTCTTGTGAAGTTAGCACCAACTTTGTAATATAGCCCTAGGTTGGCTGACTTTTATGGGAAATGTACTTCCAAAACATCCAGAGGGCCTAGATTGCTATCCTTTGTGTGCGTGTGTTTACTTAGAAAGGAAACTTCACATGACACTTTAAGTAATACATAAAAATAAGGGAATCGGTAACAATGCAACACCTGTTTTTAGGGATTTGTTAGAATTACCATGACAATACTGGTCTTTATAATATTTTTCCACCCCTTCAGTGTCTCCACTCCAAATGAATTATTCCTACCAATTGCAAATTGGGAAGTGAAAGAGAACCCAGTCACAGAAGATGATATCGGTCCTTTAGTCCAACATGTGTTTGAGGTATTGCAATTTGTACTTTTTGTATAGTGAAACATTAAGCCCATTGGCTTTAACAGGTCTTTAAATCATTTTTTTCATATTTTCAGTTGCATTTTTTTCCCACTTATATTTTGTATTCTCTGATTTCTTGGTAGCTGCGAAACAATGGTCCAAGTACCTTCAGTAAAGCTATTCTTATGCTTCACTGGCCCTTCAAGTTTAACAACGACACTTTGTTGTACATTGTTACCTATGAAATTGATGGTCCCATGGACTGCACCTCAAATCTAGAAGTCAATCCATTAAACGTGAAGGTAACTAACTAATGTCATTTTTATGTTACACAATGAAAATATGTTTTCTAATGGTCTATCATTAAAATCCATATAAAATATATCTTATAGACACTATCTGCTCAAAGTGTGGTCAACACCAAGGAGAAGTGGTTTCTTCTCAACCAAGAAACTAGTTCTTCTCAATGGGGTTATTAAAACTGGAATTCAGTAAAGATTATGATTATTTATTATTTAGTAGATACCTTCTAAGGAATGAGTAGGGGTTCCCTGTACACAAAATTGGTTTTTAGTATTCTCTTCATAGACTATTTAATACAGCAATTGTAAAGGAAGTTCCTAGTGGCGCAGTGGATTTTTTTAAGGACTGAACTTGAGATTTAACAATCAGCCTCTAATCTAGGCAAAATTATTTACAGTTGCAAGAAAAAGTATGCGAACCCTTTGGGATTACGTGGAGTTTTGCATGAATTGGTAATAAAATGTGCTCTGATCTTCATCTAAGTCACAACAATTTGAAAAACAGTCTGCTTAAAATAATACAACACAAACATTATATGTTTTCATGTGTTTATTGAACATAGCGTGTAAACATTCACAGTGCAGGGTGGAAAACGTATGTGAACCCCTAGCCTAATGATTTCTCCAAGAGCTAATTGGAGCCAGGAGTGAGCCAACCTTGAGTCCAATCAGTGTGATATTATTGGATGTGTTGCTGAAAGCTGTCCTGCCCTTTAAAAACACACACCAGTTTTGGGTTTACTGGTTTCAAGAAGCACTGCCTGATGTGAACCATGCCTCGCAGAAAAGAGCTCTCAGAAGACCTACGATCAAGAATTGTTGACTTGCATGAAGCTGGAAAGAGTTACAAAAGTATCTCCAAAAGCCTTGATGTTCAGGTGTCCACGGTAAAACAGACTGTCTACAAATGGAGAAAGTTCAGCACTGTTGCTACTCTCCCTAGGCGTGGAGAAAAAAGGCACAGCACACCAACATCAAAACCTCATCCCCACTGTAAAACATGGCGGAGGGAGCATCATGGTTTGGGGCTGCTTTGCTGCCTCAGGGCCTGGACGGATTGTTGTCATTGATGGAAAAATGAATTCCAGAGTTTATCAAGACATTTTGCAGGAAAACGTAAGACCATCTGTCCGCCAACTGAAGCTTCGCAGAGGATGGGTGATGCAACAGGACAATGACCCAAAGCATACAAGTAATTCAACAAAAGAATGGCTTCAACAAAATACGCCTTCTGGAGTGGCCCAGTCAGAGTCCTGACCTCAACCCGATTGAAATGCTGTGGCATGACCTTAAGAGAGCGATTCACACCCGACATCCCAAGAATATTGCTACACTGAAACAGTTTTGTGAAGAGGAGTGGTCCAAAATTACTCCAGATCGTTGTGCAGGTCTGATCTGCAACTACAGGAAACGTTTGGTTGAGGTTATTGCTGCCAAAGGAGGGTCAACCAGTTATTAAGTCCAAAGGTTCACATACTTTTTCCACCCTGCACTGTGAATGTTTACATGTTCTGTTCAATAAAAACATGAAAACATATAAGGTTTGTGTTGTATTATTTTAAGCAGACTGTGTTTTTCAAATTGTTGTGACTTAGATGAAGATCAGAGCACATTTTATGACCAATTCATGCAAAACTCCAAGTAATCCCAAAGGGTTCACATACTTTTTCTTGCAACTGTAGATCATAGATACTCAATGATGATCAATACTGTCTATATACAGAACTAAGTACGTACAATATAAAGTGCATTCAGTGGTAGGTAATACAAAAGCAAGTGAAATGGCAGTGTTACATATACAGTATGCAATGCAACAATCTATTAACTCACTTATATCTCAAAGAGATACTATAATAGTGCAATCTGTCCAGGCAATCAAGCTCAAATGGCCTCACAGCCTTAATTGACTGATGGTAAAGTGCAGTCATGGGTGTTTCTAATACAATACTAACACTTGTGGAAAATGCAATACAAAGTGCATGTAATACAGCAACAAGTAGGTGCTAGTGATATGCAGATGCAATGAACGCATTCACAATTTTGTTCCACTTGAACAATGCAATTCAATTATGCAGTGCAATTTTCTGGTAAATTGCAAGTGCAAAGAATTATAGTCCAGTTCTGGGAATTATGTAGACTCCTACAAAGGCAGGTTGTGCACGCAAAAAAAGTGCTTAGGCGAGAAAAAATAAGTCTATTACAACCTTTGTATGTATAGTCCAGACATGCAGGTTTTAGGCTAGGGTCAGACGAGCGCAGTGCGAACGCGCGTGCAGGCGCACTTAATCACGGCCGCACTAGCAGCAAGTGCCGGGCAATGACGGCCAATATACGAAGTACGGTCGCACAAAAGTCCGGCTGCGCAACGCAAGTGGAAAACGAACGCATTTTTTCGAGAACGTTAAACTGCTAGTACTGACGTACAGAGTGCGCTGCGGCCGCTAGAGGCGTGTGTGTGTGAATTGGAGATGTCAGACACTGCTAATGTCCGGCCAACATAACGTCCAGACGCACAAAGTGTTTTATTGATGATCCGTACAAAATCACGGATGCAAATGCGCATCGTATGACCGCTATCGCGTATTCCGTGAAAAAATGCGTCTATTTGTTCGAACGCACTTTTTCACAGACAACGCGAAAATGCGTTCGTCTGACCCTAGCCTAAGTGGAGCGTCTTCTCTTTTAGGTACTATTAAGCTCCCAATCCTCAGAGGAAAGAAACAAAAGTGAGAAGGGGATAATGGTGCAATGTAGCCTGAATGAGTTAAGGAATATCTAAGAAGAAAGAAACTTACACTTTCCACAGCCTTAGTATCCAGGCTCTGGGTTGCAGTACTCTGGGCCAAATTGAGGATGGCCACTTCCCTTCGTTACTTCTTCTTAGTCACCACAAATGCAAAAAATGAAGAGACGGCGCTCTCATAGCGTAACATAAACTTTGCAATACAAGCAGGGGCGTAACTACCAGGGGTGCAAAGGGTGCCACCACACCTGGGCCCTTGAGTCCAGGGGGGCCCACACTCGCCTGCCTGGGGGCTTGCCTATATTTTATATATATAAAATTATTTTTTTAAATTTATTTTATATTTATGTGTGAGTTTTATTGCTGTGGAGCTCTGCAATTTACACTCATACACAGCGCACATTACTGCAAGTTTTATTGCTGTGGAGCTCTGTGATACCTTCATACATACTGCACATTACTGAGCTTTATTGTTGTGAAGCTCTGTGATACACTTATACACACTGCACATTACTGAGCTTTATTGCTGTGAAGCTCTGTGATACACTCATACACATCACATATTACTGTGAGGTTTATCGCTGTGGAGCTCTGTTATTGTAACGTTGGGGGCTTCCAGCCTTTCCAGCGTGCTTGACGGCAGCATGTCTGATGCTGCTCGCTCACCAACGCCCTGTTTAAATTTAAACAGGCAGGGAGGTGGCTGCATCATGAGGCGTGGCTTGAGAGGGGGGCGCGGTCTGGTGAAGGTCTTTTAAAAACCAACAGTTCCTTCTAAGCACTGCCAGATCGTGGTTATCCATACCCGATCTCCTTGTACCTGAATTATCTCGTGACTTAACCTGTTATTGACCTCTGCTTGTTTTCTGACTATTCTGCCTTCCGTTGCCCTAGACTATTTCCTTGTACTACGCTTCTGCACTGATATCGACCCGGCTATTCCATTTGACTATTCTATACTCTGTATTCCTGATTCTGGCTCGTCTGACTACCCCCGTGTTGCTGACCTGGTTTTGTATTACGACATTGTCTTTGATTAACTCTCTCTGTCTAGCTAGTATACATATACCTGGCCAATTTTTAAGGACCAGACAGTTAGGGATTCCTTTACAGCTACCCTGTTGGTAGTTTTTTGGCTCTGTGGAGTGTTGGGCTTTAAGGACTGCGTGGTGGGATCCGGGAACCGTGACATTACGATCTGGCCAAATAGATACCGCAGACTTAACACAGCATTTGAGTAACTTTGTATCAGACAGGACGAGCAGGACCATAGGATGGATCAGTTTGCTCTCGCCTTACAAACTATCCTGACTCGTACGGCTCACCTGGAATCAGCTGGGGTTGCACCTCTGCCTGCTATACCTGTATCCCCTGTTGTTCAGATATCCCAGGTACACATGACTGCTCCTATGAGGTTTGACGGTACTCCCTCGGAGTGCCAGGGATTTTTGGTCCATGTGGATATTCATTTTAAATTAAATCCACAAATGTTTATCACTGACATAGCCAAAGTGGGGTTCATTATTAACCATCTGTCTGGCAGAGCATTGACATGGGCGAATCCTTTATGCGAGGCAGAGAAGCCTATCGTACTGAACTATAAAGAATTCATAGTCGAGTTAAAACGTACGTTTAATCCTACCAGAAAGGCCAAGGTAGCTGGCAAATCCTTGTTCCGCATACGTCAAGGGAACAGGACTGTGTCTGATTTATGCTATAGAATTTAAAACGTTGGTTTCTGACATGAACTGGACTAATGAGGCTCTGGTTCTGGCTTGTATGAAGGGGTTATCGGAGTCATTGATGCATGAGTTGGCCCCTCGTAAATTACCTGAGGTTTTGAGTGAATTTATAGATTATTGTATAGATCTGGATGATCAGATAAGGGACAGAAGAACTCCAAGAGAGAAACCTAAGAGACCGTTACCAAGGTTGGCCCCTGTCTTTCAGGCACCACCAAGAGAGTTATCCCCTCCCTCTGAGCCTATGCAACTAGGCCATACTAGGTTTACAGAGGAAGAGAGAACAAGGCGTCTTCGTGAGGGATCGTGCCTGTATTGTGGTTTAAAAGGACATTTACGACTTCAATGTCCCACTCGCCCTAGAATGATAAGTCGGAAAACTACCGCACCTAAAGCAGCTGAGGAGACAGGCCTTGGGTGTGACGTTCATGTCTCCTGTCAAAGACACTAGACTCTTGTTACCAGTATCCGTGGCTTGGGAGACCAAGACCACGCATACTACCGCTTTTGTTGATTCTGGGGCTGCTGGTAATTTCATTGATGTTGAATACGCTTCCTCCATTTCTCTCCCTCTGGTTGTAAGAGAGACACCCTTGGCCGTCGAAGCCATAGACGGTAGGCCGTTATCCTGCCCAAGAATTACTCACGATACTGTTACAGTGGTTCTTACCACTGGTCTCTTGCATAAAGAAGAGATCATATTTCAGGTTATCAGTTCACCTTCCAATCCTGTTGTGCTTGGTTTCCCTTGGTTGGTGGAACATAATCCTGTTATTGATTGTGCTAAGGGAGAGATACTGTCTTGGTGTCCTGCTTGTTTTGGGACTTGTTTAATACCCATTCAGCATATTGGTGCCCTAAACACACCTACAGCTCCTCCATTGTCTACAGAGGTTCCTGACTGGTATGCCGACCTCAGGGCTGTATTCGATAAAAAAGAGGCAGAGAAACTACCTCCACATAGACCGTATGATTGCACCATAGATATTCATCCAGGTACCATGCCTCCTCGAGGCAAAGTATATCCTTTATCCATAAAAGAGAACCAAATCATGGAGGAGTACATAAAGGAGAATTTGGAGAGCGGGTTTTATCAGACGTTCCTCTTCTCCAGGGGCTGGGTTCTTTTTTGTGGATAAATAGGGAAAAAACCTACGGTTGGCGCCTGTCCTTGAGTGAAATGTTAACGTAAGCTGCTGCCCTTTTAAGGTATTAAGGTAGTGCCTTGTTACTGCCTAAGTGTAGATTGTGAAAGAAAGGGGGGATATACCTAGAAATGGGCGCTGCCTGCGTGTGGTCGGTCTTTTATCTGAATCCTATGTATGTGCGTAATGGATTATCTGCTTTCTTGATTTTGTGGCAGAGAAAATGTACAGTTGTGTTCAAAATTATTCAACCTCCACTGAAATTGAGTGTTTTGGCCAGTTTGACATTGATTTTGATCATTCAGTCATCTTGCTTACAATTAAATCAAAGAGGCACGTGTAGGTCAGACAAATATAACATAACATTTATAATGAAATAACCACAAATGTCTTTTCTGTGCTCACATCATTATCAGTTTTATTCAACCCCCAAGTGACATTCAATCTTAGTACAACATCCTTTTACAGTTATAACAGCTTTTAAACGTGAAGCATAGCTTGACACAAGTGTCTTGCAGCGATCTACGGGTATCTTCGCCCATTCGTCATGGGCAAAAGCCTCCAGTTCAGTCACATTCTTAGGCTTGCGCACTGCAACTGCTTTCTTTAAGTCCCACCAGAGGTTCTCAATCGGATTTAAGTCAGGTGACTGCGATGGCCACTCCAAAATGTTCGAGCCTTTAATCTGCAACCATGCTCTAGTTACATAGTTACATAGGTACATAGTTATATAGGCTGAAAAAAGACATGCGTCCATCGGGTTCAGCCTCTCCCACATAACCTACTGCTGTTGATCCAAAAGAAGGCAAAAAACCCAGTCTGAATGCTTGCCAATATGCAACATACTGGGAAAAAATTCCTTCTTGACCCCAGAATGGCAGTCAGATTTCTCCTTGGATCAAGAAGCTTTTACCCACATATTAAATATTATAACCCTTAATATTCTGTGTCTGCAGGAAGTCATCCAGTCGTTTTTTAAAAGTCTGTACAGACTCTGACCCAACCACCTCAACAGGCAGAGAATTCCACAGCTTGATTGTTCTCACCGTAAAATAACCCTTCCTATGCTTTAAGCTAAATTTTCTTTCTTCCAGTCTAAATGGATGACCCCTTGTCCTGTGTATAGTCCTGTTAATGAATAGGTTATCAGACAATGGTTGATAATGGCCCCGTATATATTTATATAAGGTTATCAGATCCCCTCTAAGGCGCCTTTTCTCTAAACTAAACAGGTTTAAGCTTGTTAGTCTTTCCTCATAACTTAACCCTTCCATCCCCCTTATTAATTTAGTTGCCCGTCTCTGCACTTTTTCTAACGATATAATATCTTTTTTTAAGACAGGTGCCCAAAATTGCACGGCATATTCAAGGTGCGGCCTGACCATTGATTTATACAGAGGCAAAATTATGTTTTCATCCCGTGAGTGAACTCCCCTTTTAATGCATGCCAGTACTTTGCTGGCCTTGGCGGCTGCTGTTTGACATTGCACATTGTTACTTAGTTTGAAGTCTATGATTATTCCCAAATCCTTCTCCTGCTTGGATTTCCCTAACTCCGTACCATTTAGGGTATAAATTGCTTGTGTGTTCTTCACTCCAAAGTGCATAACTTTACATTTATCTAGATTAAATCTCATCTGCCATTTAAGTGCCCAGTCCCCCAATATATCTAAATCCCTCTGCAGCGAAGTAACATCCTGCTCACATTGTATTACTTTTCCTAGCTTTGTGTCATCTGCAAACACTGATACATGACTTTCAATGCCTATCTCAAGGTCATTTATAAATAAATTGAATAGTATTGGTCCTATAACAGACCCCTGAGGGACACCACTTACCACTGGTGTCCATCTTGAAAATGTACCATTTATGACCACTCTCTGTACCCTATCTTTTAGCCAGTTTTCTATCCAAGAACAAGTATTTTCATCTAGACCATTTTTTCTTAATTTAAGTAGTAACCTTTTGTGTGGAACTGTGTCGAAAGCTTTGGCAAAATCTAAGTAAATCACATCCACTGCGACCCCCTGATCTATACTTCTACTTACTTCCTCATAGAACGTAATTAGGTTAGTCTGACATGATCTGTGTTTCATGAAACCATGCTGATTTTTGCCAATTACATTATACCTCCCAATAAATTCCTGAATATTATCCCTTAGTAACCCCTCAAATACTTTCCCAGCCACAGATGTTAAGCTCACAGGTCTATAATTCCCAGGCACAAATTTTAAACCTTTCTTAAATATAGGGATCACGTCAGCTTTTCTCCAATCCTCTGGTACTATTCCTGAAAGAAAAGAATCTTGAAAGATTAAGAACAGAGGTTTACATATTTCAACACATAGCTCTCTTAGTACTCGCGGGTGAATTCCATCTGGCCCTGGGGCTTTATTAACATTCACATTGTTTAATTTGTGTAAAACCTTGTCCTGAGTCAACCAGTCACTTTGTATTAGTAAGTTTTTATTAATGAATTTCATGTCTCCTGTTATAGGTTTCTCTTTGATAAATACTGAAGAAAAATAATCATTTAAAATTTCTGCCTTATCCTGATCTTCAGTTAACAATAACCCTGACTCAGATTTTAGTGAACCTACATTTTCACTCTTGGGTTTTTTAGAATTTATGTACCTAAAGAATCTTTTAGGGTTGGTCTTGCTCTCTTTGGCTATTTCTTTTTCATTTTCTAGTTTAGCCCATCTAATCGCATTTTTACATGCTTTGTTGGCTGCCCTATATGCTTTATAGGATGCCTCAGATTTATCAAATTTAAAAGCTTTAAATGCCTTCTTTTTATTTTTCATTTCCTTAGTTACCTTCCTACTAAGCCACATTGGTTTCAGTCTGTTTCTTTTATATTTATTAACCAGTGGAATATATTGTGACGTGTACTTTTCTAGTGTTAGTTTAAAGATATTCCACTTATCCTCAGTGTTTTTCCCGTGAAAGAGTTTCTGCCAGTCAATGACATTGAGAGCTTCCTTTATTTTAATAAAGTTGGCCTTTTTAAAATTATATATTTTAGCATGCCTCTTATGAATGTGTTTTTTTGAGTTTATTTCAAAAGTCACCATGTTATGGTCGCTATTTCCCAACTGTTCTTTTACATTAATATTTGAGAAAAGATCCACATTATTTGTTATAACCAGGTCCAGACAGTTATCCTCTCTAGTTGGTGTTTCTACCAGTTGTGACATGAAGGTATCATTTAAAATGTTCAGGAACCGGATTCCCTTTGCTGAATTACTAGTCCCACTATCCCAATTTATGTCCGGGTAATTAAAATCTCCAATAATTAAAGTGCTGCCATGATGTGCAGCCTTCCTAATTTGCTCTAACAGTTGTTCTTCCTCATCATTATCTATATTAGGTGGTTTATAACATATGCCAACCAATAATTGACTTCCCTGTTTATTCCCCAACGAAATATTTACCCATAAGGATTCCACATTTCCCTCATCACTTTCCAGTTGTGTAATATTAGGCTTTAAATCCTGATTTACATATAAACACACTCCACCCCCTTTCTTATGTTTCCTATCCTTTCTAAACAATGTATAACCGTTTAAGTTTACAGCCCAGTCATGCGTTTCGTCCCACCATGTTTCTGTTATTCCTATAATGTCGTATTGCTTAGTGTATGCTATTGCCTCTAGTTCCCCCATCTTGTTATTGAGGCTCCTTGCATTAGCAAGCATACATTTAATGTTGTCTCTACCCACACATGCTGAATGCGACTTTACATTGCATGCCTCCACTGTTCTTACATTACCCATCCCCCCGGCTCCACCCCCCTTAGTCTGAACTGAAACCCTTCCGCTATCTGCTCTGTCTCCATTTTGTAGGATACTGTATCCCTCCCCCCCTTCCACTAGTTTAAAGTCTCCTCCAACCTTTTAACCATCCTCTCCCCTAGCACAGCAGACCCTCTTCCATTCAGGTGCAATCTATCACAACTATACAGATTGTACCCCAGTGCAAAATGAGCCCAGTGCTCTAAAAACCCAAAGCCCTCCTTCCTGCACCAAGCTTTAAGCCACGCATTGACCTCCCTAATCTCCCGCTGCCTTTCCACTGTAGCATGTGGCACAGGTAGGATCTCAGAAAATACTACCTTGGAGGACCTCTTCTTCAGTTTACTTCCTAATTCCCTGAAATCATTCTTCAGGTCCTTCCATCTTCCGCTTACTTTGTCATTGGTACCAATATGGACCATGACAGCTGGGTCATCTCCAGCCCCTCCCAATAATCTATCAACTCTGTCAACCACATGCCTAACACGGGCACCCGGCAGACAGCAAACTGTCCGGTTAAGGCGATCAGCGCGACAGATTACCCTGTCTACTCTCTTAATAATAGAGTCCCCTACCACCACAACCTGTCTAGGCTTACTTGCCCTCTTTATCCCTCCCTTACTTGGTGGGCTGATCCCCCGGCTGTTAGAGGGAGCAGCCTCCAGTACTGCTACACCTGAGCTGCTGCACCCAACATCTTCGCTCAAGGGGGCAAATCTGTTGGTGTGCGCAAGATCAGGACTAGCCAACCTTTTCCTCTTCCCTCCCCCCCTGCTACCACGTGTCACTGACACCCAGCTACCAACCTGTTCCCCGGTTAACTCCACTCCTCCCACACCCCTAGATTCCTCAACTATACTTTGCTCCGTGAGAAGCAGGCTCCTTTCAAGATTGTCAATCTGCCTCAGCGTTACGATGTGCCCTTCCAGATCTCCAATACGAGCTTCCAGAAGAGCTACACGTTCACACTTGCTACAGAGATATGGACCCTGGAAGGATTCCTCCAGACATGCATACATGCAGCAGGATGTGCACTGGGTCAAACTTCAAGCTTGCTAACACTCATACCCAAACAAGACAACAAATATATAAACAAATTTGATACCTGTTATTTAAACTCCTGTTTTTAACTCCACTTGAAAATAGCCCACTTAAAAGTAGACCACCTCAAGCCCCTGTAAGCAAGCTCAGTGAGTTGCCCCTGAGATTATGTAGCCATACAAGTGAAATCACCTGACAGGCTACACGCCCCCATTAACAAGTCACCAGCCACCCAGGGAAAAAAAACAACCAAAAAGCACACAGAGAAAAAAAAACCAGCAGAAAAAAAAAACAAAAAGAGAATTAAATTGACAAATAAACCAGAGGTTTCTCTCCTCTAAAGATACAAACCAGACCAGTACAGGTAGAATTCCTGTTTTTAACTCCACTTGAAAATAGCCCACTTAAAAGTAGACCACCTCTAGCCCCTGACTTGGACTAGTGGACTTGGAGGTATGCTTGGAATCATTGTCCTGTTGAAAGGTCCAACGTCTCCAAGCCTCAGGTTTGTGACGGACTGCACCACATTGTCATCCAATATCTCCTGGTACTGAAGAGAATTCATGGTACCTTGCACACGCTGAAGCTTCCCTGTACCTGCAGAAGCAAAACAGCCCCAAAGCATGATTGACCCCCGCCATGCTTCACAGTAGGCAAGGTGTTCTTTTCTTCATAGGCCTTGTTCTTCCTCCTCCAAACATAGCGTTGATCCATGGGCCCAAACAGTTCTAATTTTGTTTCATCAGTCCACAGAACACTATCCAAAAACTTCTGTGGTTTGTCCACATGACTTTTGGCATACTGCAGTCGACTCTTCTTATTCTTTGGAGAGCAAGGGGGTGCGCCTGGGAGTTCTGGCATGGAGGCCTTCATTACGCAGTGTGCGCCGTATTGTCTGAGCTGAAACTTCAGTAGCCACATCTGACAAATCTTTTCTCAGTTCCTCAGCAGTCACACGGGGACTTTTCTCCACTCTACACTTCAGGTAGCGCACAGCTGTCGAAGTCAGCATCTTCTTTCTGCCACGACCAGGTAGCGTTTCAACAGTGCCCTTTGCCTTGAATTTGCGAATGATGCTTCCTATGGTCTCTCTTGGTATGTTTAACATCTTTGCAATCTTCTTATAGCCATTGCCCTTCCTGTGAAGAGTAATCACCTCTTCTCTTGTCTTCCTGGACCATTCTCTTGACTTCACCATGTTTGTAACCACACCAGTAAATGTCTAGAAGGAGCTGAGTATCACAGTCATTTTAAAGCTGCCTAATTGGTGCTTATTATGCTTTATTGCTGCTCCGTGACATCCACAGGTGTTTTCAATACCTGATTGAAAACACTTGAATGAACCTCTGTTCTTCAGAGTGGTAGTCTTTAAGGAGTTGAATAATTGTGTCAATGAAGAATTCACAAAAGAAACATTTACTACTGTATTACAAAACAATTGATGTCATTTTAGTTGCATATGGTTCTTTAAAAAGTCCTTGTAGGATTTCATTCTGAATACAATTACAAATGTACACTAAATTCCCTAAAACCCTTTACAGCATTGGGGGTTGAATAATTTTGAACACAACTGTAAGCGGATTTTGCAGAATATTTGTTAGGATATTTGCAAGATATATATTCAGTCTTATATTGCCACTTTGTGGCCAGATGATGCAGTCCGAGACAGTCTAAGGTCAGTGGAGTTAGGTGAGGTCTTATATGCTGCCACCTTGTGGTCTAAAGGATAGGTTGCAGATAAGTATGAGAAAGAGTCTATCTCTTATCCTATGCTGCCACCTTGTGGCCGAAATGGCTGTACAGGGATGTGTGGGGATTGTTCAATATTCGTTATCTTCCATCTTGTCCGTGGCAGGATACACCTCAAATGAAGGGGACAGAGAGGGAGAAACGCACATAGTGCTTTACTGTGGTATAAACCTTGATAAATATGCAATAAATTGCCAACTCACATGGGTTTGAGCCTGTATTTAAACCACGCTCACTCTTGAGTGCGTCCCTGGCCAATAGAGGTGGCCAGGAATCCTTCTTTGCCTTCTTCTTTTACCGCAGGCTTTCTTCTCTGCTGGGCTGGAGTCCTCGCGATGTCTAAAAAAGGAGATTTACGCCCGTGTATCGATTTACAGGGGGCTTAACAAGATCACCATCAAGAATGTGTACCCTATCCCTCTTATATCAGAACTGTTCGACAGGTTAAGCGGATCAGTAGTATACACAAAACTCGATTTGAGAGAGGCTTACAACCTGATACGTATAAAAGATGGGCATGAGTGGAAAACAGCATTTAACACCAGGAGTGGGCATTATGAATATCTGGTCATGCCGTTCGGTCTCTGTAATGCTCCAGCTGTATTCCAAGATTTCATTAATGATGTGCTCAGAGATTTTTGCAATCCTTTGTTATCGTATACTTAGACGATATACTGGTTTACTCTCCCGATCTGAAAACCCACCATGAACATGTCAGACAGGTATTAGCAAAATTACTAGACAATGGTCTTTATTGCAAACTGGAGAAGTGTTTATTCGACATTACTGCTGTAAAATTTCTTAGGTACATTATCACTCCAGAAGGTTTTGAGATGGATCCTTCCAAACTCACGGCCATCTCAGAATGGCCTCTCCCTCAAGGTCTCAAAGCCATACAGAGGTTTCTGGGGTTTTCCAACTATTATAGGAGATTTATCAAGAATTATTCTGCTGTAGCTTCTCCTATCATTAATATGACATGTAAAGGTCTGAAGAACCAGGTCTGGTCTTCACAATCCAAACAGGCATTCGAAGCTCTCAAACAAGCTTTCACTTCTGCTCCCGTGTGACGGCATCCTGATCCCAGAATTCCATTTGTTCTTGAGGTTGATGCTTCCGAGATAGGCACTGGGGCTGTCCTATCTCAAAGAGAGTCTCCAGAGAAACCTCTACATCCTTGTGGGTTCTTTTCAAGAAAATTATCACCAGCAGAACGCAATTATGATATCGGTAACAGAGAATTGCTTTCTATTTTGTCTGCCCTGTCAGAGTGGAGACATTTGTTGGAAGGTACTCTTGACCCTTTGTTGATAATCACTGATCATAAGAACCTTACGTACATTGGGGATGCTAAACGTCTGAACTCGAGACAGGCCAGGTGGTCATTACTACTGTCTCGGTTTAATTTTGTGTTGACTTACAGACCAGGTGACCTCAATGTAAAGGCTGATGCCTTATCTCGTCAATATGACCCGTATGAATCAAATACACAAGACCACAATCCTATAGTTCCTCCTGAACGTATTGTGGCTTCCACGGTCTTGTCTGTTTCCTCGCCTTTCCTGGAGCGCCTCCAAGCAGCTCAAATGGGGGCTCCACCTAACAAGCCTCCAGATATGTTGTTTGTGCCTGAAAAGGAAAGACAAGAATTACTCATCATGTTTCATGATTCTAAACCAGCAGGTCATCCTGGTATTACTAAGACTCTTACCAGTATCTCCAGACAGTTCTGGTGGCCCACCATGCGATAGGACGTACGTCTGTTTGTTTTGGCTTGTCAAGTCTGTGCCAGAAGCAAAATCAGTAAAACCTTGCCTGTCGGTCTATTGCAGCCTTTACCCATTCCTAATAGGCCTTGGTCTCATCTATCCATGGATTTTATTGTGGACTTGCCGAAGTCCAAGGGTCATACTAGACAGTTGTAGACCGCTTCTCCAAAATGGCTCATTTTATTCCTTTACCTAAGCTTCCTACAGCCAAAGAACTGGCGGTCGTCTTTGCTAGAGAGATTGTACGAATACATGGGGTTCCGTCTGAAATAGTCTCTGACAGAGGAGCTCAGTTCGTCTCTCGTTTCAGGAGGGATTTCTGTGCGGAGATGGGGGTGCGATTGGCCTTCTCTTCAGCATATCATCCACAAACCAAAGGGGCAGCACAGAGGGCAAATCAGGGTCTCGAGCAGTACATATGTTGCTTTACCACACAACAACAAGACAATTGGTCGGAGTTGTTGCCCTGGACTGAGTATGCACGTAATAACGCCGTTAACGAGACCACTGGCCACTCTCCTTTTTCTGCTATCTATGTTTTTTTTCCTCCGGCTCTACCGCTTCAGTTTGCTGAACAGGCCATCCCGGCTCTCGATGAACATCTCACACAACTACAGGATATATTTGGAGACAGATTTGCGAAAACATGGAGCGCAATGTTGCTGTCCAGAAACGCAAGGCTGACAGGCATAGGTTACAAGCTCCTTCCTACAACGTGGGGGGATAGAGTTTGGTTGTCCACTAGGAATGTGAAGTTGCGGGTGCCTTCTATGAAAATGGCACCTCGGTTTATCGGTCCATACAAGATCATTCGCCACGTTAACCCTGTGGCTTAAGCTCTTGCCCTTCCTAGACATCTTCGCTTGCACAACGTCTTCCACAACTCCCTACTGAAGCCTTTGTTGTGTAACAGGTACACGCGGGTCGTTCCTCCTCCTCCACCTGTTCAGGTTGATGGAGAGACGAAGTATGAGGTTAGGAAAGTTCTGGATTCTAGGCTGTTCAGGGGTGCTCTGCAGTACCTGGTCGATTGGGTGGGTTCTGGTCCGGAGGACCGGTCCTTGATTCTGGCTTCCAACATGTCTGTCTCTAGGTTGGTCAGGGCGTTCCATACCTCACACCCCGATCGCCCTGGTGGTCGTCCTGCCACTCGCCCCGGTGGTCGTCCTGCCACTTGTCCTGTTGGTCGTCCGGTGACCTCCCGTGGAGAGGGGGTTACTGTAACGTTGGGGGCTTCCAGCCTTTCCGGTGTGCTTGATGGCAGCATGTCTGATGCTGCTCGCTCACCAACACCCAGTTTAAATTGAAACAGGCAGGGAGGTGGCTGCATGATGCGCGGCTTGAGAGGGGGCGCGGTCTGGTGAAAGTCTTTTAAACACCAACAGTTCCTTCTAAGCACTGCCAGATCGTGGTTATCCATACCTGAGCTCCTTGTACCTGAATTCTCTCGTGATTTAACCTGTTATTGACCTCTGCTTGTTTTCTGACTATTCTGCCTTCCGTTACCCTAGACTATTTCCTTGTACTACGCTTCTGCACTGATATCAACCCGGCTATTCCATTTGACTATTCTATACTCTGTATTCCTGATTCTGGCTCGTCTGACTACCCCCGTGTTGCTGACCTGGTTTTGTATTACGACATTGTCTTTGATTAACTCTTTCTGTCTAGGTAGTATACATATACCTGGCCAATTTTTAAGGACCACACCGTTAGGGATTCCTTTACAGCTACCCTATTGGTAGTTTTTTGGCTCTGTGGAGTGTTGGGCTTTAAAGGGATACTCTAGCCAACATGACCACCTAAGCTTTTTTAGGTGGTCATGATGCCCGGAGTATGCCGCCCTCTGTCCCCCCTCCCTCCGCTCAGCAGTTCAGCTGAAAAAGCTGAAAAGAGCTGAGAGAGGCGGAGGAGTTTACTCCGCCATCCCAGCTGTCAGTCAGCAGAGCGGGATTCAGATTTCCCGCTTCTGCCAACTATTGCCGAGTAGGAGACGTCATCGCGCTTTCAGCACGATGACATCTCCAACTCGCCGCAGTAGCTGGCGGCAGCGGCTGAGGGTTAGTGTTGCACGCATCCTCTTGCGCGCAACACTAATCCTCAGAGGGAGCCGGGAGGAAGCCTGCCGATTGGCTGGCTTTCGTGAGAGGTGCGCATGCGCGCTTCTCACGTAAACCAGAAGGCAAGAAGAAGCAAGAAGGACGGGAGCGGAAGAGGAGGGAGGTGAGTATAAAAAAAGACGCCGCTGGAAACAAGTGGATTTTAGGGTAAGTATTACAGTTACAAAAAAAAAAACACCCTAACGATTTATTAAGGGAATGGAGATAGATTAAGATAAAAAAACGGGGGGGTGTGATTTTTGAGGAGTGTTCCTTTAAGGACTGCGTGGTGGGAACCGTGACAGTTATACGCTCATACACACCGCACATTACTGTGAATTTTATTGCTGTGGTGCTCTGTGATACAGTCATATACACTGCATATTACTGTGAGTTTTATTGCTGTGGAGCTCTGTGATACACTTATACACATCACATATTACTGTGAGTTTTATCGCTGTGGAGCTCTGTGATACGCTCATACACACCACACATCGCTGTGAGTTTTATTGCTGTGAAGCTTTGTGATACGTTCATACACACCACACATTGGTGTGAGGTTTATTGCTGTGACGCTCTGTGAGATACAAATAGCACACTTTACATTAAAAATGGAATGGATTAAAGAGGTCATAGTGGACCTGGAAAAAAAATGAGACACTGATTGTCTGGAGTCAACACTGTGGACCTGGAGGGGACCAATGTATGTTGACGGGAGGGGGGACAAAATATGCTTTTGCCTAGGGTGGGGGGTTCCTTCAGGGTTCCTGCACCTGGGCCTTGAGCTTTCTAGTTACGCCTCTGAATACAAGGTATGGGCTATAAGTGGTCACACTCCCCGATTCAGGAGCCTGACTGATCCAGGCTCAACGTCTAGACGTATGGTACATCTAATTAGGTGGGTACCTGCACCTCTTTATCCGCTTGTCTGCCTCCTGGGTGGGTACAGATGATGGATGAAGCCCGCAGGACCATATAGTGCCTTACTACGTTTCTGGTGTAAAAGATAGTTGGGCTTCACGCTTGGTGGAGCGGTGATAAAATTACAGGCTGGTAATTAGGGAGGGTATCAGAATGTGGATACGCGTTTCAGCACTTTCAGTGCCTTCTTCAGTCCATAAAAGTCTGTCAGTGGAGAAAAGGGGGATCTGAGACACTCCACGGGTCTCTTTTATAGAGGGCATATGTGGATGTATGAGACATAATTTAGGGCCCACTTCCGGAATCTAGATCACACAGCAGATGTGCCTTTTATCTTTTCTTATAGTGCACAAAATAAATCCATTAAAAAAACAGTAAGAAAATACTGGCCAATCCTGAGGAAGGACCCACTCCTGAAAGACATCTTACCGGAAAACCCTAGAATGATCTGTCGGAGTTGGCAACTTAGAAACTAAATTAACACGTAGATACACGCAAAGGCAACAGGCAAAGCAAAATTACCACAATTTAAAGAAAGTCTTCCATCAATGTGGGAACTGCCTGAATTGCCGAAACACAAAAAGTAAAAAACTGATTATTACACAGATCGACGGAATTACAGGACCAATAAATATCAAAGACATAATTACATGCTTTACGAAGAATATTGTCTGTCTGCTCATATGTCCTTGTGGTTTGAAATATGTGGGCAGAACCATCAGGCCCCTTAATGTTCGTGTCCAGGAACATATCAGGAATATCAAAAAAGGGTATGAAAATCAGTGTCCCATTTACATTTCAAAACCAAACATGCTATGAATCGAGAAGGATTGACCTTTATTGGTATTAAAAAAGTTGAAGCGCCCTGGAGGGGTAGCAACTTTAACAAGTTTATTGGCAAAGAAGAAATGAGCTGGATCTTCAATTTGGGTACACTACAACCACAAGGACTTAATGCTGATTTCGAGTTGTGCCACTTCCTCAACTGATGATCCACCTGAGTATTCAAGTCGCAACAACTCCTACCGCTCTCACTACTTTTTTCCTATTTCTCCACTTAATATTTAATATCTATAAAATGCGTGGTCAATTTAGCCTTGAGACATTTGACCCATTTTTAGACCACGTGTCATGATTTTATTTAGGCTCGTGTCAGATGAGCGCACCTAGTGCGGCCTTGCGCCTGCACTTACCAGCGGCCGTCGCAGCCGCGTGATGCAGCGACAGGCGCTGGTCACACGCTTGTGTGTGCGCACGAACTGCGCGTGCAGCAAGTGTCCGTCTAGGGAACGAATCCATTGATGCACTAGAAAGTGCGTCAACGGAGCTGCAAACCGCGATCCTCTATAGGAGGATTGTGATTTGCACAGCTGAGGGCAGTCAGCGTCAGCGGAAGTAACGTCTGCTCTCACAGACGTTCCTTCCGCTCTGCAGTGTGCTCGTCTGACACGTGCCTAAATTTTAGTATATAATTATCAATTAATTAGCACTTATATTTTTTACAGGATAGTGATTCATGGCACTTTTTCTTTAAACCACTAATTTAGATCACCCAAAATCATATATCCAGACCTCTATTAGACAATTTATCCCCATATCATTCCTTTAACTAATTTAACCCAGACCACTAATTTTTACATAATAAATATCTTGTTTAGGCATCCCCAAAAATGTGTAATTTCCAATGCACATAATTTAATGTACAAAATAAATTAAGCATCCATAGCCTTAAATGCTCAGCTCTGTTCCAATCAATCTTGTACTGTACACAATAGAATCAAACATTCACTCCTAACCTTAAAGCTCTTATCTAATCCTATTGTCCACAATTGAGTGCCTTATCTATTCATAGCCTCTGCAATTTAAAAGAAGGATTTAAGTGTTTAGCTCTGTTTTTATCCAAGCACCAGCAGTCATAGATTAATGCTACCGTTACATAGTTATATAGGCTGAAAAAAGACATGCGTCCATCGGGTTCAGCCACTCCCACATAACCTACTGCTGTTGATCCAAAAGAAGGCAAAAAACCCAGTCTGAAATGCTCGCCAATATGCAACATACTGGGAAAAAATTCCTTCTTGACCCCAGAATAGCAGTCAGATTTCTCCTTGGATCAAGAAGCTTTTACCCACATATTAAATATTATAACCCTTAATATTCTGTGTCTGCAGGAAGTCATCCAGTCATTTTTTAAAAGTCTGTACAGACTCTGACCCAACCACCTCAACAGGCAGAGAATTCCACAGCTTTATTGTTCTCACTGTAAAATAACCCTTCCTATGCTTTAAGCTAAATTTTCTTTCAGTCTAAATGGATGACCCCTTGTCCTGTGTATAGTCCTGTTAATGAATAGGTTATCAGAATGCACCTGTAAACATGTAACCTAGTGACTATATTTCCTACATATTTTTCTGTTAATCTGTATATTTTTTTTTTCATATCTTGCATTTTATTACTTTGTATTTCTGTAACTGTAACACTTCAATGTTCTTGAACCCAGGACATGCTTGAAAACTAGAGAAATCTCAATGTATCCTTCCTGGTAAAATCCTTTATAAATAAATATATAAATGGCCCCGTATATATTTATATAAGGTTATCAGATCCCCTCTAAGGCGCCGTTTCTCTAAACTAAACAGGTTTAAGCTTGTTAGTCTTTCCTCATAACTTAACCCTTCCACCCCCCTTATTAATTTAGTTGCCCGTCTATTAATTTAGTTGCCCGTTGAGAAATGAACATCGAAACCATTGATATCCCGGTGGAACGCAAACAATCAGCAATGGAAAGTCTATTCAAGATGGCCGTGATGTAATGACGCGGCACATATCACGTGACCACAAAACATCGCAAACCCGGAAGTGGGCCCTAAATTATGTCTCATACATCCACATATGCCCTCTGTAAAAGAAGAGACCCGTGGAGTGTCTCAGATGCCTCTTTTTCTCCACTGACAGACTTTTATGGACTGAAGAAGGCACTGAAAGTGCTGAAACCCGTATCCACATTCTGACAACCTCCCTTCCCCCCTTTTTAAATTATCCTTGCTTTTTACTGTTTTTATCTTGTATTTTAACCAATAAATTTGAATATTTTTACCTAATTACCAGCCTGTATTTTTATCAATGCTCCACCAAGCGTGAAGCCCAACTATCTTTTACACCAGAGTGTAATAAGGCACTATATAGTCCTGCGGTCTTCATCATCTGTACCCACCCAGGAGCTAGACAAGCAGATAAAGAGGTGCATGTACCCACCTAATTAGATGTACCATACGTCTAGAAGTTGAGCCTGGATCAGTAAGGCTCCTGAATCGGTGAGTGTGACCACTTATAGCCCAATCCTTGTATTGCAAAGTTTGTTACGCTATGAGAGCGCCGTCTCTCTTCATTTTTTGCATTTGAGGTGACTAAGAAGAAGTAACGAAGGGAAGTGGCCACCCTCTATTTGGCCCAGAGTACTGCAACCCAGAGCCTGGAAACTAAGGCTGTGGAAAGTGTAAGTTTCTTTCTTCTTGGATATTCCTTAACCCATTCAGGCATATTGCACCATTATCCCCTTTTCTCTTTTGTTTCTTTCCTCTGAGTGTTGGGAGCTTATTAGGACCTAAAAGAGAAGACGCTCCACTAAAACCTGCATGTCTGGACGATACATACAAAGGTTGTAATAGACTTATTTTTTCTTCCCTAAGCACTTTTTTTGCGTGCACAACCTGCCTTTGTAGGAGTCTACATAATTCCCAGAACTGGACTACCGGTATAATTCTTTGTACTTGCACCGTACCAGAAAATTGCACCGCATAATTGAATTGCATTGTTCATGTACAAAATTGTGAATCCATTCATTGCACCTGCATATCACTAGCACCTACTTGTTGCTGTATTACATTCGCTTTGTATTGCATTTTGCTCAAGTGTTAGTATTGTATTAGAAACACCCACAACTGCACTTTACCATCCGTCAATTACGATTAGCACCTTACTTGTTGCTGTGTCACATGCACTTTCTATTGCATTTTGCACAAGTGATAGTAATGTATAGAGATTACCCACGACTGCACTTTACCACAGTCAATTAGGGCTGTGAGGCCATTTGAGTTTGATTGCCTGGACAGATTGCACTATTATAGTATCTCTTTGAGAATAGATATAAGTGGGTTAATAGATTGTTGCATTGAATAAATGTAACACTGCCATTTCACTTGCTTTTGTATGACCTACCACTGAATGCACTTTATATTGTTCGTACATAAGTCTGTATATAGACAGTATTGATCATCATTGAATCTATGATCTAAATAATTTTGCCTATATTAGAGGCTGATTGTTAAATCTACAGAAGTTCATTCCTTAAAAAATACTCTGCGCCACTAGGAACTTCCCTTACAATCGATGTACATTTAACACATTTCTGTCAAGGTTTTGTATTCTCCCTAGATGGCTGCATTTTATAAGAATATCATCTTTCTAACTAGCGCCTCCACTATTCTTACCCTTTATTTATTTAACGTAGCAGACTATAAGGGTGCCAATCTCTATCAAGTGATTTTCAAGAAATCTGCCAGATTTTTGGAAAATCACTTTTAATAAATAATACAGAAGAACATCATTCGTAAAATTACTAATGCTTGTTTCACTGTAGAAGCCCAATTTGATAGGCAGACGTCTTTATCTGCTGACCAAAGAGGGTTACTGCAACTGAGGCTCTGTGCTTAATCAGCTGGAGATCCTGTCTTAGATACAGGTTTTCTTCTTTTCAAGCAGTGTTTCCCAGTGTTTTAGCACCTTGGCTGTCATGCCCAAGGTATTAAAACTTTTGGGGATCAGCCTGGAGCTTAGATGCAGTCGAAATTCGTTTCCAACAAACAAATTCCATTTGTAATTATGCAGCATAGCTACAGATCGAGTTCTTCCTCGAAATTCAGGCTACTGTGACTGCTATTACTGATTGTATAAAGTTGTTTCAAAGTTTTGGGGGATTTGCATGACATAATAACAATGTAACAACCATAAGCTCAATACAGAAGGGAACACTAAAACAGAATTACAGATTGTATTAATTTCTTCAAGTTTCCATACATATGTTCTTAATGTAAATAATATATATTTGGTGTTGTGGATCATTCTTTTGTTTCCACAGCCTTTTAGTTTTATAAAAAATATATTATTTCCTTACAGCTTACTTCTCAAACTGATGACAAAAATGAAACTCGTGTTAATGAGAATCGCCAGCGTAATCGTCGTGATGTGACTGTGCCTGAAGGAGACATCCAACCAGTTGTAAGATCATTTATGTCACTAAAAGTATACTGTAAATACATTCTCCACATTATCTTTGAGATACTCCTATGTGTGTGTATTTTGTTATTTAGATATGCCAGGTTGCTTTTTGAGTAATATATGTAAAAGAAACAATTTGTTCTAAATAAAAAATCATTAAAATTAAACAAAACTGACGTCAGTGGTTACTTCTGGACAAGAACTGACCACTTGAAGAGTCTGGATATATGCTTATTTGTTCGAGTTCTCAGCAAAAGCACTGCTCTCTTGGCTTCCAGTCTGTCTGGCTTTCCATCTGTTAACCAAAGCTGATCATCCAGTTCCTCTCAATTTACCAACAGAGAGTGTTTGAGTGCAGCACACCATCGTATGTTTTCCACCTAACAGCCGGACATTTCAATTTCAACTTGAAAAAGTAGCCATTATTAAAATATAGAGTACATAGAGCAGTCGAGATTGGTTAACAGTGATACTTCAGTTGCAAAACGGAAATCACTGGAGATTATTCAAGCAAAAGTCTGTAGAAGTGTTGTCTGAATAAACATCATTGATTTTGTTTTTGTTGTTAATATTAGACTTCTAAAGATGATATAAGTAAAAAATAAATAGTCATTAAAATGCTATTGATATATAAAAAAATAACCTAACCAAGACTGCTGACTCGAACTCTCACTCTCTACTAACTACAGCAGTGGCGGCTGGTGACATTTCTAGTTGGTGGGGTGCCAGACTGGAAATACAGTATGAATGTTTTTAATCATGAATAGGACTATCAGGGTTATTCAAAGAGAGCCGATCTGGCCCCGAAAGGTAACCGAACACTGAAATTCAGCATACGGTTACCTTTCCTGGCCATTTGGCTATTCTGAGAGCAGGTAGTTCGCCAAGTGTTGGCGAATTGCCTGCACATACGGTGCCTGTTTGAGGGCAGTGAACTCCCCATAGAGAAGCAATGCTTCGTCTATTCAGAGAACACAAAACAGCAGTGAAAAGTTGCCAAAATGCCCTGCTGTACGGAAAAAGTCCCCCAGTTTCTCCCTCCTGATCACTACGCCAACCTGCCGGATCTCGCGAGGCGACCGGCAGGGGAAACTCAATGGAGTCCTATGGACTCCATTGAGAGGATGCTCGCAACGGCGCTTAGCGATGCCGCGCGCATCCTGGGGCTTAGCGCCCGGTAACAATGCAGGCAGCTATAGGCGCAGGCGCAGTTTTTTCTCCCTAGCGTCCCCGTTTTAGCACATGGAATGTAATGGAGCCCATAATGTTATTCAGTATAAAAATCTAAAAGTGAAAATAGATTTTTATTATTTGCTAAAATTAAAAACTGAATGCTGATCCCATCCATTTTATTTTAAATAACTTTGAGCATACAAAATTTCAGTGTGTGTGAAACAAAGAAATCTTGTTTACTGCTGCACATTTATTTTATTTTAATATATTTTTATTTGTATTTAGCACATTAAGGAAAATGTTGGGTGCATTTTCAGACATTATGGGGTTAAGACAGGCACCTTGTGTGTGCAGCAGGAAAAAAAGGGGGGAATCAGCATTCCATCCTCAACAGAGCTTTTATGGATGGTCTACTGCCAGGCAGAGCTCAATTAGCCAGCAGCAGGAGGCCTTATAACAGTGCAGTTGGTTTATTGAAAATGTCCCATAGAGCACTTATCAGATTTCTGGAGGCCGGTCACATAATCTTTCTTTTTTTTTTTCTTTTTTACTCAGCCTGGCAACTGTTGAGGAGACCATGGCATTCCTTAAAGGAACATAACACATTTAAAACAGCAGAAAAAAATTATAGTTTAAAATTTGTAATATTTTTTTTCTTTTTTTATTCCAAAAAAATCTGGTATGGTGCTGCCCTTTTTCCCATATGGACAAGCTACCACTGACATACAGGGAACATTTTTTGAGAAACTATTAAAATTATTACTTGCCCTCCTGCCCCTCTCTTCCATACAAGAGAGTACTGACTAATAGCAGGGCTACCATCAGAAATCTCAGCTCCCCTTTCTGAACTGCTGGTCAGGGTCCATTTTCTCCAGCTGCCAATTTCAGTAATCTAATTAAAAATAAACAGTTTTGCCGCCTCTTCTGCTCACCTGATTTTGCAGAAAAGGACTAAATCCCTGGTGGTCTATCAAGGGAATAAAAAGTGTTCTCTTGTGTCAAAAATTTTTGGTCCATTCCCACACTCCTCCCTGTGCTCCCTCACATTTCCCAGACCCATCCATTCATAACCTGGCGTCTTAGTGAACACTGATCAGGAGGCTCGTATCAAGTCTATAGTCTTCCTTCCCTCTTGCACAGCTTCCATAGAACGATGGGAGGAAGTGACAACATCATGCCACTTTCTTCCTGCGCTCTATAGAAGACACGCCTGAGGGAAGGAAGAGTATAGACAGAAAACGAGGATTCTGATCAGTGAACCTTTTGACACCAGGTACATTAGAAGTGGCTTGCTGGCTTGCTTGCTCTCCCGCAGACAGCTGAACGGTCTACTCCCTCCCAATGCTTTCCTACAGTACAGCACAGCGCTGGAAGGGAGAGGGCTATGAATGCCCTGTTCAGTCGTCTGCACGAGAGAAAGCTACTTGTGGGATTTCATGCAGATCCTGGTCACACTACTGTGGCTGGTCGGCTTTTTTTGTGGGCATGCGGGGTGGTGATTTTTCACAACTGTGGCAGTGCGGGTATTTGGGGTGTCTTTTTTTTGCCGCCCCCCCCCCCAGATTCTGCTGCTGTATGTAAACGCCTACTTTTCCTTGCGGCAGTTACACCCTGGATTTAGCCAATATGGAAGAGCACTAGTGGAGATCATGACGCAGTTGAGATTGTAAGCTAAAATCTTGGCAGAGAAAATCAAGGTTGGAGATAGAATTGGTTCATATGTACATACTGGTTGGTTAAGGCTCCATGAGCTACCTAAGTCTTCAGAGGACTCCATGGAGGCTTCTTCTGCCTGGTCACATGACCAGCAGGATCTCCTCTCTCGCAAGATCCTGCAGGTCGGCGGAGTGATCGTGGAGGGAGATTGGGGACTTTTTCCCCCCAGTCTCACTCTGCTCTCTGCGGCTAGAATCCACAGATCGGGTCGTCGTTCTCGTCGCGGGAAGAGTGGTGAGTACTTGATTTTTTGGGGGGGTTATAGCTGCAGCTAATTCCGCAAAAGCAGAATCCGTTAGCTACAGCTTTAAACTGTAGCTAACTCTTTTCATTAGCGACAGCTGTTTGTAATTAGCTTTAGGACTTTGTGATGCTAACACTAATTACTCTTTGCTTACACTGCGCTCCCCATGTAAAGCATAGGGAGAGCAAAGTACAGTAAGCTGGCGCTTATACCGATTCGCTAATGGATTTTTTGAACCGTTAGCGATTGGGTGGTTATGTGGCCGTAACACTATCACCTCAATTAACCTAGCACACCTAAGGAGGTGATGGTGCGTTTACGGTGTGCAAGTATTACCCTAGAGCAAGGGTTCAGCAATCTTGGCCCTCCAGTTGCTTTGAAACGACATCTCCCACGTTGCTCAGTAACTCATTATGTTGACTGGACATAGGGGAAATTTATTTTCTAAATATCTGTACCCTAGAGGTTGTGGTTTTCAGACATATTGTGAGTAAGGTTTGGCCTGCCTTGATCTATTGCATAATCCTCCTGCAAACCAAGGAAACCTATATCGACTTGGCTAAACTGGTCTGTACATTTTGTTTTTGACTTAATGCTTGATGGTATCTTTCTCATAACTATAATTTTTAGTGAAATTTAACATTCACTTTAGTTATCATTTGTCTTTAAACTTAGGGTTGTGAAACCACTGAATGTTTAAAAATTGAATGTCATGTTGGAAGAGTGGAAAAAGGAAAGAGCGCTATCCTATATGTTCGGTCAAGACTTTGGACTCCTACATTTTTAAACGTAAGTTAATTTCTAGTTGTTTGTGTTTTTAATTCACATGTTAAGTTTATGTAGTTAAGAGTGACAGCTCCTTTCAAGGGTCTGCAATGTTTCTAGAGGTCATCATTATGTAAGTTATATTTCAATATAGTGCAACTGGTTTATGAACATATATATGTAACGAGCATCACTTTGAACTTGGGGGACATGGACCTAGAGATGCATTTGGGAGGTGCAGGCCTGTTGTTCTATGTGGTTTCCCTGCCCTCTCCTATGTTGAAGTCACCCTGTACCTACAACTCTAAGTGCAGGGTGTTTGTGTCATGTGTGCTATGCATGAATAATAACTGTTATTGTTCTTGTCTATGTTTATCTGTGTCACTGCCCCAGCTGGCAGAAGTAAGGCAGATCTGGTGCTGTCTAGCCTTGTATCCACCCAGATAGCAGACTTGGCTTCACCTTCAGCTCTGCATCAGTCTCAGGTGCACCAAATCTCCTGGTCTGGTGCTTCTTTACAAAGAGTAGAGCACCCAGGAGCCTGTGCTTCAGCATTGCTCAGAATTCAGTTTGTGTCATGATCGCAAGAAGCCAGATCTCTGCTTATTTGTGTACCATACCATTTGCTTGTGTTACCAGATTTTGCTACTCTTTGCCTGTCCTCGACCCTTGACTTGCCCCTGGCTACTCTTTTGGTATACCCCCTGTTGGATACATCGCCTGGAAACTCTTATCTATTTTCTGTGCTCCTCGTGTGCTATCAAAGACCCTTGTTTGTTTGCCGCGTCCCTCCTCTGCTACTGAGACCCTCATCTGTTGCTGTATTACCTGTCTTGCTTGCAGGTTAAAACCTGACCACCCCCGTATCAATATTAATAAGCTAAAACGTATCTGCGTACTGCAAAGGAAAGCACTGTCCCCTCAGTGCTGGTAGGGTAAATATAAAATAGGAGCGGTATCTGTAAAATAAATTACACAACCATAGTGCAAATTGCAGATATATGTATAAAACAATCAAGTCCCGCTAGAATAACACACACAAAATGTGAATACAATGTAGGCACATAGCAGGTGCTTTGTTACCCCTCCTGGTTGGAATGGGAGTTGATAACCTCCTGGAGTCCATCATCAAGGGACACTACCGTTACCTCCTTCCAGGATAATCACCAACAGGTGATTCCAGGGCTGAAATGGCTATTTCATAAAATTCAAGCCGAGGCTCTTAGAATGTTTAAAAGAAAATTTAATAAAACATCATAAAATAAAAGTTGGAACACACCAACGCGTTTCGTCTTTATAGGGTCAAAGACTTCATCAGGGATACCTGTCTTGCTGCCTGAGTTCCCGGACTCCTACACACACACACACACACACACACACACACCCCCCCTGGATTACGACTTCCATTCCCTTGTATACCAGTACTTCTGATGTCAACCCTGTTCCTGCCCTGTCCATCTTTCTGTTAATCAGCCCCCTTTCTGCCCTGCATTCTGTGCATTCTCTTGTCAACCCCCTTCCTGTTTTGTCTCTGAGTTCCCCCTGTATCTGTGACCAGCCCTACTCCTGTCTTGCTCCTCTGTTTCTGTCCTGAGTTCTGTGTGTATCTGTAATCAGTCCCTTTCTTGTCCTGTCTATATGTATCCTTAACAGTCCCCATTTCAGCCTTGCCCCTCTTGTACCCTGTATACAAATAAACACCTTGTTACCTCATCTGTGCCTCCAGTGTGTCACTGCACCCTTGGACTCGTACCATCGCCCTCCTTTGTTGTCTGACCCCTGACAACCTGTTCCTATCTGCTAATAGGATTACTGTGTGGGTCACTGTAGCCCTTTCCAACTCCCCCTCTCTAGAATAGCGATGGGCCGAACACCCCCGTGTTCAGTTCGCATTCGAACACAAACATTTGAAAAAGTTTGAATTCGAACTCAATGCAAGTCAATGGGACTCGAACGTTTGATTTTTTTAGAGTGCCCTCCAAGAGGGCATATATGCAAGATATTTACCATAAAAGGTGTATGGGGGTCCGGGTAGTGCCCTGGGGGACAGGAAGGACAAAAAAGTACAAAAAAAAACATTTTTAAAGGAACAGTGATTTTTCCATGACATAAATGTTAAGAATAAAAATGAAAAATTCCTTCAAATATCGTGCCAATTTAAAAAGAAATGACATTTCAAATGACGGTAAATGGTTTTCCTTTAATCTATTCATAAACCACTGCTTGGGGAGGCAGCCTGTATAAAAAAAGGAGACGTTTTAGGACACGCAGAACAAGTTAAGTGATTTTTTAGCTAAATTATGGTGACCCTTATACAGGCTTTTAATGAAAGTAACAACAGGTGCATTAAAATTGGACCTTTGGTTCCAGCTAGTGCCTTCACACCGTAACCCCTCTGAGGTATTGTGGAAGAGTGCAGGGGTGGACCCTGCAGTCAAATATTAAAATTATATGAATCTGGTACATGCGTCAGTGGCAGTGCACCCAAATATTGTGCCTTTGGTGCCAGCTAGTGCCTTCACAACGTAACCCCTCTGAGGTATTGTGGAAGAGTGCAGTGGTGGAGGTTTTGGGAATGCAGAAGAGATCCCCAATCTATTCAGTTACATCAGCATCAGGGGAGTGATAGCTGCTGATCCAGGACTGATTCATTTTTATAAATGTCAGCCGGTCTACAGAGTCGGTGGACAGACGCACTCTTTTGTCTGTGACAAAACCTCCAGCGGCACTGAACGTCCTTTCAGAAAGCATGCTGGATGAAGGGCAACCTAGTAGCTGTATAGCATATTGGCTAAGTTCTGGCCAGTGATCCAATCTCAACACCCAGTAAGCCAGTGGATCATCTGCTGTAAAGGTATCCAGGTCTGCCCTCCCCCTAGGTAGTCCTGCACCATATGGTGAAGACGCTGGCAATGGGTGCCTACATTTGACGTCCCTGGGCGTCGTGGACTAAAAAAATTGCAAAAGGCATCAGTCAATTGGCCCCATTCACCGTTCTTCCTCTGTGTCATCACTTGGTAACCTACCAGTGCCTGGAAAGGTGTTACACAAGTGTCACTTTAGAGCGTCCTCAAGTTGTTTCATCCTGTCCTCCCTCTGTGAGGGCAGGATGAGCTCTGCAACCTTACCCTTGTATCGTGAATCAAAAAGGGTTGCCAACCAGTAATGATCCCTCTCCTTGATAGCATGAATCCTGGGGTCCTTTAGCAGGCGTTGCAGGATAAGGGAGCCTATGCAGCGTAGGTTGTAGGTGGCATTAGCTTCCGAGTGTTCCTGGTCGCTGAAGATGACCGTATCGTGCACTACTTCCTCCCAGCCACGTACTAGTCCTTGGGTTTCTGGGGACACAAAAACCTCCCTTGAGGAATCCCCACCTTCAATGCCCCCACAACTTAAATATTCGTCCTCCTCCTCCTGTTTGATCTGAGGACCCGCAGGAATGCTGTCTGCGTAAAGACTGGGACCTTGAGAGCTAGGGAAGTCCTTCTCTTCCTCCCGCTGCTCTGCCTCTAGTGCCACATCTATAATTCCCCGCAGAGTGCGCTCCAGCAGGAACACTAAAGAAATTGTGTCACTGATGCATGCACTGTCCCTGCTCACCATCCTCGTTGCCTCCTCAAATGGTGACAGTACAGTGCATGCATCCTTGATCATCAGCCACTGCGGGGGGGGAAACAAGTTGACCTGAACCTGTCCTTGTGCCATACTCACACGGGTACTCATTGATGGCCCTCTGCTGCTTGTGCAGATGCTGCAGCATTGCCATTGTCGAGTTCCACCTGGTGGGCATGTCACAGATCAGCCGGTTTGTGGGAAGGTGGAATGCTCTTTGAATTTCTGCCAGGCGGACACTTGCTGGGAATGACCGTCTGAAGTGGCTGCAGACTTTTCTGGTCTGGCTGAGAAGCTCTGCCAGCCCTGGGTACCTGGTTAGGAAATGCTGTACCACCAGATTTAGGACGTGTGCTAGGCATGGTACATGCGTCAACTTACCCAGGCGTAGGGCGGAGAGCAGGTTGCTGCCATTATCACAGATGACCATTCCCAGCTGAAGCTGGCATGGTGTTAACCATCTCTGCGCCTGCCCCTGCAGAGCTGACAGAGTTTCTGGCCCGGTGTGGCTCCTGTCACCTAAACAAACCAGCTCAAGCACAGTATGGCATCTTTTTGCTTGAGTCATTGCGTAGCCCCTGCCACGCGTTGGTTTAACTGCCACTTCACCAGAGACCGAGAAGGAGGAGGAGGAGGAAGAGGTGGTGGAGCAGACAGACCTCATATAAGCAGCTTTCTGGAGGCGTGGTGGATGAACAAGCTCCAGCACAGAGCCCCATCCTGGATCCCTCCCAGCTGCAAGCAGAGTTACGCAGTGTGCCGTGAAGGAAATGTAACGGCCCTGTCCATGCTTGCTGGACCATGTGTCTAAAGTAATGTGCACCTTGCTGCTGACTGCCTTTCCCAAAGACTCCATAACATTGTCTTCCATATGCTGGTATAGTGCTGGAATGGCCTTCTGTTAAAAGAACTGGCGTTTTGGAACCTGCCACTGTGGTACAGCACATTCGGCAAATTCACAGAAGGAGGCAGAGTCCACCAGCTGGAAAGGCAGCAGCTGTAATGCGAGTAATTTTGCCAAGCTGGCATATAGACGCTGTGCAAGGGGATGGTTGGGACTATATTTTTTCTTACGCTGCAGCAGCTGGGGCAATGAAATCTGACTGCGTAAATCTGCAGCTGATGGGATGCTGTCACATTCTGAGGAAGGACCTGGTACACCCATTACTGTAGCATCATCCCTGTCAGTGGAGGTTGTAGGCAATGACATGGCAGGACATATAGTGGGGGTAGAGACAGATGAGGAGGCAAAGTGTTGTGCCAACGGGATGCATGGCAGGTGGTCATATGTCCCTTCAAGCACGTGGTACCCAAGCGTCTGATGTGTTTCCCACGCTTGATCTAAAAAAATTTTTTGGAGCCATTTCACCGCTGTGCGCTGAGCTAATTTTTACCACTTTTGCTCATGTTTAAACGCGATTTGAAGCCATGGGAAATGTTTGAGCAACAAAGATTGGGAAAAATTACGATCTTACCGCAAACGTTAACGCTCACTTGCATGAGCATTAACATGTGCTGCGGCGTTCACCGCATATTTGTAACGATTCCCCAGGACAGACCTGGTAGGATCCCTGGTAACAGACCTCTAACCCTCCGATCCTTAGGATGGTCAGGACTCGGGACCACTAAACCTAACCTCTAGCAGCCGCACAGGCCAGGGAAACCGCACCAACAATATACACCACAGACTGAGATCAATATATGTTTGTACTGTGCGATAGTATATGGCAGGATGGAAGCGCACCAGCAGTAACAAGCAGCGGAATATACCAGACAAGGGCGCAGAGCGAGAGTAGTTGTTATAACAAAACTGGGTCAGCAACGTTTAGGCACTTGTACTGCGCTACTGTATATGGTGAGAATCGGCGCACACCAGTAGCAACAGGAGGCAAACAGAACAGGCAGGGAGTACACAGAGAGAATAGTCAAATGGCAGGCAAAGCCGGCAACAGATCGGGTCCTCAGAACTAGCAGGGTAAGTAATAGGTATACAAACTGATTTGGTAAGCTAGCGATGCGAGAATGAAACTCCATGGCAAGGCGAGGTGTAAGCACGCGCTCCTGATTTAAAGGTCCCGGCGGCTCCACTTCATCATCACGCCGCGCACTGCCCCCTAATCACTCACAGCTGCGCCGGGTGCCACCGGAGCTCCTGGCATTCGGCCAGCTGGCAGCACCATGCGTCCGGGGGCCCCCCGATCGCCACCCGGGGCCCTGGATGTCACAATATTACAATCCAAACGCAAACGGGTTAAGTAACCAAATTTTGTAAGAAGAATAATTAATACAGCATATGAATCCTCACAGTCTGACACTAGCTTTTAAGCTAGGGTCAGACGAACGCATTTTTCGCGTCGTCCATGAAAAAGTGCAGTCGAACGAATGGACGTATTTTTCACGGAATACGCGATAGCGATCATACGATGTGCATTTTCGTCCGTGATTTTGTACGGATCATCAATAAAACACTTTTTGCGTCTGGACGTTATGTTGGCCGGACGTGTGCAGTGTCTGACGTCTCCCAATCACGCAAACACGCCGCTATGCGGCCGCAGCGCACTCTGTACGTCAGTAGTAGCGGTTTGACGTTCTCAAAAAAATGCGTTCGTTTGCCCCTTGCGTTGCACGGACGAACTTTCGTGCGGCCGTTCGTCGTATGTTCCTCGGCATTGGACGTCATTTGCTGCTAGCACGGCCGTGATTTCGTGCGGCTAAACGCACGTTAAAACTGCGTTCGTCTGACCTTAGCCTTAACCGGCGCGTTGTGTGCAGCTTCTGAGAAGATAGCTATTAGTGTAGCGCGGAAGCCGGCTGCGCATTTTGCATCGCTCCCTCTACACTAATAGCGTATCTTCTCAGAAGCTGCACACAGCGCTCCGGTGTATGCAGCGTCTAACAGCGTGGGAGATGGGAGGCTGCGCTTGTTGGTGGATCCAGGAATCAGGTGAGTATTAGAAAGAAAGAAAAAAAAAGGTTTTATTTTATGTTCCTTGGGACATTTAAAAATGTCCTCGGATTTTATTTTTTTTAGAAATGTGTCGCCTTACCTTAGCCTGGTGGTCAGTTAGTGGAGGCTCCCTGGATCCTGGTTGTGGGGGGGTCTGTCGTGGCCGCAGGTGCAGTGGCTCCCTCCCTGCGCCACCTCTCTGCCACATGCACCCGGCCGGCCTGCCCGCACAGTCGCAGCTCTGTCATCCGGCGGCCGCATGCTCCTCAAGGGATCCTTGGGAGGCCCCAGCAGGCTGCCCTCTACAGTGCCTGATTAGAGGGCCTCGTCTGACTGATGTTTTAGCAACAAGATTGTTTTATCCCATAGGCTTCAATGTTAAAAATATTTCCATTTTTATTCAATATCTAATAAACCGTTGCTTACAATATTCTGCAGTAAAGAGTCTCTTTATTTGTAGATTTTTTTGGGATTTTTTAAGCATTTTTTTTAAAAATTTCAATTTTTTTTTCTTTTCGAACTTTTTGCGAAAGGCCTGAAAAGTTTGAAGTTCGCGAACTTTCAAACGGCCGATGTTCGATGCGAACTCATGTTCTCATCGAACCGCCAGCCCATCCCTAATCTAGAAGTGTACATTGTGTACATTTGTTAAAGGCTGGAATGATCTTCGTATGTCTGTCTTGTCTGACAAACATTGCCCCATTACTGTATAATCTGAGCCCTCTGTTTAGCTTTACAATCTGCTATTGTCATATTGTTCTGGTCTGTTGGTATGTGGTAGGTGACACAAACCCCCCTGCACCTAGAATTCTAGGTACAGGGTGACTTAAACATAGGAGAGGGCAGGGAAACAATATAGAACATCAGGACTGCACCTCCCAAATGCATCTCGAAGTCCATGAACCCCAAAGTGATTCTTATCACATATCTCCCCCTTTTGTGCATAGATTAATCCGGGAGAACACCCTTAACAGATTGCTCTCTGGGTTAGTCATCACTTCAGTCTTTCCAGTCTTGTGACCAAAACAATGTCCATAAAGAAAAATCACTGGAAAGAAGTCATTCACCCAGTCAACCACAGCATCTCCCGCCTCTTGTATCTGCTACAAGTAAGAGTCTTGTGACAGAGTCTGAGGGGAGAGCCATGCTATCCCCGCTCCATCCCCGCTTGGCCAGGAACCGTCGTCTTCCCCGGACGATCCATAATCTGGAGGGAGAGATGAAGTCACCATCCTCCTTCCAGTGGCAGACCCACCTGTCAGCGTTTCCCTGATATCCCTCTGGCGGGAGCCCCCCTTCGCCGTCCGGCTGTTTGGCATGTCGCCTTAGTCACCGCAGATGCAGAGGTGCAGTCTGTTACCCGCACGAGGCTTCCCACACATTTCATTTTTAAATATATGTCTTGTATTTTCAATACAGAATAATTATTAATGATGTAACCTGTTATTTTTCACACAGAGTGAAAACCAGAATCATTCATACGCATTGAAATCAACAGCTTCGTTTAGTGTCCTGGAATTTCCATATAAAAATGTGCAAATGTTTGATATAGCCAATAAAACGGTGGTAAGTTGCCTTTTTACTATATCTCTATGCACTTGCTATACATTTGTTTTGCATGTAACTATACCCTCTGTGACCACTTACTTAGCTATGCTATTCTAATAGTGGTAGTGCCATGTATTAAACAAAGTGCTGAGAAAATTTGTTGCATATTTTGGTCTGTCTCAGAACATCAGGTTGTTGCTTCAGATTTGTCAGCTGTACATTTATGCTGTGAATAGTCTGCTCTGTTGGACTGATGGCTGGTAACTTTGGAGGTCTTCGGAATACACTGTCCTTATTGTCAGGCAAGCTGATTTTATATATTTTTTTGTATTTTTCTGTTAAAAATATCCATTGAGAAATGGCCAGGGAGCGCACATGGACAGCAACCACAATCTGGGAGATTGGGGCATGTGTGGTATACTTAAAATGAGAGGCAATAAAATGTTGCAACACTATTTCACCACCACCACCCTACTGAACCTTTGAGTCAATGTATGATAGATCTATGTGGATTAGTATTTTCTTCCCTCAAAAATCTGGTTATTGAATGGTTTTTCAGTTTCGATAAACTTGAAGCATAGATACATACACATGTGGAGCATGAGCAAAAGCCCTCTCAAACAAAAACAAATACATCATGCTATGTATGTTGCAAGTCATAGAAAAAGTTAACCAAGGATGTACAGTGTTTTTGTACCCTATGGGTCTGTGGAAAACTAATAGCACATTTGGGTGCTCATAGCAAAACATACAAGTAAAAGCAACGTCAAACATTTAAGCACATGTCATGTGGTCTCAATAATAAGGCAAAAAGATGGTCTAATGGGACCTCAGTTTCATCAGTGTAGCATCTCTATGGGGTCTATCTTGCCGTCCAGGACTGGGGGACACGTTGAAAGGTGAGCCATGGGCTCGTAATGCACTGAGAACAGTGGCCTGTTCAGTTCCTCGGCCACTGAAAGTGCTAAGTTAGCAACTTCTTATTCACAGCCAAAGAGTTCAGTGAGACTGCTGCAGCAAACTGAACTGCTGCAACTGAGCAGCTGCTGAGGAATTGCACAGGTCTATGGAGTTGGGCCGTTAGGTATTACATTTTATAGATATACCAAGTTTTAGCGATGATGAGTGGCATCTCTGGTAGGGAGGTCTTCTATTACCAGGTTATACAGAGGCGGGAGGCCGTACAAATCTTGTGTGCCAGTAGAAGAGCATAGGAGGATACACCATAGTACCTAGATGGGCTATTCAGGAGGGCCAGTAGAGGGTCTGGGGTCGCTGGAATGCTTATGATCGATGACAACAGGTCAAACACAGACTCCCAAAGTTCCTGTACCCTCCCACATGCCCAGGACATATGATAATTATTAGCGACCGAGACACTTCCCCGATGACCCAGGAAAGATTTTTTGAAGTCTAATCGGGTCTTAAGCGCCAACGCGACAGATATCATAAGTATAACCTTGTGCCCATAGTGACCACGGAGGCAAAAAGGGCCATGTAGAGTGCCTGTATACCATGAAGGAATGCTTTGCCCACCCCGGAGCACTGTAGCACCTCCCACATAAACACCCTCCACTCGTTCGGTAGCTTTCTCCGCATCTAAAGATAGACACATCGAAGGCTGCCTAAACCTGTGGCTTACTGAGATGAGATTTAGCATACAACGTATGTTAACGGGAGCACCTCTGGTAGGGACAAACCCCACTTTGAGTGGATCAGGGCAGGTAGATACTGGCTGAGACCGGTGGCTAACACCTTAGCTTAAATTTTAATAATTAATTTTATTCCAAAATTATATAATTCCAGTTAGATATGTTGTATTATCAGAGGTTATTTCTAAACGGGTATCTTTTTTCAGGTAACTACAAATATTCTATGGGTTAACCAAACTGCCAACACACCAGTACCTGTATGGGTGATTATCCTTGCTGTGCTAGCAGGTTTGCTACTACTAGCTGTCATGGTTTTGATAATGTACAAGGTAAGTGTTTCTCTCCAAATTATATACTCAGCATTCTGTTATTGTGTAATGAATTCAGCTCCAGGTATGTATCTTAAAACTCATGCTACTCTTCAGACCCAGGTGTCAATATGGAGGTATTAGAATTTGTTTAGCCTCTGGGTGTCACGATTCTTTGGAATTCTAGCTTCCCGATTTCCACTCTTTTTTGCTGTTGAAAGAATTCTATAAACTTGTTTGCTATAGTAAAATCAAATATTGATATTTTAAATGAACTAGTGCACGGCCAAAAACTTCAATTTGTATGACCTGGGAGCAATAGCTGCACAGACACTAATATTATTTTACCACAGCAGTCCTGGGACAGTAGTGGTAAGTAGCTAATGGCTTCTCACCACGTAGGTGATGTGCCCACACCATTACATTTGTTATGTGGGTCATTATGTCCCACTTTATGTGTATTTTTTTATTTTGTTAAAGTGGCTATGGGTTGGCAAGCACTGACTTGCTGCCACTTAGTAGTTAACACTGCATGAACAAATTACTTTGTACAAAGATGTCTGCAGCAGTTTGCTATTAGTCAATTGGTGGTGGTTCATTTTGATTTCATACGGATGAATCCACAAATCCAAAGCCAAAAAACAAATGCACAAGTGTAGATTTAAATAGAACTACAGTATCATGTCTCCTAGTATTAAAGTAAAAGTACATTAGCCAAGTTGTAATTTAGTGAATAACTAGAAACCGTACATGATCTACTTATAGTATGCTCTGCAAATGACCCCTTATTAGAAAAGAGGTGACGCTCCTCTTTTTAAGCAGAGTCCTAAATGAGAGGAATAATAGTCCTGAAAGGACATCTTAAAAAAATTAAAAAATCTGTTCGAACTTCTACCTATTACCATGGTGGTCATATGCAAGTTAAAGAGGAATCTGTCATCATTTTAAAGCGTTCTAATTCACATCTGAAAAAAAATACACAGGAGGAGATGGAATTATTATTATTATTATTATTCTTTATTTCTAAAGCGCCAGCATATTCCGCAGCGCTGTACAATAAGCACAGTATAGACAGAGTTACAATACATTGAACAACATTTGACAAACAGTACAGGAGGAGATGAGGGCCCTATTCCCGTAGGAACTCAAAATCTGGGAGGGTTGGAGTTGGAAACAGGAGGAGAGGACTGTAAGGTGAGAGTGATTGATGGTTGCGTCAGTGAGTTGGGTGGTAGGCTTCCCTAAATAGGAATGTTTTAAGGGAGCGTTTGAAGGAAGAGAAGTTAGGGGAAAGTCTGACAGTATGAGGGAGAGCGTTCCAGAGAGTGGGGGCTGCGCGTGAGAAATCCTGCAGTCTATCATGGGAAGAGGTGATGCGGGGAGAAGCTAGGCGCAGGTCACTGTTTGACCTTAGGGAGCGGGCTGGGGTGTATTTGGTGATTAGTGAGGACAGGTAGTGGGGAGCTGAGTTAGTGAGGGTTTTGTAGGTAAGGATAAGGATTTTGAACTTAATTCTGCAGTGGATGGGGAGCGGCAGAGACAGAGCGGTGGGTGAGGTGAATTAGCCTGGCGGAGGCGTTCAGGATGGATTGTAGGGGGGAGAGACGGGACAGAGGGAGGCCAGATAAGAGATTATTGCAATAGTCGAGTCGGGAGATTACCAGGGCGTGTATGAGTTGTTTTGTGGTGACAGTGGTAAGAAATGGCCGAATTCTGGAAATATTACGCAGTTGGTATCGGCAGGAGGTGGAAAGAGACTTGATGTGGGGGATGAAGGAAAGAGCAGAGTCAAGTGTAACTCCAAGGCAGCGAACTTGGTTTGATGGGGAGATGGTGATACCCTCCACCGTGATAGAGAAGTCAGGAGGTGGGGAGGCATTGGAGGGAGGAATAAGTAGGAGTTCAGTCTTTGACATTTTGATCTTTAGGTGGTGGGAGGCCATCCAGGAGGAGATGCCAGATAAACAGTCACTGACTTTTGAAAGGACAGGGGGAGAGAGATAATTTCCCACCCCACCATAGTAAATTCTCCCCATGGCCGGATTTACGTCTCCGGAGCCATCTCACAGAAATCTGGCACGCTCCTAGCCCCCCACCCCCAAAAAAGTACCAAAACAAAACAAAATTTTGGGCTTTGAGAAAATATAAAAAATAAAATTTTTAAAAGACTGAAAAGCAGTTTCTCTCTTCGCTCACATCAGAAGAAAGGGCCTTAAAATGAAGCAGAAGTGTAACAGAATGTTAGGGCTCGGGATAAGCAGAAACAAATAGTAGCCTAACCCTAACCTTAATTTCAAAGCCTAGCTGTGGGAAATAATGCTCCATTTCGACCCGGAGCAACCAAAATTCTGGGCATCAAAATACAGCCACTCCTGAGGGTCTTTTTCAAGACGTGACTATTTTACCACTTTTTTGATGCTGCTTTAATTTCACCAATTTTTCAATAGAATATCAAAACTTTGCTTTGCTTTTGAACAAAAAAGTAGAGCGCTTGTTTTTTCTTTTTACATTTTGCATGGTCATGTTTGGTATCATTAGAAAGGCCAGAGGCTTACCTGTCCAATCACATCTAACTTGAACTTGTGGCGTGTAAAGAATGGAGATACAGGTATCCAAAGTACACCCGTTTCCATCGCAGCAGAGTTGTGTTTTAGATAAACCAATGTGTAATAACTCATTGTGCCATCACCTCCACATTTGCTTCTGGTGTGGGAAATGAGGTGAGTTAGCACAGTGGCTTTGTTTGCTTTATAAGTAAAAGCATATAATACCTTTGCCTTATAAAGCAAAAAATGTATTTCTACACATTATGGCTGGCGCCAGACGAGTGCACTATGGGCGCCCATACAGACATGCTTACCGGCTTCCGTTGCAGCGCTTTGACGCTGCAATGGGCCGGTCACACGCTTGTGTGTGCGCACGAAATGCGCACGCAACAAGCGTCCTTTATCAAATCCTCCCTGTCGATGCGCGTTGACGCTCTCCAAAGACTCTAAAGACATGGATTTTGATGTTGCTTGGTTTTCATTTTCCAGTGTCCTTTTTCCAATTTTGTTCAAATTAATATTTTCTAACATTTTAAACAGATCGCTTTAGGGACTTGCGGTACTTGCCTATATATAGAAAATGGAGTAATTGGTGGGCGCGACAATTTTGACACTTTGTGTGGGGTAGAGCCTATGACACGATCGCCACTGCACCCGTGTGTGTCATCCCTAAATGACAAGAAAATACAAATGGAAAAAGGGGGGGGTGCGGCACTGGGAAGCTCCGCACCCCCCCCCCTTTTTCCACTTGCCTATATATGTTTAAAAATGTTTCTAATGTTTTAGCACTCCTTTCAATTTAAATTATTCTTTTTAACTATTATTTTAAGGTTGGATTCTTCAAGCGCGTTCGACCACCACAAGAGGAAGCTGAAAGAGAGCAACTTCAACCACAAGAGAATGGAGAAGGAACTACAGATGCTTAAATGCATAAACAATGTGAACACTTTTATTAAGATTCATTGCGTATTAGTTTTATGAAATAAAGTCTAATGCATCCGAGATGCAGAAAGGGTTTATAAAAGTTTAACTTTCCCACCATTCTAAAATACTCATATGCGGAGAAAGTGATTTGTTACTATATACCTGTGTATGATCACATTTGATTTTTACAATTAAATATGGTATCGCCTTCCATAACGTGAACGCAACGGATCTACGTTAAAAATTAACTTTTATGCACTGTTTTCTAATGAAAAACGTATGAAAATAAATCCATTTGTAGAACACAAAAATTAGGTATCACATTTAATATTTATCTCTTTTTTTTTTCTACAAAAATTTGTTTAAGAAATGTTTTATAACAGTGGCCCATACTAATATGAACTTGATCTGTAATCATGCTTTTTATATCGTTGCCAACACATGAAGTTTGAATATACTGATTTGGTTGTATTTTGAAAGACTAGTAAGGATGTATGACTAATTTGGTACTTTGCGATTTAAATTATATTTATAATACTTGATTTCTTGTGCTTTTAAACTTATGGCTGTACGTACAATCAGGTTTAAGTAATTTGAATGCCACATTTAGAGAATGTTACAGATTTTGTTTAAGAAGCTCAACCAGTTAAAGGAACACTCTAGGCTAAACCCCCCCTTTTTTTTACATTAAAATATACCTATTCCCTACCTAGTTATTCAGTATATATATATATATTTTTTTTTAATGTAATACTTACCCTAAAACCCACTTGTTTCCAACGGCGTCTCTTTTTTTTATATATACTCACCGCCTTCTTCTTCCGCTCCCGTCCTGTTAGAGCTTGAACTTGGCTAATGGTTTACGTGAGACGTGCGCATGCGCGCCTCTCACGTAAGCCAGCCAATCAGCAGGCTTCCTCTTCTTCTTTGATTAGTGTTACGCGCAAGAGGATGCGCGCAACACTAATCAGCTGCTGCAGCCAGCTACTGCGGCGAGTTGGAGACGTCATCGTGCTGAAAGCGCGATGACGTCTCCTACTCGGCAATAGTCAGCAGAAGCGGGAAATATGAATCCCGCTCTGCTGACTGACAGCTGGGAGGGCGGAGTAAAGTCCTCCGCGTCTCTCAGCTGTTTTAGCCGATTGGCTGAGCGGAGGGAGGGGGGAAAGACAAGGGCATAGTAAGGGCATCATGACCACCTAAAAAAGCTTAGGTGGTCCTGTTGCCTAGAGTATCCTTTTAAGTAGAATTGATGTGTGCAAGTTTAAACAGAACAGTAAGTGATGGGGACCTTATGTATATTTATGTAACTTTGTGCAATAGATTAAGATGATTCAGTCACACATGCTTATTCTGGATACACATTATAAAGCTATGCAGTTGTATCTAGTGATGTGGAAAGGGACGCAACATATTTCATGAATAGCATTGTTTGTATGCTTCTAGAGAAAGCCTTTCGAAAAAGTAATAGTACTGTAGGCACATTTTCAAACAACCATAGTTTCTTGTTTTGTCTTTCATGGCTTAGTGAACAAACCACATATTTCTTTACTCCCAGTAACAAGGACCTTAGAGTAATAAAAGGCTCATGGCAAGTAAAGCATACAATGAGCTAATTGTAGGCGTGGTGAGAAGATATCTGAATTCATTAAGTAGATTCAGTGATTATCAATAATGCAGTAGCTTTTGTTCTGGCTGGGTGGAGTAGAGGTATTGTCACTGCTCTGCATGGAGTCATGGGTTCAATCCCAGCGAGCAACCTCTCCAGTAAGTGTCTTTGGCAGACCCCTAACGGTACATACTCGCCACCCAGGACATACTTGAAAACGAGAGAAATCTCAATGTATCCTTCCTGGTAAAATCCTTTCTCAAAAAAAGTCATCATTTTTTATCATTTCTCACACACTCCTTAATTTGCTTTTAAAGTTACTTTCCGCCAAGTTATTTTATTTCTCAGTTTCTGAACACATAATTAACTATAGTTACAATAGAAAAAGGCAACATTTTATATATCATAATTTCACAAAGTAAGGTGATATCAAGAGACTGCTGAGACTGAAAGCTGTCATTTCATTGGAAGGGATGCATTTGAAAAATTATCTAAACCACTAATATAGGGGAAAACTGGGTTTAGTTGCTGTTGATTTATATTTTCAAAGTGTAATTTTGTATAACACTGTATTGTAGTTTGGGCTGTATTATTTTAAAATTCTTGAATATGTTTCTCTATATGTTGCTTTTTATAGTCCCTTTTTTACTTTTGTAGTTTTTAAACAAGATGACACATTTCCTGTTTCAGAAAAACATGTTTGCACTGGTTAACCTCACACCTTTTCAAGTTTTATTTTTAATTTATGTGCTGAATAACACTGAGGTAAAATGCTCACAGAAAAATGTAGCTTTATATTATGGTTCTAAAATAAAGAACTACTGGTTTAAACAATTGTGGCTTTGTTTTTGGGAGTTTTCCCTCATTTGATTGAAGTGCGTGCCATACAATTGTAGTCCATTCCAGAATCTCAAACAATGTTTTCTTTTAAACCATTTTTATTCATTTTCAAAAGAGGATATAGCAACAACTGCAGTAGCAACCCTTTTGAAGCAGAATGGGTAAATCTTGGAAATAGTGTCATCTTGACAATTAACACAAGCCGCAGGTAGGAAAGCAAGAGAGAGTCCCACGTCACCAATAATGTTTTAATATGTGATAAGACAGGATTGATATTCAGCCTATAGAAGTGCGAAAGGTCAGCAGTTTAAATATACCATAAAGGAAACAAAGTAGCAAAACAAGAGGACATAGTCTTAGATTAGAGGGGCAAAGGTTTAAAAGTAACATCAGGAAGCATTATTTTACTGAGAGGGTGGTGGATACATGGAACAGTCTTCCAGTTGAAGTGGTAGAGGCCAAAACAGTAATTGAATTTAAGCAAGCATGGGATAGGCATAAGGCTATCCTAAACAAAAGATAAATCCAGGTAAAGTATCCATGTAATTGGGCAGACTAGATGGGCCGAAAGGTTCTTATCTGCCGACATTTTTCTATGTTCTTTATTCGCACTTATTGCCTTCTTTGGGTTTTGGCTCGCCATAATTGTACCGATAAGAAAAGTCAATGCGCTACATAAAGAGTGTTTACTTACAGAAGAGGTTATTAAGGTGTTTATTCTCTGAGCCTCAGTAATACAAGTCATCGTCTTTCCATGTACAGACAGATGGTCAGTTGCAAAAATGAATCTTAAATGCAGCGAAAATGTACAGGACAGGCTCAGCTTCTATGGACATTGCAATATGTGAGACTGTGTGTGACAATGTGTGTATATGAGAATGTGTGTGTGAGTGTACGTAAGTGTAGGGGACACAAGGCATTTATATAAATACAAAATGCAGCTATTCTAACTTCTACCCAGAACTCTAGTATTCTTACAAGGTAATTCAGCTGTTTAGTGGGCAGAGTATTCCAAGAACAGATCTGCATCGTAAGCAAGTATAGAGCCTTGTATTGGTTATTTTGGTGTCCATAGATAGAGCAATATCACTGCAAACCCTCTGTTGTCTTGTCTATCAAATCTCATTCATACCTATTCCTGGCCCCAATTTATATAGGATATATAATATTTAACAGGCAGGCAGATTCCCAGATATTTGATATAAGGGGCTGTCATCCATTGAAAAGGGAATGAATGAAGCCAGTCCCCACTGTGGCTGGGGCCCACTGAAAGAGCTATGGTTTTGCCATAGCTAATTTTGAATCTCGACGCTGTATGGAAGGAGTCCAGAAGAGAAAGTAGTCTGGGAACATCAGAGGATGTGCCGGGCAAGAAAAATAAGAGATCGTCAGCAAACTACACCACTTTTAAGGTAACTGTGCAGTTCAGACATATGCCAGCTATATTCCTACTGCATTCTATAATGCGGATGAGAAGGCTAAGTTGAAAAGAAGGGTGGACAACAAGCAGCCCTGCCTAGTTCCCCCTTCCAGTATGCAAGGTTCTGAGTATAACTTATTTAATGGGACCACCAGAGATTGGCGAACATAAAGCGTCCTAAACACAGCACCAGGATTTCCCTCCCAAAGAAGGAAAATTTAATGAAACGGTTCAGACGTATGCCAGCTATAGGTAATCCAAACGTGGACCTCTTTCTTGGGGTGCCTAGAGGGATGTCAGCTATACCCTCCTGACGAGGCCCAAGGCCGAAACAATCGTCGGGGGTTGCTGCATCTCTCGTGCAGGGATGACGTCCTTGGCAATCAGTACTGGCCTCCCTTTCTGGGTGAGAGCAGACTGATTTGCATATGGAGCATTCATCCCTGTAATGGCACAATCGAGCAAAAACCCTGTGAGACCTGAGCGGGCCCCCATCGTAGAGCAGGCCACTAGTGCAGCTGCTCGTCCTCAGGATCTTCACAAACCTCTTTTTATGCCAGCTATACCCCTACTGGATTCTATAATGCGGATGAGAGGTTCAAGGGCTAAGTTGAAAAGAAGTGTGGACAACAGGCAGCCCTGCCTAGTTCCCCCTTCCAGTATGCAAGGTTCCGAGTTTAACTTGTTTACTGTGACCACCAAGAGCTGGGCGAACAAAAAGCGTCCTAAACAGTACCAGGATTTCCATCCCAAAGAAGGAAAATTTAGTAAAACAAACGAGGTATTCCCATGAAATTCTGTCTAAAGCCTTATCGGCTTTGCAATTTAATAATATATTCTGGGAGTGTGGTGTAAGGGAAGTAGACCAGATAGTTGCTAAGGCCTTGCAGATGTTTTTAGTGGAATGGCAAACATGAAGGAGCCAGTTTGGGACAGGCCAATCATATGTGACAGGGAGGCCTGCAGGCATCTGGCCATGATAGTGGAAAGGATTTTCAGATCCATATTAAGAAGAGATATAGGGGGAAGTAATTCGAGTGGGATCCTTACGGGATCCATAACTAAGTGGGGCGTCACAAAACCTGAGAGTAATCTGTAATATTCCAGCCCAAACTTTCAGTACTGGGAGTCTTTCCATTTTTAAGACTATTTATTTTGTTCTGTACATCTTTGGCAGTAATAGGGGCTAAGAAAAGTTTTCTTTTCTGCAAAGACATCTTGAGAATGTTGGCTTGGTGGAAAAAAAGCTATTTGGTTGTGCCAATCATCAGAGCTGGCTGCATAAAACTCCGCAAAATAATCACTAAAATGATTATCAATGGACATGTGGTCTGTGAGGAGTTTGCCATTGTGGGATTTGAGAGAGGTAATATAAGGCCGGGCCATTGTCTGGGAGTGGATCAGGTTAGCTAACAAGAAGTAATATACAGTATAGGGATATATATGAGTGCCTGTGAGTTACCAAGGAATTTATAAACAAGCTCAAGATCACAATACTTCAAGATAATGGGGGTAACACTAAAATATATAAGTATTGTGATGCGTTAATGTAATAAATAAAAGATATTTAAAAAATAGCTCAAATTACCGATGTATAAAAGCAAGACACGGGTGGTCGGTACACACTATTTTCATTGACTAGATGCGGTTGCTGATCTGCAGGAGTATATATGCTTATACAGATTACTACATCAACATGGATGCAAATTCTTCATGGGTTGAAGGGTATAGGCTAGTTGAGAAAAATGGAGTAATCAAGGGCTCAGGTGAGATTGCGGTGCTTTGTAGCTGATAATAAGTAATGGAAGAGGGGCTCAATCCATATCGAGTGGTCCAGAAAATAAATAATTGGTTGCTTGACCATTTTTAAAAAAATATATTTTTTGGCAGTGATGACCCCTATATGTTGGTAGTTTAAATCCAAGACTATTTTAATTTCATACTGACTTGTTTAAAAAGGCGACCATTTTTGCAACACGCCAGGTGCCATTTTTTGTGTTTTCAGAGGTTTGTAGAAAAATGCATACTTCAGTTATGGTTTGTCACAGAGCTGTGGCACAAAATGTATTATTCTTAGCACATTCTGGACTACATTTTTGCGAATTATGTCATTTAGCTATCTTGTTTCCATGTGACTAAAATTTCATGCCAAACGTGACGCACGCGGTTACAAAAAATTCAAATTTCAGAAGGACAATTTTTTGGGAAGGGTTAAAATATTCAGATTCAAATTTTTTTTGCGAGTACCTATGGTAGGGTATTTTATGTAATAAAACAAGTAAGCCCTGACACTTGTCCCTTTTTTTTTAAGCAGGGAACTACAAGTATGTTATTTTTTTTATATTCCACTGGGAGAAGAGCAAATAAACAAAATAAGAACATTTCATTTTTTTGGTGGTAGTGTCCCTTCAAACATTTACAACAATTGATTCTTTAGTAAATCTTTAATTTGAAAATGCTAGATAACATTTGATATGTACCTGGTATCATTAACTCATTTTTATATTCATTACTTTCATATATACATAATTTGGTTACTACTTCATAAATGTTATATTGACATGAATTATTAGTAATCCGGTAGCATTCGAAAAATATGTAGTCCCCTAATACCAGCAGAAGAGCTTTTGCGTAATGACATTATTATCCATCTTCTTTTATATTACATATAACAGTACAAAATAACACTCTTTAAAAGAAATCTTCATCTATCCAAACAGTTTTCCTTTGCTCCTCCGCAATTTTTTCTTTGATTATTCGTAGAAGGTCCTCTGGAGTGCTCCACGTTTCCATCTCTATTGTCGCATAGAGACACGGAAGTGATTCAAGCTCTTTCTCCTTCTGTCGACAAACACGTAGAAATTCGTCTTCATTTTCTATCCTTAGTTGCAACTTCCTGCATTAATTAAATAAAATTAAATAAAGATTTTGTGATATAACAAGGTGTCACTTTACATTGTTTATGCTTACACGCTTCTATAACATACCGGTATATTCTTATAAATGTTTATGTTTTGGCACACACTTATTACACAGTTAATGTTTATGTACTATGTTATGAAATTAATTTGGATCTAATATTATCCCTTGACTGCAAGGGTATCTTTGAATTTTGTGTGGGGATGTTATGGGTATCATTATTTTCCCTTAAACGGTATATATAATGTATACCATTTTTGGGATATTGTAAATCTATTATGTCCTGTTCCTATCAAGGCAGCATTGAGTTAAAGGTAGATTCTCCCTCACAGCAGGTAGGGAAGGAAAATAGAACTCTGCAATACAGTAAAGGCTGGTGAAGTCTGAAGTTGGGGAGACAGACCATGCCTATATGGTCAGGCCCCACCAGTGCTGGCTCTAGTGTTTGTGGATCCTGGTGCAAGGTAAAATGCAGGGCAACTATTTTTTATTTTCATTTTTTCAGAAACAAAGTATTAAACAACATACTTATATCCATTAAAATATAATAATAATATCCTTCACTGAAGGTCCACGTCCAGGCCCTCTCTGAAAATGTTAATTGACAAAATGAAAATCTTACGTTCAAATGAGGAGCTTGCACTAGCACCGGCAGCGACGGCGCAGTACTTCACCAAGGTATGGTTTCATTTGGCTGCATATTGCTCCTCGGCAAGCTTTCGGGAGACTTTAAAGGAGACGGATGGACTTGAGGTGGATGCGGAGGTGTCCAGTCCGATGGAGGAAGGCGACGGACCTGACCTGGCATTGCGAATACCTGAGGCTCCCTGATTTGCACGCCACATCCCACCTTTTTTACCCACACACACTTACTGTGTTCTGCCCTACCCAAATGTCCCCTCTGCTCTCCCTACCATACTTCATCCCCCTCCCCCTTTCGTGTCCACCTCTCTATTGACTTATCCTTCTTCTTTTCTTCTGCACATCCTGTGTTTCCTGTACTCTTCATCTGTCAGTTCTTTTAGTCCCACACCGTGATCTCTCGTACTGTTCATAGTAATTTTTACTCCCTACAGCACCTTTTTCACCCGGCCCTATCAGGTCTGCACTACTTTTGGTATGGTATGCACCGTCGACTTACTATATGAGATGACGCTTTACTGTTAATATGGATGATAATCTTTAGACTTTTAAGCAGTTCAGGATTAGGAATGAGCCGAACACCCCCGTATTTGGTTCGCATTCGAACTCGAACAATTTCAAAAGTTCGAGTTCGAACTCGAACTCGAACACGAACCGAACTCAATGCAAGTCAATGGGACTCAAAAGTTAGATTTTTAGAGTGCCCTCCAAGAGGGCATATATGCAAGATATTTGCCATAAAAGGTGTATGGGGGTCCGGGTAGTGCCCTGGGGGACAGGAAACAAGGACAAAAAGTTATAAAAAATATGTTTTTAAAGGAACAGTGAGTTTTCCATAAAATAAGGGTTAAAAATAAAAATGAAAAATTCCTTCAAATATCGTGCCTAGGAGATCCCCATAACCTGCCCGTGAAGTGGCGGATTTGTAGGATGTATAGAAACATCGCCATCAGACACCCACACATGACACCTAGCCACCCTTAAGGGGTTAAAATGCACAGGGACTGGCTACTATCCTGTTAGATGAGGGAATGTATTATATGTATAAAGCAAGGTATATATGACAATGGATAGTCAGAGACTCTAGGGACTCCGCTTGTACGCTTTATGATAGACATTTTCACGTTGTGTTGTGTTACTAATGCAGAAGCAGCAACGCTAGCACCAAAACTATAGATATAACCCAATAATAATTGTATGCTCACATAGGCCCTTCGGGAGAGGTACATGACATACAAATACTGGAATATTACGTTTAAATCTAAGGAGTGTGATAAAGATTTTATTAAGCCCTTGATGACAAATGACGTAACATCTACATCATTAATGATTGGCTTTACAGAGCCCTGGTCCTTAAGGGGTTAAACAGCATATCAGAGGAACATGTAGTAGAAATGAACACTTCTTAGAATTCAGAAGCACAGTGTTCATACATGTGCAGGAGCCACACCCAGTCTGCAGGCAATGTATCAAATTCATGAGACCAGACTAATTAGAAGCAGATGTTATTTCCAAACACTAATTAACACCTGTTGTTTATGCCGTTTGAGAGCCCTTCTGTAAGCACATGTCATTTAGAGGTGAGAATCTTTGCACCTAGACATTAGGCAGACTGTAAATCATGCTTTCCTTGTAAGCTAGAAAATCCACATCACCCATTGCAGCATTTTAAAGATGAAACACACAGGTGGCGCAAAAAATAATATGCAAGCAACATGCGTGCCTTCTTTCCCTGGGTAGTTTTTTAATTCAATATCTAATAAACCGTTGCTTATAATATTATGCAGAAAAGAGTCTATTTCTAGATTTTTTTGTATTTTTCAAGCATTTTTTATACTTTTTCAAAAAGCCGTTTGACTTGAAGCATACAGCCCCGTTTGGTGTCGTCATTTCATAGCTAAAATCACAGTGCAGGAGACACTCTGCGGTCTCCTAGCTCCCCACTACGCAGAACGGGTCAACTTAATTCGGCAGCACCATCTCGCCAAGTAACGCCAGGGTCATCTCAGGCCGCTCGAGACGCCGAGTGCCGTGACACTCGGTAGTCGGGCCTGACGCCATCAAGAGGGGGTCAGATTGGAGCACACCCGCAGACGGATAACACCTCATTCCGTCACACACATGACCTGCTTAGCCCTATATATAGGGCCAGCAGTACACTTGCTCCTTGGGTCAGGATAGGTCTATACCTATTGAGTACCTGCACCTTGGAATTGTGTTTCTGTATATCTATCTGTACATGACCCATTGGCTTTGTTTCTGGTTGATTCTTCTGTCTGTACCCTGTACCTTGCATATGATAGTATCGTGTTTGACTTTGGCTTTGTTTCTGGTTGATTCTTCTGTCTGTTCCCTGGAATCTGTATTTGTGACAACCTGTGTATGAACTATTGCTTATGCTCCTTGACCATTCTTGCCTGCTCCTTGGAATCTGTATTTATGACATTCTTGTGTTAAGGTCTTTTCAAACTCCTGTCATTTATTGTGTCTACCCTCAGCCCTGTCATCTGTTTTAGATCAGAAATCGTACCCAGTGCAGGGCTCCCTCTAGTGCCTGCATCCTGTACTATCACCTCTTGTTCTGTCTCTGTGTATGTGTAGTGTGTGCTGGATTCTGCAATATGCAGCAGACCACAAACCTGCCTCAAGGGCTTAATACTACGCAGCCTAAAGGGCCCCCTTACATCCATAGGGGGTGATCTTGACAGGTATCTATAATGAGTATGGGAATTTTTGATGGGGTTAGATTTATATGTTAAGTAATTGTGCTGAAACAAAATCACTTAACACCAGGGTCTGGTGAGTGCTGGCCCTGGGCCCCACTCATATTACCTTTTATTGCTATTGATGCTCTATGAAACTTTTATACAAAACGCAGAGCTGGGAGTGTTATTTTCGGGGAGGTCTGTGAAACTCTCATACACACTGCACATTACTGTGAGTTTTGTTTCAATGGAACTCTGTGATGCGTTCATACACACCGTACATTACTGTGAGTTTTATTGCTGTGGAGCGCTGTAAAAACTGTAATGTATTGTGTTTTGCCTATGTTTCTTTTTTGTCATCCTGTCCACTGTAGCTAGTCTGCTTGAACCCTCTCTCCTGTTATGTTTGTGTGCAGTAACAGATTAAACAGAAAAAAGAGCAGGCGCTCAGCTCAGTTGTGAAGCTCTGTGTCTGTCACGTTATTTTACAATAACCACTTCTCTACATACTGCACATTACTGTGAACTTATTGCTGTGAAATCTCTAAGTGAATAAACCTTGACTCCTCCACACACATTGTGTAGGTATACTTATAATTTATACCAAAGATTTCACATACAAAGTACATAGAATAGAATGAGAGAATAATGGTGGGCAGGACCTCTACAATGATAAAAAAAAGTCCAATGCTCTGTTACATACTTATTTGATATTCCTACAATTTAAAGTGATTCCCTGCATCAGAGCAACTGAACCCCCACCCCAACCACGTACCCACTGCCACTGGTGCATTTTGTGCTATTCAGACTGTATTCCTATAGACTTTCCCTATGCTGGGGCAGAGGTCCCATGCAGCTCCTGCTGATGGCTCTTCCTATGCTGGAAGGAAGAGAAACCCTGGAGTCTTTCCCTGTGTTGAGAGGAGGGGAAGCTCCCTACAGCTCCTGCTAATGTCAGTGTACTAGGGAGGAGAGTCCTTTTAGTGTTGCTGGTTCTCTATCTCCTTAGAGGAGGGGAGTTCCTGACTGGCTCTCTGTGTATGAATCCTCTCCAGGGCCGGCCCAAGACACTGTGCTGCCTGGGTCCATGGATGAAATGCTGCCACCCCCAAAAAAACATGTGCCATGTATGAGCGTATCGCAGAGTTCCACAGCAATAAAACTCACAGTAATGTACTGTGTATGCGTGTATCACAGAGCTCCACAGCAATAAAACTCTGCATAGAAGGCTTATCAATAAATTGCAATCTTTGAGCTTGGATTCCAATATTGTTGAATGGATTAGGCAGTGGCTGAGTGACAGGCAACAGAGGGTTGTGGTAAATGGAGTTTATTCGGCGCAAGGTCTTGTTACCAGTGGGATACCTCAGGGGTCAGTACTTGGACCCATTCTATTTAATATTTTTAATAGTGATATTGCAGAAGGTATTAATGGAAAAGTATGTCTTTTTGCTGATGACACAAAGATTTGCAACAGGGTTGATGTTCCTGGAGGGATCAGCCAAATGACAAATGATTTAGGTAAACTAAAAAAATGGTCGGAGCTGTGGCAATTGAGTTTTAATGTGGATAAGTGCAAGATAATGCACCTGGGGCGTAAAAACCCAAGGGCTGAATATAGAATATTTGATACAGTCCTAACCTCAACATCTGAGGAAAGGGATTTAGGGGTCATTATTTCAGAGGATCTAAGGGTAAGTAGTCAATGTAATAGAGCAGCAGGAAATGCTAGCAGAATGCTTGGTTGTGTAGGGAGAGGTATTAGCAGTAGGAAAAGGGAAGTGCTCATGCCACTGTACAGAGCACTGGTGAGAACTCACTTGGAGTACTGTGTGCAGTACTGGAGACCGTATCTCCAGAAGGATATAGAGATCTTAGAGAGAGTTCAGAGAAGGGTTACTAAAATGGTGTACGGCTTGAAGGAGAAAAGTTACCAGGAAAGGCTCTTAACATGTACAGCTTGGAAAAAAGACGAGACAGAGGAGATATGATAGAAACATTTAAATATGTAAAGGGAATCCACAAGGTAGAGGAAGGGAGTATTTTTAAACGGAAACAAAGTAGCAAAACAAGAGGACATAGTCTTAGATTAGAGGGGCAAAGGTATAAAAGTAACATCAGGAAGCATTATTTTACTGAGAGGGTGGTGGATACATGGAACAGCCTTCCAGTAGAAGTGGTAGAGGCCAAAACAGTAATTGAATTTAAGCAAGCATGGGATAGGCATAAGGCTATCCTAAACAAAAGATAAATCCAGGTAAAGTATCCATGTAATTGGGCAGACTAGATGGGCCGAAAGGTTCTTATCTGCCGACATTTTTCTATGTTTCTATGTTGTGCCTAGCTGAGGTCCAAAATGCTGCCCCTGGCAAAGTGCTGCCTGGAGCCATGGCTCCATCTGGCCCCATGGACGACCCTGGCGTCTACAGCAGTTGATCATCAATCCTTTCCCTATAGTACTGTTCTACTGCTCTGAAGTTCTCTGCTACTTCTCAGTCTGGGAGATAATCAGTCCAGGGACAGACGATGCGATTAGTATTGCTCAACATTAGTCAAACAAGACAGAACAATATCCATTCAAACATTTAACAGATACAAGCACATTCCAGATAGGAGTTGGAAAAGACTACGGTGATCCACACAGTAATCCTATCATCAGATAGTAGCAGATACACATAGACTATAACGATAGACAAACATAGTATTCCTATATAACATAGATTACACAAACACCCTGCAACCTACAGGTACAGAGTAACTTCAACACAGGAGAGGGCAGGGAAATAATTTAGAACATCAAGCCTGCACCTCCCAAAAATATCTCTACGCCCATGTACCACAAGTACAAAGTGACACATGTCACAGACGTTTTGCACAAACGTCCATATAGCAATTTAATTGCCTGGGGGCAGAACCCTACTCTAGGGACACACACAGAGAATACGTCAAATTCTCCCACGCAGTACAGAGAACCCATTTACTCACTGCACAGGGCTGCACACACCCTAACCACACCAGACCTCAGATACATGTATACCCAGACACACCAGACCTCAGATACTTGTATAGCCAGACACAGACATCAGATACATGTATACCCAAAGAGATCAGACCTCAGATACATGTATACCCAGAGAGATCAGACCTCAGATACATGTATACCCAGAGAGATCAGACCTCAGATACATGTATACCCAGTGTAATCCTTGTACCCACCCTGGGTATTATGTCCTTAATAAAGCACGGTCCTCTAGGGTTGCATAAGTAAGTTCTGTAACTTTATTGTATTGAACGCTTCAGCAGGCAGCAGTATCAGCATACAAAAAAAACCAAAGACATCCCTACAAACAAAATCCTGGCTCCTCGAGCTCTTACTAACCAAGAGATCCATACTATCAGTGTTTTAAACTAAGCAAAACAGGCTTCACCAACCTTAGAAAGCGTCAGAGTTTGAACCACCGAGGTTTCTGCTTGGAACCAAACAGTCTGCTTCCAGCACACACAGGCCTCTCTCTCAGACTGAAGAGCAGGCAGTGATTGCATTTACTGTTGCTAATGACTTACAGATGACCAGTGTGTTTGAGTCTACCTAAAAAAAAACTCCTTGACTACATTATGTTGTACACCAACACTCCCCTGGACCTAAACATCAAATCCCTCTCTAAAAAGATTAGAGGGGATGTACGCGCCATCACAGAAGACACCATGCACTTTATCACATCAGACAGATCAGACCTCAGACACAGACACTGGGGCAGTCGCCAGAATGCACTAACAGCATTCTGACAGGCCCCTCCGGCTGGCCGCATTGCAGCAAGTGGCTGCTGGCAAAGGTTGCTCAGCTGGGGCAGCGCTCTCGTGAGAGCTTACAGGTTTCGCGAGATCTCATTTATATAAATCTAGTAATAACATTTTTAAGCATATATTTTTCATGTTGAAGTGTGTATACATGTTCCGGTCCCTTTGTATTTGACAATGAGCTAGAATAATTATTACTCTCTAGCAGGGTCAGGAATCCATGTATCCTGTATTGGTAGAGGAAAATAGGGACACGGTCATATGTCAAAATCTTTCTAAAGCAGGGTCAGTGCCACCCTCGCATGTGGAAATATGCCATAAAAGTATTCAAGAAAGGGTATACCATTTAAAAATGTAAAATATGAAAAAGAACATTTATTTGATTAGTTTATGTATTATCCACATGAACTAATATGAACTGGAAAAGGGAACTAAAGCTTAATGTTAACTCAACCTTTAATTTGCTTTAAAGTGTAGCAACTGAAGCTGGGCTCATTTGAAAGGGAATCACTCCCCACATGTGTTTAGGTTAAATATTATAACCCTTAATATTCTGTTTTTGCAGAAAGTCATCCAGCCGTTGTTTAAAAGTCTGTACAGACTCAGGCCCAACCACCTCAACAGGCAGAGAATTCTACAGCTTTATTGTTCTCACTGTAAAATAACGCTTCCTATGCTTTAGGCAGGATTTTATTTTATGGAGTCTAAATCGGGGACCTGTGCCCTGTGTATAGTCCTACTAATGTATAGGTTCCCAGACAATTGTTTATAATGTCTCTATACAGTATATACAGTTGTGTTCAAAATTATTCAACCCCCACTGAAATTGAGTGTTTTGGCCAGTTTGACATTGATTTTGATCATTCAGTCATCTTGCTTACAATTAAATCAAAGAGGCACGTGTAGGTCAGACAAATATAACATAACATTTATAATGAAATAGCCACAAATGTCTTTTCTGTGCTCACATCATTATCAGTTTTATTCAACCCCCAAGTGACATTCAATCTTAGTACTTAGTACAACATCCTTTTACAGTTATAACAGCTTTTAAACGTGAAGCATAGCTTGACACAAGTGTCTTGCAGCGATCTACGGGTATCTTCGCCCATTCGTCATGGGCAAAAGCCTCCAGTTCAGTCACATTCTTAGGCTTGCGCACTGCAACTGCTTTCTTTAAGTCCCACCAGAGGTTCTCAATCGCATTTAAGTCAGGTGACTGCGATGACCACTCTAAAATGTTCCAGCCTTTAATCTGCAACCATGCTCTAGTGGACTTGGAGGTATGCTTGGGATCATTGTCCTGTTGAAAGGTCCAACGTCTCCCAAGCCTCAGGTTTGTAACGGACTGCATCACATTGTCATCCAATATCTCCTGGTACTGAAGAGAATTCATGGTACCTTGCACACGCTGAAGCTTCCCTGTACCTGCAGAAACAAAACAGCCCCAAAGCATGATTGACCCCCCACCATGCTTCACAGTAGGCAAGGTGTTCTTTTCTTCATAGGCCTTGTTCTTCCTCCTCCAAACATAGCATTGATCCATGGGCCTAAACAGTTCTAATTTTGTTTCATCAGTCCACAGAACACTATCCCAAAACTTCTGTGGTTTGTCCACATGACTATTGGCATACTGCAGTCGACTCTTCTTATTCTTTGGAGACAGCAAGGGGGTGCGCCTGGGAGTTCTGGCATGGAGGCCTTCATTACGCAGTGTGCGCCGTATTGTCTGAGCTGAAACTTCAGTACCCACATCTGACAAATCTTTTCTCAGTTCCTCAGCAGTCAAACGGGGACTTTTCTCCACTCTACGCTTCAGGTAGCGCACAGCAGTCGAAGTCAGCATCTTCTTTCTGCCACGACCAGGTAGCGTTTCAACAGTGCCCTTTGCCTTGAATTTGCGAATGATGCTTCCTATGGTCTCTCTTGGTATGTTTAATATCTTTGCAATCTTCTTATAGCCATTGCCCTTCCTGTGAAGAGTAATCACCTCTTCTCTTGTCTTCCTGGACCATTCTCTTGACTTCACCATGTTTGTAACCACACCAGTAAATGTCTAGAAGGAGCTGAGTATCACAGTCATTTTAAAGCTGACTAATTGGTGTTTATTATGCTTTATTGCTGCTCCGTGACATCCACAGGTGTTTTCAATACCTGATTGAAAACACTTGAATGAACCTCTATTCTTCAGAGTGGTAGTCTTTAAGGGGTTGAATAATTGTGTCAATGAAGAATTCACAAAAGAAACATTTACTACTGTATTACAAAACCAATTGATGTCATTTTAGTTGCATATGGTTCTTTAAAAAGTCCTTGTAGGATTTCATTCTGAATACAATAACAAATGTACACTAAATTCCCTAAAACTCTTTACAGCATTGGGGGTTGAATAATTTTCAACACAACTGTATATTGATATAAAGTTTTCAGATCCCGTGTAAGGCACCGTTTTTCTAAACTAAACAGGTTTAAGGTCCGTAGAAAACGCACTCGTCTGACCCTAGCCGTAGCTGGTTTGTTTGCTTGCTTGTTTTTTTGCTAGCCCATATACAGGGTGATCAACAGCTGTAAGCAGAAGAGCCTTACTACAGGACACCTCTGTGCATTCTCACGGTTGAAAGTCATTTGTGCAGTGCTGCACAACAGCCCTCATTAAATTCTGTCCATAATCTTGAAGACTAACAGATATCATAGTCACAGTATTCCTAGCCAGTACAGAAGTACTTAAATAACTATCAAGGCATGCCCTGTTTAAATACAGAAATAATCCAGAGAAGCATCTTGAACACTTTAAAATACATACCAGAACAATATTAGTATATTTACATTACCTGATTTTCTTGAGGTTTTTCTCTGAAACCTTGATAAGTATGATGATGGGAAAGAGTTTTGCTCTGATTAATTGCTTTGTGCACTCCAGTCCAACATCAAGCAGGCAGTGTTTATTCTAAAAATAGAAATGTTTGTTATACTAATGTTATTAGCTATTTAAAAATTTGCCACAAGGTTGAAAAGGTGAGAGCTTTTATGTAGAACCCTAGAAAATAAAATGGCACAATCTTTTCATGAATCTTGCCATTTGCTGTTACATTCTCAAATTTGTTATTCTTACAGTATACAGGTGCATCGCAATAAATTAGAATGTCGTGGACAAGTTCATTTATTTCATTAATTCAACTCAAATTGTGAAACTTGTGTATTAAATAAATTTAATGCACAGACTGAAGTAGTTTAAGTCTTTGGTTCTTTTAATTGTGATGATTTGGCTCACATTTAACAAAACCCACCAATTCACTATCTCAACAAATTAGAATACATCATAAGACCAACAAAAAAAACATTTTTTGTGAATTGTTGGCCCTCTGGAAAGAATCTTCATTTACTTTAAATGTACTCATTACTTGGCAGGGGCTCCTTTTGCTTTAATTTCTGCCTCAATTTGGTGTGGCATGGAGGTGATCAGTCTGTGGCACTGCTGATGTGCTGTGGAAGCCCAGGTTTCTTTGACAGAGGCCTTCAGCTCATCTGCAGTTTTTGGTCTCTTGTTTCTCATTTTCCTCTTGACAATACTCCATAGATTCTCTATGGCAGTGTTTCCCAAACCTGTCCTCGGGACCCTCAATGAGGCCAGATTTTGCAGATCACCTGGGGGAAAAGCAGACAGAATCCTGCAATCACTGAGCAGCAAATCATATCACCTGTGCTGTGCTTCGGATATCTGTCAAACCTGGCGAGGCGGAGGGTCCTGAGGACAGGTTTGGGAAACACCTGGGGGTTCACGTCTGGTAAGTTTGCTGGCCAGTCAAGCACACCAACACCAGTCTAATTCATAAACGGCCGGCAAAGTGTGGAGCCACGTCATGATATTGATGAAGCTACGAGAGGGGGGCGATGCTCAACCAAGAGTAATGTGAAGCGAATTACAGCTGGCGCCATTATTATTATTATTTCCAATTATTCACGTACCTATATGATCCTGTTTACCGTTTACTTTTGATCTTTTATTTTTATCATACACATTTCACATTGTTTATTTTTGTTTATTACACGCTCTTGCAAGGTTAGGCTATGTTGGCGTTATTTATTTCCTTCCCTCTTCTACTAGTTTCGGCAATTTGGGGGTTAGGTCTTTATGATCATTGCCAGTGGCGCATGGCCAGTTCGTTATACACTGCCCCGAATATGTATTTACATTTCTATGGTGCCAGCTGTAATTCGCTTCACATTACTATTGGTTGACCATCGCCCCCCCTCTCGTAGCTTCATCAATATCATGACGTGGCTCTACAGTTTGCCGGCCGGTTTATGAATTAGATTGGGCGTGTTTATGCTGCCTCCCATTCTATTGGCCGTTTGTGGCCATGTGATTTGCCGGCATCCAGGAAGCGTTTATTTTCCTGGACATGCATATGGGATTACCGCTCGCCGAGGTCTGCCCCCTTTCAGGTGCATCGCGATTTCACACTGTATATATTTCCTAACTTTGTATGAGGACATTATAGCTCAGGATTAAGCCCTTAGTGGGCGAAACGCGTTGAGCTATGTGTTTTCTTCTCTGTTTTTAACTGTTTTTTGCTGGCTGGTTTGCTGTGTAGTTATTTTGGAAGGACATCCCTTGCTCTGTTTATGTCTTTAGATTAGAGGTATGTAGGTGGCTTGAACCGCCAAGGTGATTAGACAGATTCTATGGTTATGCCTTCCTTCTATTTGTGCTGTTAGCCTATGGGAATTCCTACGAGGTGCCGCTCGTTGCTACACTTTATTTACCTACTTCTATTTCTTTCTTTTATTTTTAGTGTGTCTTGGTTCAATAAAATTTGTTTGTGTTACCGACACATTCTCTGCACTTTGTGCAATCGTTTTTTGTATAGGAGTATTGAGCCTTGCAGCGCTGAGCGCACTAACTGCGCTCAGCGAGGTGGCCAGACGGGCATCGAGTGGAAGGAACGTCCACTCTCACGGACGTTCCTTCCGCTCTCAAATGACGCTCGTCTGATCCCAGCTTTAGACACCTCTGACGTTGTCTGTGGTTCAGGAGTGGCTTAACAAGAGGAATACGACAGCTGTAGCCAAATTCTATGACACTTCTGTGTTTGGTGGCTCTTGATGCCTTGACCCGAGCCTCAGTCCATTCCTTGTGAAGTTCACTCAAATTTTTGAATCTATTTTGCTTGACAAGTCTCTCAAGGCTGCGGTTTTCTCGGTTGGTTGTGCATCTTTTTATTCCACATTTTTTCCTTCCATTCAACTTTCTGTTAACATGCTTGGATACAGCACTCTGAACAGCCAGCTTCTTTGGTAATGAATGTTTGTGGCTTACCCTCCTTGTGAAGGGTGTCAATGATTGTCTTCTGGACAACTGTCAGATCAGCAGTCTTCCTCATGATTTTGTAGCCTAGTGAACCAAACTGAGAGACCATTTTGAAGGCTCAGGAAACCATTGCAGGTGTTTTGAGTTGAATAGCTGATTGGCATGTTAACATATTCTAATTTTTTGATTTAGTAAATTGGTGGGTTTTTGTTAAATGTGAGCCATGTCATCATCATCATCACAATTAAAAGAACCAAAGACTTAAACTACTTCAGTCTGTGTGCATTTATTTAATACAATTTCAATTTATTTAATACACAAGTTTCACAATTTGAGTTGAATTAATGAAATAAATTAACTTTTCCACGACATTCTAATTTATTGAGATGCACCTGTAAAAAGTTAACTAATGCATAGAAGCCTGATAGCTTTTGTTTTTGTTTGCTTTTTTCCAGTTGGGAAAAGCTGTTTATATCTAAACAGAGTTTAAGATCTATGTTTATTCTTATTGTTTTATCACATATACATAAGTAAGAAGTTAAATCTCTATTAACTAACAACGAATAGCAAAACTTTCAAGTCTATTCACTAGAGGTGAAACTCTGGAGACCTGGCAGGAAAAAAAATGCCAAAAAAGAAAAATTCTCCCATTTATCTCACTCTCCAAATCTACTACTAAAGTTACTCGGTCTAAATTGTTCTCTTCTGCCAATTCTCCTGAGTCTTACCTTCTAGTGAATAGATCTTTTTTTATATACTTTATATTAACCACTTCGATGCTGAGGACGCGCTCAGCGCGTCCTCAGCATTCCCGCTGGTATGCGGAGGACGCGCTGAGCGCGTCCTCCCATTGGGGTCAGCGTTCGGCCGGGTTCCGGCCGATCGCTGGCCCCCCTGGTGCGGGCTGACATCCTCGATGTCAGCCGCGCATCCGGAACCGCAGCCGCCGGTATTAGGTGTCATCGCGGCAGCGCGATGACACCTAATTCAGGCGCCCCCCCCCCCGCATGTGCGGAGGAGGCGCCTGAAAGGGAGGGGGGGGGAGGTCCTTCGGACCTCTCTCCATCCCGATCGGCGGCTCTGCGGGGGTTAACCCAGGCATCATTTGGAAGGGCACAGCCTGCCCTTCCAAATGGTGCCTGGCATTAACCCCTGGGGAGCTGGATCGCGAATCGGCGCTGAAAAGCGCCGGTTCGCGATCCTTTCCCGGAGCTGGCCAACATCCAAGATGTCGGCCAAGCCTCCGGGAACTCCCCCTGAGGACTGGCGTCATCGTGCGTAGCACGATGACGCCAGTCCTGGACTTAACCCCTAACTGCCACCAACTGTGGAGATAGGGAGTTCCAATGAACTCCCTATCTCCCGATTCGTGGCAGTTAGGGGTTAATGTTTGGTATGGTTGGATCGGCCAGAGCATGGCCGTTCCAACGATACCAAACACTACTGTTAAAAATGTTGTAAAAAAAAAAAAAAATGAAAAATAAAAATAAAAAAAAATGTAAAAAAAAATTATAAAAAAAAAATAAACACTTTTTTTTTCTTTTTTTTGTTTTGTTAATGCAGCAATATTGTTCCCATTTCAATTATAATGTGAACAATGATGCTGCACTAACGATTTTTGTATGCGGTGCGTTTGTTAAAAATAGTGTAATTTTCCCCAAAAAAAAATGTAACGAGACCCCATCTCTAATTTTTTTAACAAGCACACCCCATACAAAATATAACCGCAATTGCTCGCATGTTAAAATGTGAAAAAAAAAACTTTACACATTGTAAATTATTGAAAATACATATTTTATTGCATTTTTTGTTATAATATACAGACATGACATAACGTATACATATAATAATGACATATTATGAATCTACCGAGTCTGACGGAAAGAACGATATATAATATGTCTGGGTCATATACTAAAATAAGCCTTCAAAACACGTTTAAACATGATGAGCAAAACCGGTAAAAATGACCTCAGCACAGGGGCGGGAAAAGCCTCAGCAGTGAAAGGGTTAAGCAGGTATATACCAAATGATGAAACTATGCAAGTCTGTATTTCTGGCACCACTTATTGGTCGTAAATAATATAGTAGTCTCTAGTATATAAGGATGGTAGAGGTAATATTAAGTCACAATAAGAACAATCATTAACAGTAATATTCACAGTCACATTGAATCCAACCACTGTTCGCTTCCCTTGGTGGCATATCCCAACCCATCGTAGGTAAATCATCGTGCAAAGGAAATGTGGAGGAATCAGCATTTCCTTCAAGCAATATTTATAGAAAATCCCTTGTATAGGTATGATTTTCCAGGCCTATTGAGCCATCTCCTTTTGGTAAAACCTCCCCAGTGTCCTTAAATAAAGCAAAACACAATATAATGTAGAAACTTCGTGTATAGTAATGGATTGAAAAGGATTACACTCACATTTCTTGGGGTCTCAATCAGACACCAGATGAGCAGGCAGCTGGCGACACTTTAGGGAGCACCGGATCTCCCCACAGTCACAAACACCTCCTCCACTGGATAATCAGACTAGGATCAGAGTTTTTGACACCATCAATTGAAGAAGCGGATTGCCACGAAACGCTTTTTGGTGCATTTTATACTTTTATGTATTTGAATTTATATATGTTTTTATATAGATTATTTTCTCAATAAATTGCCATTACTTTCACCAGTGGAGGAGGGGATTGTGGCTGAGGGGAGATCCAGTGCTCCCAAAAGTGTCACCAGCTGCCTGCTCATCGGGTGTCTGATTGAGACACCAAGAAATGTGAGTGTAATCTTTTTCAATTCGTTACTATACCTGGAGTTTCTACACTATATTGTGTTTGTGGTTTGAGGACACTGGGGAGGTTTCACCAGAAGGAGATGGCTTGATAGGCTTTTTCTGGAGGCTGGTCGGTGTTCTGTTCGGCGGGTCGTCAGCTTTTTATGGATCGATTTGGTGGTTTTGCAGTGGATCGTCAGATGCATTCGGTGGGTTTTCGGATTGATTTGGTGTTTTTTCAGCGTTTTTTTGGATCGATTTGGTGCTTTTACGGCAGATCGTGAGATGCATTCGGTGGGTTTTCAGATCGATTTAATGTTTTTTCAGCTGTTTTTCGGATTGATTTGGCGGTTTTGTGGTGGTTTTTCAGATACGTTCGGTGGCAAGTTCCCTGCACTTCGGGCATCCTGCGATGAATGCTGAACTCACTGCTAGGTTGGCGAATCGGACTAGCCAAAGAGCGGAGAATGGGAAAGCACCGAAGTGTCGGTGATGTTATCCAGGTGACAACATCCTGAGTGGTGACACCAGGAATAGCAGTCTGCAAGCAGGCAGAAAAGGGGGCAGAAGGAAAAAGTTCAGTTGAATCCAAAAACAGTAATGAAGGTATCCAAAATGTCATCCAGGCAGCAAACAGGATGACAGGCAGGGTTGTCTATTCCTTATGTATCCTTATTTATTATGACTCATATTTGTACTTTTCCTTAGTAAAGCACTGCAGAATCTGTTGGCACTATATCAATACTGTAATTGTAACTATAAGTGGAACCGCAAGCAAAAGAGACAAATCCCAGAAAACACACACTGGGAAAATATGATACATAGCACACAAGGACAGCAAACTATCAAGCATCCTTCTAATAGGGCAGCATTCAGGAGGTGACAGCCAGTGGTTCAAGTGGGCCCTGGTCCATACGAAATGCTGCGTTACTTGTCAAAGTGCCTCAGATATAAGGGCTCCTCCATGCCACCCAGGCCTGACATATTGGGATACAATGAAATTTCACAGTGAGTAGCAGCATCTAGGGCCGGTAAGAGCACTTTGGCTAATCAGTGATCAGCATGGTCTGCACCAGGTAGAGACCAAACACTCTCCCACCAGGAAACATTATTTTTCCATCAGGGATTAAGCCCGCTCCCTGTAAAATAAGATAAGCAGAAGAGCAGACAAAATTTTGACATTTAATTAGTTTACTGAAAGGGGCCACTGTGGGAGAATGGTTTAGCAAGGGGCCCAGAAATTTCTCAAGGCAGCCCTGCTAACAGTGGTGTGGGTTTAAATAGGGAGCAATGAGGGAACGCAACCAGGCTCTGCCTCGTTTTCTGCCTCCCACACTTCCATTAGGCAAATTGAGAGCATTGCTCTGCCTATGTCCTCCTGCCCAAGTCAATGAATACAATCACCCTGGGACCCCACCAAAAGGAGTGGCTCAGGATACGACTATACCATGTGGCTCAGTCCTCACGAAGGGTCACAACCTGCAGTCTCCTTTGCTGAAGGGAGAGACCCAGTCCATCACATCCGTGAATACAGGGAGTCACCAGACCGCTGTGGAGTTTGATGCAGGAACAAGAACAGTAGACAATGCAATGCAACACACTGCTTGGAATAGAGCTAGTGGGTGAGTCGCAGAAGGGAAACAGGAGGACTAGATGATGGAGAATAGTATTTCATGAGGGAAAACACTGGGGCATAATTAAAAGTTTTGTCTAGGGTGTCCGGGTGGGATCATAGGGGCTAATAATTTACTTTATTCCCCCTTTTTTGCAAAGGGTATCCCTAGGGGTGGACTGACAACTAATGGGGCCCCTGGGCAATAGGAGTTTGTGAGGCCCCTTGTGCCATGCCCACAGTAGGCCACACCCATACACCCCACCCATACAACACTCAACCTACATGCACATTGTTGTGTTAAAGAATTTATTTATTCACACAATTTTCAAACTAAGGGCTCTATTACATTCTCCGCGCAAAAATGTGAGTGTGCCCAAAAACGCATTAACGCGAGGGGAAAAACCCTTTGCGCTAAATGTCGTATTACGACGTTCACGCACAAAATGCGCAGTAACGTCTAACGCAAGTTACACATTCTACACATACCCAAACAATAAAATTGAGAGGTTGTGCGGGTTTTTTTTATTGCTTCAGCATATATACTCAGATTAATTTTGGCTGGTGAAAAAACTGAACAGGAGACAATTGTTGTTCTTAATTCTGATTGGCTGAATCACGTGAAAAAACAGTCTGCCCACCGATTTCTGCACGCAGCGTTAATTTGCGCTCGTTTTTGCGCGTCTTTTTTCAGCGCAATATTTTTTGACGGATGAAAAAATGTGCTTGGATCGTAATACCTGTGTTAATTTACACGCGTTAACGTTTAACGCTGCGCGCAAAAAAATTGCGCTGCGCGTACGAATTTACGCAGAGAATGTAATAAAGCCCTAATAAATTTAATGAGTTAATAAGATCCACTCAGGCCCACAGCGAATTTGGGAATCCATTGTGTCCCCTCCAGACTCACAAACTGCCACTGCTCTGCTGCAGTAGCCGTCACATTCACTCATGGCAGCTACGGCCGTGGCACAGAAGGTCCCTGTGGCACACGTGGGAAACTGACGAACACCTTTCAGGTTTAAAAGATACTGTACATTACTGACACACCTGTACACACTGCACATTACAGTGCTCCACAGCAATAACACTCACAGTAATGAGCATATCACAGAGCTCCACAGCAATAACACTCACAGTAATGTACAGTGTGTATGAGCGTATTACAGAGCTCCACAGCAATAAAACTCACAGTAAACGCTGGGGTGTATGAGCAGGCACATAATCCACAGCAATGTAACTCACAGGAAGCGCTGGGGTGTATGAGCAGACACATATTCAACATCAATATAACTCACAGGAAGCGCTGGGGTGTATGAGCAGACACATAATCCACAGCAATGTAACTCACAGGACATGCTGGGATGTATGAGCAGGCACATAATCCACAGCTATGTAACCCACAGGACATGCTGTGGTGTATGAGCAGACATATAATCCACAGCAATGTAATTCCAGAAAGCACATTTTTTATATATATTTACCACGGTGTAGAAGTTTGGGGCCTGACCTGGGTATCCTAGGTCTCCTCCTCCTATCTCCCAGTGTAGAGGACGCAGGCTGGGGCTGGGCTGCAATGACCAATCCATGTGCTTGCCCTTCTCTTCTGCTGCTGCGTGCAGTGCCGGGTTCCGGGTTCAGGGTGCCAGGTTCTTTTGAATGTTGGAGGCACGCAGTGTGAGTGACTGCGGCTGCGCTGATGCATGCCGCAGCCGCTCTGCCTCAGTGAGGGACAGGCACAGTTCAGTGCCACTGTGTGGGTAGAAAGCTCTGGATTCAGAGTCTGAATCCGGCGCTGTGAGATTGTGAAACTGGAGGCAGGGCACACTGGGGGCCCACTGAGCCAGCCAAAACCGGGCCCCCACCGACCCACGGGCCCTCGGGCAGTGCCCTAGTGCCCAATGGGTCAGTCCGCCCCTGGGTATCAATTCAATTAAAAATTCTAAAAGTATTTCATACTTACTTTTGAAGCAACAGCTTCAATGTTTGATATTGTAATGCATTCATACATATTTCCATTCCTTTCTTTGAAGTAGATAACTGTCTCAGTTTTCTGTGTCTTTTGAAGTGCTTCCTTTGTTGTGATAGCTAAGATTAAAGGTACAGTGATTCTGTTAACATTGTAAGTAACATCAATAGAGCAATTTTTGCAAGACTTGTGGGAATTTAATTAAAAAAGTTGCGCCAGACCTATACTAACTCTTCAGCACTTTTTATATAAAAATAATTTGCCCATAATTTGCTTCATCACAATTACTGTTTATATTAAAAAACAAATAAATAAATATGTCATGTCTTCAATTGCTGCCCAAACATGTTAAATAAAAAAATGTGCAGGGATGTGGAATTCCTATCACTCAATGCCTGGACACGTAGTTCCAAGTGCTGGGCTGGCAACTCTTTTTCTCTTTAAGCCCTGTGGACAAGTAGAGCAAGACCATTAAATTACTTGCCCTGTCAACCGCTGCCCTTTCTAGCAGGAAAGAGGCAATTATTCCTGCAATGTCCAGTTGATATAACACCAATTAATAAATAAAACCAACATTCTCTTATTTAATTATCTTAACTAACTCCACAAGCAATTCTTACATTTAAACATAATTAAATACCAAAACTCAGCCTTGTGCATACTTATCAAAATCTATTTTGCAAACACCCCATTGTGCTAAACATAAATGAAATCCACCAAATCCTGCTTCCTATTCTTAAATGTTTAGGAGACTGGGTGAGAGTTTGTGAGAAGATATGGGGTACCTTAGGTTAGCATAACCGGTAAGGTTATAATACGGTTAATGTTGAAGGTAAGTTTAGGGGAATAATTAGTATTAGAGTAAGATTTAGAGTAAGTTTTTCTGAGCCATTGAAATTTTTTATTATAAGAATATGAGGATGCAACTAAATTAAATCTTAACCCATCCTATAATCCTAATCTAATCCCTAATTCTATCTTCCACCCCTATTATACACAGACACATGCTTGAGAGAAGGAGTGGGTTGGGAAGATCCACCTGTGTCATCCCTCCTCTTGCTGCAAGGTGCCATACACTGATCACTAGCAATTTACAGTAATGCTGATTGCCAGCATTTGCATTACGGGGGACACTTCATGTTATATCATTTTCAATGTCTTTTCTTCCCGTCTAACATGGGTTCAAAGTGCTCAGCATTAGATGCCCTGATTCGATCAGTTCTATTCAAAGAAAAGGTAAAACTCAGGAGAATGACTGGAGAAGTGAAAATTCTAGGTCAAAATAGCCAAACAAGGAAATTTCTCCTATTTGTCTCACTTTCCAAATTGGCTATTTGGTCTAGATTGTTCTCTTCTCCTGCCAATTCTCCTGATTTTCACCTTTCACTGAATAACAGGCAGGGTTAGTCAGAGAAAGGTGAAACTCTGGAGAACTTTTGGAGAAGTGAAAATTCTAGGTCAAAATAGCTGATTTGGAAAGTGAGATAAGTGGAGAAACACGTTCGGTGATTTTTCGTTCTCTTCAATTCGGTGCGATTTCGGTGCAATTTGGCAATGTCGGCGACCCTGCCGTGTATTCAGCAAGCACCACAGGGCCGTCGTAGTGCAGGGAAAAGCCGCTGCAAACCCGATGAACACTCACCGCAAAACACAGTGAATGCACACAAAACCCACAAAAACATCTGGATTAATCCCGCCGAACACGCCGGAGAAACCCGAGCAGGAGCCGATCACAGCGCAGAGCAGCCGCCGGAAAAACCCAACACCGCAGACGAATGGAGTGAAGAGAAAAAAACAGTACGCTTGAATGTTTCAAAAGTGAAACGCTGTTAGCAAAGAAACTACAGAAAGAAAATGTCTGAAATTTACATATAAGATCCAATGAATGATAATAAAAAGGGCTGTTACAGAAAAAAGAAAAAATGATTTAAAAATAAAAAACGGAAAAGAAATTTTTTGCAAAAAAATCCCAAAAAATGCCTAAAAGATCCTAAAAAAAATATCTAAAAATAAAGAGACTTTTTACTGCAGAATAAAATAATAAACGGTTTATTAGATATTGTATTAAAACGGGAATATTTTTAACATTGAAGCCTATGGGATTCGAAAAACCTGTCGAATGAAACCACCGAATGGCAGGGCATTTCAGTAACCTTTCTCAGCTGTTTTGTGTTCTCTGAATAGACGAAGCATTGCTTCTCTATGGGGATTTCACTGCCTTCGAACAGACACCATATGTCCAGCCAATTAGCCAACATTTGGGGAACTGCCTGCTCTCTGGATAGCCGAATGGCCAGAAAAGGTAACTGTACGCTGAATTTCAGCGTTCGGTTACCTTTCAGCCCCAATTCGGAGCTCTTTGAATAACCCTGCTAGAATTTTCACTTCTCCAAAAGTTCTCCAGAGTTTCACCTTTCTCTGAATAACCCTGACTGTATCTCTCAAATTCATTTCAGATATGCAGGGTTATTCACAAAGAGCCAATCTGGCCCCAAAATGGAACCGAACAGTAAATTTCCCCGTACATTACCATTTTGTGGCCATTCAGCTACTCACAGAGGACGCAGTTCACCAAATTTTGAGGAAGTACGGTGCCTGTTTGACGGCAGTGAAAGTCCCCATAGAGAAGCAATGGTTAATCTATTTACAGAACACTGAACAGCTGGGAAAAGTTGTCGAACTGTCCTGATGTTCGTTATTTTAGAAACATAGAAACATAGAAAAATGTCGGCAGATAAGAACCTTTCGGCCCATCTAGTCTGCCCAATTACATGGATACTTAACCTGGATTTATCTTTTGTTTAGGATAGCCTTATGCCTATCCCATGCTTGCTTAAATTCAATTACTGTTTTGGCCTCTACCACTTCTACTGGAATACTGTTCCATGTATCCACCACCCGCTCAGTAAAATAATGCTTCCTGATGTTACTTTTAAACCTTTGCCCCTCTAATCTAAGACTATGTCCTCTTGTTTTGCTACTTTGTTTCCTTTTAAATATACTCCCTTCCTCTACCTTGTGGATTCCCTTTACGTATTTAAATGTTTCTATCATATCTCCTCTGTCTCGTCTTTTTTCCAAGCTGTACATGTTAAGATCATTAAGCCTTTCCTGGTAACTTTTCTCCTTCAAGCCGTACACCATTTTAGTAGCCCTTCTCTGAACTCTCTCTAAGATGTCTATATCCTTCTGGAGATACGGTCTCCAGTACTGCACACAGTACTCCAAGTGAGGTCTCACCAGTGCTCTGTACAGTGGCATGAGCACTTCCCTTTTCCTACTGCTAATACCTCTCCCTACACAACCAAGCATTCTGCTAACATTTCCATTTTTTAATTCAGCAGGTTTATTTAGGTGAACCCCATATTTATTTATTCATTTATAAAGTATTTTACCAGTAAGGATACATTGAGATTTCTCTCGTTTTCAAGTATGTCCTGGGCCCATAGGCTTCAATGTTAAAAATATTCCTGCTTTTATGCAATATCTAATAAACCGTTTATTCTTTTAATCTGCAGCAAAAGTCTCTTTATTTTTTTTGTAGAATCTATTAGGCATTTATCTGGATTTTTTCTTGAATTTTTTTTAATAGCGGCTTTTCTTTTTTCTGTAATACACCTTTTTATTATTATTCATAGCACCTTAAATAATATGTTAATTTCAAACATTTTTCATTCTGTATTATTTGTTTACAAACAGTGTTTAATTTTCACACTTTCAATCGTATTGTTTTTTTTTTTTTTACCCATCTGGCGGCTTGCCGGCTTTCTCCTGAGGCTGGTCGGCACTGTGCTCGTCAGATCGTTGGCTGCATCGGGCGGCCCTCCGGCTGGTTTGCGGCGGATGTCCGGCGGGTTGGCGGCAGGTGATAGGTTTGCGGCGGATTGGCGGTGGTAGCTGGCGGGTTTGCAGTGGCGTTTGGCGGCCGATTCCCTGCACTTCGGGGACCCCGCAGTGAATGGAGAATTCACCGCAGGGTGGGGAAATTTGATTCCTCAAAGTGCAGGGAATGACAGAGCACCGAAATGTCGGCGACAATTCGGTGCTCTGTGAATAACCTCTATGGTCTTTATTGTAACCTGGCTGCTTTGCTCTGTATTTTTAATTGGTCAGTTGACAACATATAACAAAGTAATGAACAAACTAGAACAATATTCAGAAAAATAAATAAATAAATAAATCTCACCTGGTTTACATGTATTAAATTCCAAAGATCCACATGTGTTCAGTATTCTCTTCACTAAGGTATTTGCCAAACCACAGGGTGCAAAGAGAATAGGCCGTCTTATATCACAATGGTAGGGGCGTACTAAACTGTAAGGGACCAGACTTAGACCCTTTTTAAGATCAATCTCTGGTTCCAGATCTAAAAACATACATGTATATAAAACATTTAGTAATATGTATAAAGGATAACAGGAAGACAATATAAATGTAGAATTTTAATTAATAGTAAATTCTAATTTAGACAATACTTTATGCAAATGTTAATGATTTGTTTTACTCTACATATTAACCCCCTCACTTGCTGGTGCAAGGTTGGCATGAGAGAACCAGGATTAGCCTTTACTCCATCAACCCAATATACTCATGTAACACTGCCGACATATAATTCTCTGACAACTCTGGCCTCGCGGCTGGGCAGGCCCCAGTTTTCAAGGCCAGAACACCCCACTGTGAGGCACTCGCGGGATCCAGCACGTCGGCATAGTGATTCGCAGAGGGAGAGTGGGGGACTCCCCCCAGTCTCTCTCTGCTCTCAACAGCAAGAAGAAGCAGATGGAGCCGCGGTTCTCGCTGTGGGATGAGAGGTGATTTTTGGGGTTGGGGGGGGGGGTTTCAGCTGGTGCCGACTGATTCCGCAGAAGCGGAATCAGTTAGCACCAGGTCCTAGCTGTGGTTTGCTTTCCGTTAACTGCAGCAGGACGGTAATTAGCGTTAGTATATTATAATGCTAACGCTAATTAACACTTTGCGCTCCCCATGTTAAGCATAGGAAGCGCAAAGTACAGTAAGCTTGCGCAGAAAAGCGCAAGATCTGAAGCGCTAACGGGTTTTTTAACCCATTCGTGCTCGGATTTGTAATATGGTCAGCCCACACTAGGGCAACCAGAGTTAACGTTAACACTTACACAGACGAGCGCTAACATTAGCATTATGAATGTAATCTGGCCCAGAGACAAAGACAGACATAAAACAAAGATAGGCAGATCCAAAGCGCCAAAGTCAAAGCCATGGACACTGAGTTACCTACCACTCTGCACACACCCCAACTCCCGCTTCACACTCTACAGAATTCTCAATGTGAGCATGACGGATTTGAAGGGACAGGCTGTCTGACACTGTAGAATAGAGGGCAGTCTACGGCATATGGAAGAAAGAGCCTATGGAGGACAGACAGAGATCCTGCAAAGGTGATACCCACTTCTCCTGTCATCTGCTGATATTTCCATCATATAACAGACAAATCCCTGTGATATCTTTTGCTAATAATGTTATATTCCAGAGAAAGAGAATAGAAAACAGTTGAGAAGCATGGTTAATCTAATTATGAAATAAATAACCTGAATCGGCGCAAATATTGCTCTCTGGGGTCCTGGGATCTCGCACATATATAAAAGAAATAAACAATAATAGTGCAGCACAGAATATATAAAATATACTTTGAATGTATCTAATAGATGTCCCACTCACAAGTGAAGAGCCGTAACACTGGCTCTGAGTGGGTCCAGGCGTATGGGTGATTTGTCTTCAATTTCTCAGGTGACCCCCACCTTGTAGCAGATACTCTATCCAAAGTCATGCAGTGGAAAGAGAAAAAGGAAAAACTCCTTGTGCAGGTCTGCAAAAGGTCACAATATAATATGCAAATGGAATCGTACTCACATTCTGAGGAGCTCACATAGCTCGTGGATGCATACCCATGGGTTTTTTTAGAATGGGAGAAAAACCCAGAGGAAAAACCGCCAAGGATCCAGAAAGTGGCAAAGCAGAAACAGGATTGGAGATAAAAAAAATAAAATTTATTAAAACATAATTAAAATAACCTCCAGAATGCGTTTCGCCGCACAAAGTAGCGGCTTCATCAGCTGGTGCCTACTTTGTGCGGCGAAACGCGTTCTGGAGGTTATTTTAATTATGTTTTAATAAAAAAAATTTTTTATCTCCAATCCTGTTTCTGCTTTGCCACTTTCTGGATCCTTGGCGGTTTTTCCTCTGGGTTTTTCTCCCATTCTAAAAAAAACCATGGGTATGCATCCACGAGCTATGTGAGCTCCTCAGAATGTGAGTACGAATCCATTTGCATATTATATTGTGACCTTTTGCAGACCTGCACAGGGAGTTTTTCCTTTTTCTCTTTCCACTGCATGACTTTGGATAGAGTATCTGCTACAAGGTGGGGGTCACCTGAGAAATTGAAGACAAATCACCCACACGCCTGGACCCACTCAGAGCCAGTGTTACGGCTCATCACTTGTGAGTGGGACATCTATTAGATACATTCAAAGTATATTTTATATATTCTGCGCTGCACTATTATTGTTTATTTCTTTTATATATATGCGAGATCCCAGGACCCCAGAGAGCAATATTTGCGCCGATTCAGGTTATTTATTTCATATATTGTGTGCATTTGGAATAGGGGAAACCACTATATCCTGTTATTGGCTATCTGGGTGCCTTGGTGGTGGATGCATGTTGTGTGGCGCTGCACCATCTCTTGTTTATATGGTTAATCTAATTATTGGAGACGTGAGAACTTCATATGAATAAATGGAGAAATGTTTTCAAGACTTCCAGCAAATTAAGGATTCTTTGGTTATATGATCCAAACTGCTTCAAATACTAGCGCTACAGAGCACTGAACTGGCCAGCAATGAGTCCAGATCTAAATCCCATAGAGCACCTGCGGAGAGATCTCAAAACAGCAGTTGCGAAGGGGAATCCTTCCAATCTGAGAAACCTGGAGCAGTTGGCGAAACAAGATTGGTCCAAAATTCTAATAGAGAGGTGTAAGAAACTCATTGATGGTTGCAGGAAGTGATTGATTTAAGTTATTTATTCCAAGGGGTGTGCTACTAAATATTAAATTGAGGATGCCAATAATTTTGTCTAGTCCACTTTGGAGTTTTGCATGAAATGTGTCAGATTTGGCTTTTTTTCTCTCCACCTTTTTGTGTCAGACCAATACAAACAAAAGAAATAAGCCTGAGAATGCCTAAACAATTGTAATTGCAACAATTTTCTGAGTAAAGTGGTGAATTATCTGCTGTAATACAGGGGTGCCAATAATTTTTGGCCATGACTGTATGAGTAAGCTATATAGTGTTGTAAGCTATAAATTATATTTTTGTATCTTGAACCAAGTGGCTCTTGGTTTAACAATGTATAATAATTGGGGGAAAAAAGGCGCTAGATACTTACCATCTTGTTTATCTAATAAAGTCTTCATCGTTTCAATGGATGGAGAGTTACAGGATATCATCCGAACACGTTCATTGCTGTTCATCCTTTTGTATTTATTTTCAGATCGGTTGACAAACTGCAAAAATAGAGTCAGCGTTGATCCCAACTCTTTGCAACATGTCACTTTGGGTTTTACCTGTTTTCACATTGATATACACAAAGGTCAATATTCCATTGTGAACCCTAATGGTAGCGTTCGGTTGAGTAACTGTTAAAGCTAGGATAAGTGACTTTAACGCATGCCCCCTTATGACCTTCCTGGCACTAAACCTTTGAATAATCCATTAGCGCATCGGTGACTGTGCTAGCTTACGCGAGCTTACTGTACTTTGCAAATCCTATACGCAACAAGGGGAGCGCAATCACTAATTAGCGTTTCCATAAGTAAGGTATTACAAAGTGCTGGCGCTACTTACCCAAGCGATGCACAAACCAAAGTTTAACAACACCTAAAAGTTGGTGCTAACTGCGCTTTTGCAAAATCATTTAGCTCCCCCTAAACCTCCCCACCCCCAATAAATCCGATACTCACCTCTCATGCTGCGGCGAGAACAGAGTCTTGATTTACCGCTTCTTGTGCCCAGGAGCAGAGTGTCCTTGTCCGCGATCACTCCACAGGAGCGAAGGTCTCGCGTCCCAGAAGAGCAAGCCTCCATGAAGTCCTATGGACTCCGGGAGGTGATATCTGCAATGGCACAGAAATGCTATCGCGAGTATCAATGTGGGCGTTGCGTTCTGGGGCAAGGTTCTGAGTCAGCGCCTGCCCTGGAATATCTTGCTACAATGGCACAGAAATGCTATCGCGAGTATCAATGTGGGCGTTGCGTTCCGGGGCAAGGTTCTGAGTCAGCGCCTGCCCTGGAATATCTTGCTACAATGGCACAGGTTTTCCCCATTAGCGCCCCTATTTTAGCATTAGGAAGGGAATAGGCCCCAAAGTGTTCTTTTAATGCAAGGCTATTATAATCAATTCTTGTTTAGACAAATTAGAGTTATACTAACGGAAAACAACAGTGAGGACAAGTTGAGAATATTCTTATTTTCATTATATGGTTTGTAAGCCTTTTTACTTCCTGGTCCATGAAATGGTCAGAATTTCATAACATTCTTAAATGACATAAGTGGGTTATATGTTGGCAATGTCAGAGTATAGTTATAAAGTGTAATAACCTATTGAAATTAATGCATGTAGGACATGACATTGATTTCACGATTTGTTCTTTGTCCATTATGTTCATGGACCACGTGCCATTTCACTTATTTCTAACTCCGACAAATAGGCTAAAATTCGAATGACACACATCTTTTAAGAAAATTAATGCACACGAATAGTATTGGAAAACATGTTTCAATGTTTTGGATTACATTTCATAGATAAACCAATTATTATTTGAAACGAAAAACTGCTGTTCTTGCATTTTCTTAGTAAAATAAATAATTACAATTAAAAAAAAATTATGCTGCAATTGTTAATTTAAACTTAGAGCATTGACATTTACAAGTAACATGCAGCAGACTTTGGGGTATGTGATTCACAAAGTGAAATGTATTACCTGCAAAATCTGTCCAAATAGAAAGCTAGCTCTTGAAAGCCGTGGGCTGCTTTTGGAATCGGTCTGTGACGAGATGTCTTCTGGCTGAAGTGTGTTCTGCAGGTTACAAAGTGTCAATTAATTCCAGTTTCACTCACATTATTTTTTTTTATTTTCTGCTTGTTTAGGCTCCTCCAGAGTTGAGCCATTTCACCCACATGGTGAGTTTATTTTGACAATTTTTTTTAGATCTTCACATTTAAATGCTATTTGAAGTCATGTTTTATTGCTTTCAGGGACAGCATGTTTAAAGGGACATGCATGCTTTGCTAGTGTGCTTTTAAAAATGTGCAATGCCCTTTGAATGAGTCAGTAGTGTCATTCAGCAGCCATAAAAAACAAGTAAATATGATATTTTTTCATATTTACCTGCTTTTCTTTCTTGGTGTTTTCCACACCCACCTCAGGAGGCAGTTTGAGCTAACCAATCAGTGCCTATACCTAGGTAGAGCTAAAAAACACACTGAGCATGTGCGTCTGAGTTGCTCCTCCTCCCTGCTGCACTGTGAGCTGAGGGGAGGGCGGGGCTGACCTTTCACCCCCAGCTACTGCAGAGATAGGGAAGGAAAGAAATCCATACACACAGGGAGAAAAAGAGACAGCAGAGAGAGGGACAACAGAGAAAAGCACAGAGACACAGCAAGAAACGGTAAAGAGTGAAAGACAGCAAGATAAAGCATGGAAGCACAAGAAAAGGTACAGTGAGAGAGAAAGTGCACAAGAGAGACGGCACAAGAAAGAGGGAGTGACTGTGTGAGGGAGTTTGAGTGAGACAGTGAACCATGAAAGAGCACAAGTGAGCGTGTCAGTGGGTGGGTGAGTGAGTCTGTGTAAGAACAAGGAAAACAGCGTGCCACACGGATGTATTTCCCACGGAAAAAGTTTTATTAGGATGTCAGCAGAATAAAATAGCAACGTTTCGGCCACCACAGGCCTTAATCATGCATGGGTCTGTGTGTGAGGAGAGCGTGAGTGTGTGAGCGAGTCAGTGGGTGAGTGTGTTTTGCTTTCACAATTGGAGTGATGCTAATATTCAGTTCCTCAGTTTCCTCAGTGTGAGGTTCTGAGCTGCACAGCTTGTGTTAGTTCATACAGTCACAGGTATTTAAAATACTTTAGCAAGTTCCGTAGCGCTGTACAATGGGAGAGGCAGAATAACAAAGGTCCATACAAGTTAAACACACAGAACAGTAGGAGAGAGGACCCTGCCCAAGAGCTTACAATCTAAGAGGAGAGGGGTGACACACTAGGTGAAGGTAATAGCGGAGTATGTGAAGTAGTGGGGTGCATGGGGGCTGTAGTCAGGATGGAGCAAGAAATGTAGTTCATGTGAAGTTTTGATGGGTGCAATAGTGGGCGGGGAGGAGGCGGAGATTATTCAGGAAGTATTAGCTGAAGAAACACCCCTAGTTGAGGGGCGTTGGCCGGGGAGATGAAATAACAGAGTTTAAAGCAAGAAAATAAACATTTTTTTACACATTTTTAAAACTTTTGATTTATTCTAGTTTGTCTATAGAGATAAAGGTGTTTAAATGTCAATTTAAAAAAACTTTTTCTAGACATGCAAATCCCTTTAACCTTTCCCTTCCTGTACTTCATTCCAGGAAGGTCTCCTCAGCCAAACATTATTCAGGATGGACACACTTCTATCATGGACCTTAGAGGAGATCTCATAACTTTATGTAAATATATATGGGGCCATTATAAACCATTGTCTGTTCATTAATAGGACTACATAGGACACGAGGTCACCGATTTAGACTGGATGAAAGGAAATTCAGCCTAAAGCATAGGAAGGGTTATTTTACAGTGAGAACAATAAAGCTGTGGAATTCTCTGCCTGTTGAGGTGGTTGGGTCAGAGACTGTACAGACTTTTAAACAACGACTGGATGACTTCCTGCAAAAACATAATATTAAGGGTTATAATATTTAATATGTGGGTAAAAGCTTCTTTTCAGGAGAAATCTGACCACCATTCTGGGGTCAAGAAGGAAGTTTTTTCCCCAGTATGTTGCATATTGGCAAGCGCTTCAGACTGGGTTTTTTGCCTTCTTTTGGATCAATAGCAGAAGCTGATGTTTGAAAGACTGAACGCAATGGACGCACGTCTTTTTTTCAGCCTATGTGACTATAACTATGGATCATGCCGGCAACATCTCTAACCAGTGTTAGAGATGCTTGCCTTAAGTCACATCAGTGGTGTCAATAGGCAGGTGCAGTCCGCAACTGATGTCATGATCCTGAGGGGAGACACCCTGACCCAGGCTGGATGAAGAACCAGGGGGTGAACACAGCCAACACCAGCCTGTAAAATGAATGCAGTTGTGGCGTGGCTAGAAACTGGCCTTCTGAAAGCAGCGTAGCACTGCCCAAGGCAGGCCATGTAGCTCTGCCACACATCCTGCATGCCTGCAATTAGAATCAGCATGTGGAAGCAAATTTACTTCCACATGTTGACTGCCTGCCCCCTCATTCTACAGCTTCATGCTGGCTCTTAACCTGCTGCTGCACACTCACACATACAGGAGGTAAACAAGCAAGAAGAAGGATTAAAGGAGGGGGAGGTAAAGGAGCAGAAGGCAGATTAATGGAGCAGGAAGTACGGGGGGGATAAAGGAGTAGCAGGCAGGTGGTGGCTAAAAAAGCATGGGAGGTCGTGAAGGAGAGGGGTGGGTTTTACTGCTATGGAGCTCTGAAATACATTAATGCGCAGTGTGTATGAGTGTATCGCAGAACTACACAGCAATAAAAGTCACAGTAATGTGCAGTGTGTGTGTGATAAACTCCTACACACTGCACATTAAGGTGAATTTTATTGCTTGTATGGGAAGAGGTCCAAGTGGTGGTGGAGTGACACCATGCGTTACTGCACCAGATGACACCATCCCTAGTTATGCCACTGAGTCGCGTCATTCAGGAGATGCACGCTTAGACCCACATCAATCCAGTGACTAATGTGTGCATCATTTTTACAAATAGACATGCCTTAGGTGTAGTTTAGAATTCCTAATTTCTTCCAGTCAATGGGCAAGTCCTACACCCTATATAACAACTTAGGCTGTGGTCACATGAGCGTTGCGTTTTTGAGAGCGGAAGGAACGTCTGTGAGAGTGGACGTTCCTTCCATTGTAACACCCATGTGGCCAACTCCTATGGAGGATTGCGCTTTGTAGCCCCGTCCTACGTCCATCGTAGCTTTTTGACTGAGAGGCTGAGAGCATGTCCGGTGGTAGTGGGCGCAACTAGTGCGCACGCTACACCCTGTGGCCCTCCCCGTCAAGCTGTCAGAAACTGCGACGGATGCAGGGAAGAGCAGCCACACGGACGCACTCAGTGCGCTCGTGTGACTGCAGCCTAACTCAGGAAGTAGTGAAGTCTGCGCTTCCTTCCAAACTCTTTACAGAGTGCAGGGTTGCTGGAACAGCGACAGAGCCAACCCTGCACTCTGTAAAGAGTTTGGAAGGAAGCGCAGACCTCACCACACTGACTTCACCATTTTATCTGGTTGTATTGGGATATACCACCATAGTAGAAGAGAACAGTCGCTGATTCCATTTCTGTTTTATTCCAATTATAGGACATTGACAGTAGAACGTTTATAACATCATGTAAAAACCCAAGGGCTGAATATAGATTATTTGATACAGTCCTAACCTCAACATCTGAGGAAAGGGATTTAGGGGTCATTATTTCAGAGGATCTAAGGGTAAGTAGTCAATGTAATAGAGCAGCAGGAAATTCTAGCAGAATGCTTGGTTGTGTAGGGAGAGGTATTAGCAGTAGGAAAAGGGAAGTGCTCATGCCACTGTACAGAGCACTGGTGAGACCTCACTTGGAGTACTGTGTGCAGTACTGGAGACCGTATCTCCAAAAGGATATAGACATCTTAGAGAGAGTTCAGAGAAGGGCTACTAAAATGGTGTACGGCTTGAAGGAGAAAAGTTACCAGGAAAGGCTTAATGATCTTAACATGTACAGCTTGGAAAAAAGACGAGACAGAGGAGATATGATAGAAACATTTAAATACGTAAAGGGAATCCACAAGGTAGAGGAAGGGAGTATATTTAAAAGGAAACAAAATAGCAAAACAAGAGGACATAGTCTCAGATTAGAGGGGCAAAGGTTTAAAAGTAACATCAGGAAGCATTATTTTACTGAGAGGGTGGTGGATACATGGAACAGTCTTCCAGTAGAAGTGGTAGAGGCCAAAACAGTAATTGAATTTAAGCAAGCATGGGATAGGCATAAGGATATCCTAAACAAAAGATAAATCCAGGTAAAGTATCCATGTAATTGGGCAGACTAGATGGGCCGAAAGGTTCTTATCTGCCGACATTTTTCTATGTTTCTATGTTTCTATCATCGGTGTATATTATTTTAATAGAACATTATTTGCATATATATCTTGTTATATTTCAAGAAACCACTAGGTGGCGCCCATAACACAGCATTGCTACATTGAAACTCAGGAATTAGCGCTGGCATGGATTTTGACATTTCAGTGCATTTCTTGCTGTGCATTTGTTTATTTTTTTGTTGTTTTTTTTTTCATTTACAATTTTTATTTTGTAAAAAAGGACATCAAGCAATCAAACGAAGTGAGGGCCTCGCAGGGCCGCACAAGGTCATCTAGTATAGTACAGCTTAAGAAAAATAACAAACAAAAGAAAGTGCAGTTGCAAAAAATAACGGCTACGCAAAAAAGAGTCATCTGGAACATGTAAGTGAGCCAGCAATGGGGTGTCTACATAAGGGGGTAGGGAAACAAATAAGCACAAAGTCATCGTAGTACTATCAAAAAAAGCTCCATCAATATTAAAAAGAATTAAAAAATTAAGAAAAACAAAACAAAAGTGTCTCCCTTGAAAGAGCAACCCCAGCCGGGGAACTCAGCGCAAAACAGTGGGGGCCTCATGGTGAAACAACTCAGCAAGGGGGGGGACCTCAAAACATCAAAGGCTAGCGGGTGGGGAAATTCATCCGGACAGGTCATGCTAGGGTTAGAGCCAGGAAAGAACGGGCATGTGAAATGGGCCTCCTCAGCCTGTATCCAGCAGGAACTTGTACACATTGCCAGGAGTACTCCAGACTCCCAGCTTCCAGGTCCCTCTAGGAGCCACACTGGCCGCCATCCGGGGACAAGACCAGCACTGCCCTCCACAGCGCGTAGATCCTTAGTCCCGAGCGGCCCAGCCAATGCAGGTTGCGCGGAGGGGGCCACAGCAGTCGACTCACCGAACATCGCTCTCGCAGGACTCATGCAAGCAAGTCCCTTGATGTCATCTCGTGGCTCAGTGGTCCCCCTCGGACGTGGAGAGCCCCTCCGCGGCACCGGATCCTGCTCTCTTGACTCAGCTCTCCGCGATCCATCCACTGCAGCAGCCACCACATCATCCACACATCGGACTGGTATCGTATCCCTCGACTCTTCTTCCACCACGTCCGCAGTCTCCCCAGTGACCTTCATCGCTGCCATCCGAAGGTGCCAAAAGCCACGTGTGAGCGGACTTTCCTCCTCCCTGGCAACCGCTCCAGGTAGGCCTCGAGGGCCACAAACATCGCTTTCATACCTCGGGCGGGATGGGGTTGCTCCAATCCACGCCACCCCGAGCCTTCCTCCGCCGTCCACACTAAGAGGACATCAGGTGCGGCCAGAAGATGGGGGCCCTCCATCCACTCTGACCACAAAGAGAAAACACCCGGCAAGGGATCCCCAGTGGGGGTAGCAGGAGGAACAAGGGTGAGGCAATCCGGAGCAGAGGGGTAGGCCTCAAAATGTCTGACAGCCGACCAGATCTGCTGGGAGACCGCGGGGAAAAACTCAGCCTTGCTCCGGGGAGTGGACAAAAACAGGCCCCGGAGCAAGCCACGCTATGACCGGCCATGTAGAGACTCCACTTGGGGGGCAATTCGTGGGGGAAAGCGAGGAGAAACCTCCAGTATAAGAAGAATCTGACGTATCTCCACCACAACACATCTTCTCCCGTGCAGAGCCGGACATGCCCCCTTCTTGCTGTGCATTTGTTAACAGATATCCTGTTTTTGATTTTTTTTCTGTTTCCTTACTACATTCTGCTTTCCCTTCTCCTGGACCCTGACTTGTCTTCTTACCTATCGACTTTGTTTTTTTTATTTATTTAGGTGTACATATCCTGTCCTAGGCTTGGCTTGTTTAGTAGACTACTCTAGGCCAGCTTAAAGTAGCCATTCTATGGACCAGTTTAGGAGGGATTTGTTGGATAGGTTTACATGCTGTGATTATCTGTTGCCAAGACAATTGCAGAACCCACATTAATTTACAGCAGATTCAAAATACATAATTACTATGTGTATATGTAATGTCCTATAAGAAACCTATATCAAAAAAATGTTACGCTTTTATTTGGATTCCAATAGTTTACAATATTTTTATTAATATTTCCATACTTTATAACTATTTGGATAATATATTCTTTTAGATATTATTTTTTTAAATGATCAGAAATGGAGAACTTGCTGCTGCGTTTAACCAAGATGCAAAACCAAAATATGTTGGTTGCATACACATTTCCAGACTAGCACAGGTACACAGAGACAATGACAAAGTTCACCATCCTTCATTTATTTATTTATTTATTTATTTATAAAGGATTTTACCAGGAAGGATACATTGAGATTTCTCTCGTTTTCAAGTATGTCCTGGATTCAAGAACATTGAAGTGTTACAGTTACAGAAATACAAAGTAATAAATGCAAGATATTAAAAAACATACAAATATACAGATTAACAGAAAATAAATATGTAGGAAATAGTCATTATGTTACATGTTTACAGGTGCATTCTGTATTGAGGTATGTTAGTAAGGAGCTCTTGAGTGACTTCATGATTGCTGTAATATTCCGTGTGTGTGTGTGTGTGTGTGTGTGTGAATATTGCAGAATCCTTCACTACATTAAATAATGTTTTCTTTTATATTTCCTCCAGGTATATATTTTTTGTTTTTATACATATACTGCTCTGGATTTTTTTTATTCGTTTTGCAACCGTTTATTTTCTGTATTTTTAGGTGTTTTTTTTTTAGATATTTTCGATGTTTGATACTTGCATTTATAAATATATGTTTAATAAAGCAAGAATTATATATTATGGGCCCTATTACAATCTTCGCGCATACGTTTGTGCGCGTGCAAAAACGCATTAACGCGAGGGGCAAAACCCTTTGCGCTGAACGTCGTATTACAATGTCAGCGCAACAAACACGCGTATATGTGTACCACGGGTGAACCTGACGAACGCTGCACGAGCTTACTGTACTTTGCGCGTCCTATACTTAACATTGTGAGCGCAAATGCGTTTGTGCGCTGGTACGCGGATGGTATTACAATCTATGCGCAGTTTGTAACGCACAGCCTTTGCGCGCATAATTTTAGCAACTCCTAAAAGCTGGTGTTAATGGCAAATTCTATCAACCTGGCCGAAACCAAATACACCAGCCCAAAAAAAATACGCAGCAAAGTATAGTTACACATTCTACACATACCAAACCAATAAATTTGAGAAGTTGTGCGTGCATTTTTTTTGATACAGCATATATGCGCAGATTGACTTTGACAGGTGCAAAAACTTAACGTGAGACAATTGTGGTTCTTAATTCGGAGTGGCTGAATCGCATGAAAAAATCAGTCCGCACACTGATTTCTGCGCGCAACGTTACTGCGCGCGCGTTTTTGCGCATCCGTTTTACACGCGTTATTTTTTGACAGATGAAAAATGCGCAAGGATTGTAATACCAGCGTTGATTTACGCTCGTTAATGTTTAGCTCTTCACGCAAAAATTCACGCGTTGCGCGTGCGGTTTTGTGTGAAGAGTGTAATAGGGCCCTATGAGAATAGTCTAGTAGGATGGTTGTGCTAGAAAGACATCGGAAAGTTGAAGCAGCTTTAAATGTGCGCTGCCAGAGGCGTATGTGTGGACGAGTGATGGCCGCTGTAAACAAAAGGTTTTGGTGAGGTCCAGAGACGTCGTGCGCGTGCGCACTCGGAAGCGCATGCGTAGAGGAGTAAATGTGCCAGTGGTTGGTGGAAGTTGATTACAATCAGCGGCTTTTCATTTTGTAAGTTATACTGCCAATTTAGTGTGTATATAAAGAATCTGATCACATTTGGGGACAAGTTCCTGATGAAGTAGGGTGATCCCTACGAAATGCGTCAAGCAGTTTTCCTTTTGTGAGCCAAAGACTGTGCTGGAGATAATCCTTACGGATATGTACATGGTTCCATCGGACTTCATTCTGTCGAGTGCTGGACTGCTGACCGGAGGATTAAAGTGATCAAAGATATCGGGAATGTGTATATTCATATTTTGTATCTGCTCTCCACTTGGGAGTTTGTTTTTATTTTGTATTTTTAAAGGAATTTGTATTAAAATACTGCACAATGTATTTCTTCTGTCTGTTCCCAGTGCAGATCGGCTGAAGCAGTCAACAGTGTGTTCTGATATTGGTCCACTGTGCTGTTAAGGAGCAACCCAACTGTATCTGGTGTGCTCCAGAGGTTCATTTCTCTGAAAACCATCTGTTCTTGCACCTTCTGTATTTTGTCAATTAAATACAGTTGTGTTCAAAATTATTCAACCCCCACTGAAATTGAGTGTTTTGGCCAGTTTGACATTGATTTTGATCATTCAGTCATCTTGGTTACAATTAAATCAAAGAGGCACGTGTAGGTCAGACAAATATAACATAACATTTATAATGAAATAACCACTGTGCTCACATCATTATCAGTTTTATTCAACCCCCAAGTGACATTCAATCTTAGTACTTAGTACAACATCCTTTTACAGTTATAACAGCTTTTAAACGTGAAGCATAGCTTGACACAAGTGTCTTGCAGCGATCTACGGGTATCTTCGCCCATTCGTCATGGGCAAAAGCCTCCAGTTCAGTCACATTCTTAGGCTTGCGCACTGCAACTGCTTTCTTTAAGTTCCACCAGAGGTTCTCAATCGGATTTAAGTCAGGTGACTGCGATGGCCACTCCAAAATGTTCCAGCCTTTAATCTGCAAACATGCTCTAGTGGACTTGGAGGTATGCTTGGGATAATTGTCCTGTTGAAAGGTCCAACGTCTCCCAAGCCTCAGGTTTGTGACGGACTGCATCACATTGTCATCCAATATCTCCTGGTACTGAAGAGAATTCATGGTACCTTGCACACGCTGAAGCTTCCCTGTACCTGCAGAAGCAAAACAGCCCCAAAGCATGATTGACCCCCCGCCATGCTTCACAGTAGGCAAGGTGTTCTTTTCTTCATAGGCCTTGTTCTTCCTCCTCCAAACATAGCGTTGATCCATGGGCCCAAACAGTTCTAATTTTGTTTCATCAGTCCACAGAACACTATCCCAAAACTTCTGTGGTTTGTCCACATGACATTTGGTATACTGCAGTCGACTCTTCTTAGCAGTCGACTCTTCTTATTCTTTGGAGACAGCAAGGGGGTGCACCTGGGAGTTCTGGCATGGAGGCCTTCATTACGCAGTGTGCGCCGTATTGTCTGAGCTGAAACTTCAGTACCCACATCTGACAAATCTTTTCTCAGTTCCTCAGCAGTCACACGGGGACTTTTCTCCACTCTACGCTTCAGGTAGCGCACAGCAGTCGAAGTCAGCATCTTCTTCCTGCCACGACCAGGTAGCGTTTCAACAGTGCCCTTTGCCTTGAATTTGCAAATGATGCTTCCTATGGTCTCTCTTGGTATGTTTAACATCTTTGCAATCTTCTTATAGCCATTGTCCTTCCTGTGAAGAATAATCACCTCTTCTCTTGTCTTCCTGGACCATTCTCTTGACTTCACAATGTTTGTAACCACACCAGTAAATGTCTAGAAGGAGCTGAGTATCACAGTCATTTTAAAGCTGCCTAATTGGTGCTTATTATGCTTTATTGCTGCTCCGTGACATCCACAGGTGTTTTCAATACCTGATTGAAAACACTTGAATGAACCTCTGTTCTTCAGAGTGGTAGTCTTTAAGGGGTTGAATAATTGTGTCAATGAAGAATTCACAAAAGAAACATTTACTACTGTATTACAAAACCAATTGATGTCATTTTAGTTGCATATGGTTCTTTAAAAAGTCCTTGTAGGATTTCATTCTGAATACAATTACAAATGTACACTAAATTCCCTAAAACCCTTTACAGCATTGGGGGTTGAATAATTTTGAACACAACTGTAAGTATCATTTTGCTGATGGGTCCAAGACATTGCAAAGGTATGGGACAACAAGTCTAAACCTCATGGCAATTGTGGGTTTGAATTCATAGTTAGTTATATCTATGTGGCTTTTTTTAGATCTTCCTTGTCTTCCTATACTATATAGAGTATATATTGTTCAAATGCTCACTCTCAAACTCTCTTCCACCTATTAATAGTTTTGCTCCCCATTTCCTCTTATCCATTAGATTACCCTCTATCTATACAAACATTATTTCTCTATTTCTTTATCAGCTAAATTGTTAAATTGCTTTTTAATTGTATCACATATTCAGCTGACCCAAAACTGTTATACAGTCAGGTCCAGAAATATTGGGACATCGACACAATTCTAACATCTTTGGCTCTATACACCACCACAATGGAGTTGGAATGAAACAAACACAATGTGCTTTAACTGCAGACTGTCAGCTTTAATTTGAGGGTATGTACAGCCAACTCAGGTGAATGGTGTAGGACCTACAGCAGTTTGCAGATGTGCCTCCCACTTGTTAAGGGACCAAAAGTAATGGGACAAATGGCTTCTCAGCTGTTCCATGGCCAGGTGTGTGATATTCCCTCATTACCCCAATTACAATGTGCAGATAAAAGGCCCAGAGTTAATTTCAAGTGTGCTATTTGCATTTGGAATCTGTTGCAGTCAACGCTCAAGATGAGATCCAAAGAGCTGTCACTATCAGTGAAGCAAGCCATCATTAGGCTGAAGAAACAAAACAAACCCATCAGAGAGATAGCAAGAACATTAGGCGTGGCCAAAACAACTGTTTGGAACATTCTCAAAAAGAAGGAACGCACCGGTGAGCTCATCAACATGAAAAGACCCGGGAGACCACGGAAAACAACTGTGGTGGATGACCAAAGAATTCTTGCCCTGGTGAAGAAAACACCCTTCACAACAGTTGGCCAGATCAAGAACACTCTCCAGGAGGTAGGTGTATGTGTGTCAAAGTCAACACTCAAGAGAAGACTTCACCAGAGTGAATACAGGGGGTTCACCACAAGATGTAAACCATTGGTGAGCCTCAAAAACAGGAAGGCCAGATTAGAGTTTGGCAAACAACACCTAACAAAGCCTTCACAATTCTGGAACAAGATCCTATGGACAGATGAGACCAAGATCAACTTGTACCAGAGTGATGGGAAGAGAAGAGTATGGAGAGGGAAAGGAACTGCTCATGATCCTAAGCATACCACCTCATCAGTGAAGCATGGTGGTGGTAGTGTCATGGCGTGGCAATATTATCTGCTCACATTCAGCCAAATGCTGCAGAATTCATTGGACGGCGCTTCACAGTGCAGATGGACAATGACCCAAAGCATACTGCAAAAGCAACCAAAGAGTTTTTGAAGGGACAGAGGTGGAATGTTATGCAATGGCCAAGTCAATCACCTGACCTGAATCCCATTGAGCATGCATTTCACTTGCTGAAGACAAAACTGAAGGGGAAATGCCCCAAGAACAAGCAGGAACTGAAGACAGTTGCAGTAGAGGCCTGGCAGAGCATCACCAGGGATGAAACCCAGCGTCTGGTGATGTCTATGCGTTCCAGACTTCAGGCTGAGATTGACTGCAAAGGATTTGCAACCAAGTATTAAGAAGGGAAAGTTTGATTTATGATTATTATTCTGTCCCACTACCTTTGGTCCCTTAACAAGTGGGAGGCACATCTGCAAACTGCTGTAAGTCCTACACCGTTCACCTGAGTTGGATGTACATACCCTCAAATTAAAGCTGACAGTCTGCAGTTAAAGCACATTGTGTTTGTTTCATTCCAACTCCATTGTGGTGGTGTATACAGCCAAAGATGTTAGAATTGTGTTGATGTCCCAATATTTCTGGACCTGACTGTATATTACATTGTATCAACAATGATACAAACTGAATTAAGTTTGAACTTAATCACTAAAAATAATATTTGCTTTTTTTCCATTTAGAAATATACCTGAACAAACAGACGTAAATTACATAGTCACGCTGGCACTACCTGGCACACGCCAAGGTGAAGCCCCGGTTCTTGAGAAAAGCCCCTATATGCAGAGATACACTGTAGAAAGCAATAACAGGTGAGAGCAACACGGGGTTAACTAGAGACCTCTGTACAGCACTATCACAGAAGCCATGATCTGATAGCTGGATCTATGTTAGAGAAATAATTACCTCGAAGCTGTGCAGAGTCTATTATATATACAGATAGCAGGAGTCGCTATAAACAGTACAGACAAGGATTAAATAGTAATAATGATAGCCAGGAGTCAGGAAGCCAGAACAAGAACGTCATACAGAATGCAGGTATCAGAACCGGGAGGGAAGTCAGACAAGCCAGAAGATCATAACCAGGGAATCAGTATATAACATAAACAGAAAACAAAATACAGCAAGGGAAACAACTATGAACTGAATAACACAGGAATAACAGGAAATAAATCAAGAACACGAATAACAGAGGAAACAACAAGACATACAGGGAAGGCAAGACCAAAGTAATAAACTAAACAAGATATACAAACTGGGACTGAAACAATACAGCACGAAGCTCTCAGAACACAGCAAATACTGGAAACCAGGAAAAGCAAAATGGCAGAGCAATGCACCATGGGCACATTGCTCTAAATCGGCAGGAGATCAGGACAAGGATCAACAGGTGAGCAGAGAGCAGAAACCAATTAAGCCCTGGGCTGCAACCCAGGAAATAACAACTGTCCGAGCCCAGCACAGGATTTTGCATATCCAGAGGGCATGGGGACAGGGTTCGATACGTGGAACGTGACACATAGCTGGTGGCTACTTTTTAGGATAAATTCTGATAAATGATACAACACAAATCAAAATGATTTATGTAATAAGGACTGCTATACATACAAATCATGCTTACCCTCCGGCCCCTTAGAGTATTACTTGAACCTTCTGAATCATCTTTGATACCTCTTTGCATTAGTCTCTGGAGTTTGACCAAAAATATTTGCTGAGCTCTGTTAAAAAATATTAAAAGTGAAAATATAAGAAATTTGGTGACATCCTACTGTGTCAAGAATTTTTGTGTTAGTTTCAATATTTGGTTATTCAATAACATTTTGTCTCCCAGTCATAGGGGTACCTTTTGAGTTTTTTATTTGTCACATCTCCTTTATCTGTTTGTCAGTTTCTGTCCGCCTGAGTTAAGGCAGCTTGTCTCTTAGTGACAATTTATTAAAAGTTACATTTTAATTATATTCACCATATCGTGCGTCTACGCTGTTTAAATGGAGCCTCACGATAAAAAGACATGCTGACATTGTTTATTGTAATACTATACTTAAATCATCGATGATGAATTTGCGTTTCAGTACAAAATACATAACTACCACACACTGATTTTCAAAATGAAATAGGTAAATCAAACAAATGTTTGACTATGAAAACAGTAAAGGCTTGAAAATAAGTAATGCACATGTCCTTTAGGCCACTAATATCAGTTGTTTGCTCCTACTGCTACGAAAGAGACTGTATACCTGCTGTGGCTAGGAATAGTTCCTGCGTCTAGGTTTCTGTTGGTGAATAGATCAACTCTGGAACACCACCACTCGCATCTCCCCTGATACAAAGTGTCAAGAACGTGAACAATCTCATCACATTGCACTGATAGCGAGCAGTTTTCCAAACGACTTGAGATATTGAAATTTAAACGGATATAAAAAGAGTCTCCTGAAAGGATTAGCCCATCTTCCATGTCTTTTAATAGCTTATTATAACCTGCAAAATAATAAAAGGTGCGTTATGACAAATTACAAAACTGCAGCACAAATTTTAAAGTTAACATTGATTATGAGAACAGAAACCTGTTACATATAGTAATGTGCATATTTTTCTTATGTGTTTTATGTGTGATGTTCATATACTGTAGGTTCAAAGGGCACCTCATATTGTTATTCATTGTATATTTGAGGTATTTATTTACACATGATTTTATTTGATCAGAATAAAAAGTATTTGTAATTCAGATCTGTTATGTCTCATCCATTTGGGGGAGAATATCTGGAAAGGCTATAACTTATAAAGAATCTTTGGTGGTTCACAGCTTAGAAGTTTAAGTCTCTCAATGTATTCATTTGTATTTGTAAATCTACATCTCTAACCAGTTTAAGTGTGTTTTTATACCATTTAAGCCAGGAATCAGCAACCTTTGCCCTACAAGGAACTACATTTCCATGATGCTCAATTAACCTAATGAGGTTGAGCATCATGGGTGATGCAGGTCCAAAACATCTGGAAGGCCAAGGTTGCTGACTCCTGAGTATCCACTCCTGCAACGGTGATGCAGATGAGTCTTCCAGAGAACAGTGGATTCATAATTAGTGCGTGCCTCCAGAAGCTGCCAAATCACTGCCTGAACTGCAGAACATTCTTCAAATGTAAGGTAGAGCTCCCACATCTATTTCTTTACAACTGAGCTACTTACAATCTCCAATCCCACTTTAATATCTTCACAGTCACAGTTTTCCTATCACCCACTCAAAAACTCCAATTTCTCTCAGCCACACATGCTTTGCCACCTCCGTTAGCCCAACACTACCATTGTACTAAGCCACACATTTCCATCTCAGTCAGTGAAACACTCCGATCCCACTCAGACCAACATACTCAATGTCATCTCAATCAAACTAACACTTACTGGGTTATTCAAAGAGAATCGAAAAGTCACCGCACGTTTGTGACTTTTTGTTCAATTCGGCGCGATTTGGCGATCCCATTTCGGCGACCCTGCTGTGTATTCAGCAAGGACCACAGGGCCATCGTAGTGCAGGGAAAAGCAGCCGCAAACCCTACGAACACTCAGCGCAAAACCCAGGCGAATGCACACAGAAAATGGCAAAAACATCTGGATTAACCCTGCTGAACACGCTGGAGAAACCCGAGCAGGAGCCGATCAGAGTGCAGAGCAGCCGCCGGAAAAAACCCAACACCGCAGACGAATGGAGTGGAAAAAAACCAAACAGTACGCTTGAATGTTTGAAAAGTGAAACGCTGTTTGCAAAGAAACTACAGAACGAAAATGTCTGAAATTTACATATAAGATCCAATGAATGATAATAAAAAGGGCTGTTACAGAAAAAAGAAAAACGATTAGAAAAAAAATTAAAAATAAAAAAATCGCAAAACAAATTCCGAAAAATGCCTAAAAGATCCTAAAAAAATCTAAAAATAAAGAGACTTTTTACTGCAGAATATTATAATCAACGGTTTATTAGATATTGAAATAAAACGGGAATATTTTTAACATTGAAGCCTATGGGATTCTCCTGAATAAACCTGTCGAATGAAACCACCAGTGTTCTCTGAATAGACAAAGCATTGCTTCTCTATGGGGATTTCACTGCCCTCGAACAGGCACCGTATGTGCAGGCAATTCACCAACAATTGACGAACTGCTCGCTCTCTGGATAGCCGAATGGCCAGGAAAGATAACTGTACGCTGAATTTCACGCTGAACTCTTTGAATAACCCTGTCAGTTTCTTCCTATTCAGACACACACACTCACTCATTATCACCCTTATTTCTTTCACTCAATCCAGTACCACTTTACTCCTATTGATACACCCACTCACACCCATCTCACTCAGATACACATATAATCCTGGACAAACTCACACTCCAACAGTCAAAGACATACACATAACTGTCACACACACATACAGTCTCTAAATATATTGATATGCTTTCTGATCATATTCAACTGTCCTTTCTTTGGCTCAAGACTTCTGAGTGCATGAAGAGAGGTGAATAGGGAGAGGAAATTTGTATTGTTTATTATATAATATTACAGACATCCTTCCTAACATTGTTACTAACACATAATAGCTATTTTTTTGCTCTCTGGTAGACATGTGCACAGCACAAAATTTCGTTTTGAACTAATGGATTAGTCCTAAAATGCAATTTATTTAGTTGCTAAAGAAATTCGTTTTCAGTTCTTTAGTATGAAAACTATTTTCATTCATCCGAAAACCAGTGGATACAATTACTATTGTAGTGGTGGCTCAGAGGGCTGAGATCGCTGCTTGTTACAGTATCTCTCGCTCTCAGCACAATGTGGGCCATATTACATAGCTGGTGCTAATTTAACCAGAGCTGTTGTAAACTTCCCAGAGCTATTGTAGCCTATGGAGGTTTTCAGTTACAACAGCTCTGGTTAAGTTAGCACCAACATTGTAATACTGCCCCGTGTCAGGCAAAGCTGTTACAGTAACTGACTGCTGCTCATCACAGCGCTCAGAGTTTCAGTAAAACTAGTAAATAATATTTTTATATATAAGACGTTAGAACAATATTATTTCCTTGTTTTACTGAAACTCTGAGCACTGTGATGAGCAGCAGTCAGTTACTGTAACAGCTGAGCCTGATACATTATACTGAGAGATAATGTAACAAGCAGCCGATCTCAGCGCTCACAGCCACTGGATTTAAAGGGCTAAAAAAAAGGCTCCTCTCTGTATAATGTTTAGAACATCCTCCTGCATTAATTAATACCCCTCTCTGTATAATGTATACAACATCCACCTGCATTAATTAATACCCCTCTCTGTATAATGTATACAACATCCACCTGCATTAATTAATACCCCTCTTTGTATAATATATAGAACATCCTCCTGAATTAATGTCCCTCTCTGTATAGAACATCCTCCTGCATTGGCATGTGGAGGGTGCAGAACTTCGGATGTTGCGATGTTGCGCTCTTCATTGCTGGTCTCCTTCACTCATCAATATAATATCACAAAAAAGACTGAAACTAAAATGTAGTGCATTTTATTTTAGTTTCTTTCGTTTTTTGTACTGAGCAGTTTCGTTTCTCTTGAGTCATGCTAAAACTAAATTATCCCAAAATTCAGACTAAATCGTTTTAGTACTAAAACGAATGCACATGTCTACTCTCTGGTCCTTTAGGTTTCGTACTCACAGGGCCGGTGCTAGACTATTTTGCGCCCTAGGCAAGACCAGCTACTTGCACCCCCACAAAAAAAAAGCTCACATGGGTATATTTGGCCCAGCTCTCACATGGTGAATATATTGAGCCCCGCTCACATGGGTACATTTGCCCCCAGCTCACATGGGTACATTTGCCCCAGCTCACATGGGTACATTTGCCCCCAGCTCACACATGGCATGGAGATATTGCCCCAGCTAACACATGGATATATTGCCCCAGCTCACACATGGATATATTGCCCCAGCTAACACATGGATGTATTGTCCCCAGGCTCACACACGGGTATTTGCCCCAGGCTCACACATGGGTATTTGCCCCCAGGCTCACCACATGGGTATTTGCCCCCAGGCTCGCACATGGGTATTTGCCCCCCAGGCTCGCACATGGATATCTACCCCCAGGCTCACTCATGGATATCTACCCCCAGGCTCACACATGGATATCTGCCCCCAGGCTCACACATGGATATCTACCCCCAGGCTCACACATGGATATCTGCCCCCAGGCTCACACATGGATACTTACCCCCAGGCTCACACATGGGTATTTGCCCCAGGCTCACACATGGGTATTTGCCCCCAGGCTCACACATGGGTATTTGCCCCCAGGCTCGCACATGGGTATTTGCCCCCCAGGCTCGCACATGGATATCTACCCCCAGGCTCACTCATGGATATCTACCCCCAGGCTCACACATGGATATCTGCCCCCAGGCTCACACATGGATATCTACCCCCAGGCTCACACATGGATATCTACCCCCAGGCTCACACATGGATATCTGCCCCCAGGCTCACACATGGATACTTGCCCCCAGGCTCACACAAGGATACTTGCCCCCAGGCTCACACAAGGATACTTACCCAGCAGCTCACACATGGATATTTGCCTCCAGCGCTGTCTCCGTGTTCCTGTAGCCAGTCTCTGCGTGCTGGCGTCGCTGCTGGCGTCAAGGAGATGGAGGAGTGGACTTGGTCCAGGAAGCACCAAGTCCACGCTTCCGTCTCCTTGACGCCCCGCAGGCATTTTTTTTTTACAATTGGTCGGGCCAGCTGCCGCTGCACCCTAGGCGGGTGCTGCGCTCTAGGTGCCCACCTAGTTGGCCTAGCGGCAGCGCCGGCCTTGCATACTCATATAATTCGCTCTCCTTTTTCTCATAACCTCTTTGTCTGCTCACTTTTTATTTCTCACTTTCTTATTTTTTGGCTTTGTATATTTCACCCAAACAACTGTAAGACACCAAATAACCCAGAGACATAAAAGGAAAACATAGATATTAAAAGCATTGGTTAGGTTTACTCCTAATATAGCCCTAAAGTATAGCTGTTTTACATTTTATTGGTTTATCCTGGTACTTTATTTCTGAAGTGGCTTTAGTTATGTTTTCATTGTTGTAGAGATATATGTATATGATGTGGATGTCAGAGTTAAACACGTCTATTCAAAGAAAGGTGAAACTCAGGAGAATGACAGTAGAAGTGTAAATTTTAGGTCAAAATAGCCAAACCAGAAAAATTCTCCCATTTATTTCACTTTCCAAATCAGCTATTTGGTCTAGATTGTTCTCTTCTCCTGCCATTTCTCCTGGTACTCACCTTTCTCTGAATTACCCTTATAGTATGTCACATTGGTGTCATATGTTTGTAAGTCCTGTCCTAGATAATGTCTGACCCCAAAAATAAGATTGAACATGATAAAAAAACAAATGCACAAAAATCAGAAACACAAATACAGCCCTGTTACCTTCTTGATTTGATTTATAATGCACAGTAACAGGTCCTTTACATCTCTGTATTGTCCAATGAGCTTCTTCTTTAGTGCACGTTTCCAAAGAAATGCATTGCTTTTTTCCCTTAATGCATCCATCTATCTGAACATAACAATACAAAGATGGCTTTACAATTTCAATATGACCATGTTTTCATCATTGTTGTATCGAGATGCACATCATTCCATTTGGCAAAGTACTGTATTAGGTCTATTGAAAGAAAGGTGAAACTCAGGAGAATGACTGGAGAAGTGAAAATTCTAGGTCAAAATAGCCAAACCAGAAACATTCTCCCATTTTTCTCACTTTCCAAATCGGCTATTTGGTCTAGATTGTTCTCTTCTCCTTACATTCTCCTGATTTTCACCTCTCTCTGAATAACCCTGCAAGTCAAAATAGCCAAACCAGAAACATTCTCCCATTTATCTCACTTTTCAAATCAGCTATTTGGTCTAGATTGTTCTCTTCTCCTGCTAATTCTCCTGAGTTTCACCTTTCTCTGAATAAACCTGTATGTATTCGGCTCCTAAACATGTAAAGCATTTAGGCTCACAAGCACGACCCAACAACCTGATACTTCACAGCATTTATCATAGCCAATCTAGTATGTCTCATAGAGAAACACTGAGGACATACAATGGAAATCTATAGCGCTGCGGAATATGCTGGCGCTTTATAAATAAAGAATAATAATAATATACAATTGCACACACACATATTTATCAATTTGACTCATTTCATATTCAAATATAACACCACCACAGCTGACAAGTTCAATGAATATATCAGATTGCTAGATTTACTTGTTTTTCTGGACACAAATCAGAGAGTTGAAGTACAGAAAAGGTGCTGCATTGTACCCACGTACTGTAGATGTTGAGGGAAATCAATTAAAACACACCTCGTCAAACCCACTTGGGCATGCCAGGGGGACGTTGGGGAGCACTTTTTGTGTTTTTACACCAGTTTATTGGTTCTGTTGGATACCTTATAGGAAAGGAAATGCATGGGGACTTATTACTATGGGTCCTCCAAGGAGGAATGAGTGTCAATAGCTCCAATAGGCACTGGAACTCATAAAATGACATATGGTTATGCTACAAATCTTTGAGATAGTGGGTGCACAGTCTTTATATAGACATCCCTAAACAGTACCATTCAACACAACAGCACATTCTCATGCCACATACATAAACATACACTTTTCCATTCTACCCAGTCACACAACAGTGGCTGTTTACAATTACAAGCTGAGCTGCTAATATAGCAGCCCACTTAGGTTTGAGCCAGTGATATGGAGCTGATTTGTGCCATCCATTCATCTTGGCAGCTCCCTATTACTGGCTCCTTTAGAATATAGCCAAAGTTGGCACATCTGTTATGGATATATGTCCACCTCAGCCCAAATGTGAACTCTGTTCCTTCTGCAGAAATAGTGGTGGAATTGCATTCCAAAGCAATCTAGTTTGAATTCTTGCAAGTATGCAACAATGTCTTACCATTATAAGCTGGAAGCCCTCCTTTAGTAAAGCTTCTTCTGCACCAGAACCAGGCTTAATGCCGCTTACAAAAATACCTCTATCATTTCCACCAACTACGGTGATTTCTGAACTTAGGCTGTCTCCATCCAATGTAACTTGTACAAATGAATTTGAGCTTTTTACTCTTGCTGTGGATGTGACAGATGGGCGGAATGGCCTAGAAAAAAAAATCCAATTTATTCTGGTTGTTAAATCTTACATATTAAAAATGTATGACAATTCAATCACAAGAGTGAAATAAAAAATTTGCTTTAAATAGGGGAGAAACATACTGTAAGGGTAATATGGGCGTGGATATTAGGTGCTATAGGGAAATTGGGAAGGATATATTGGGATTGGAATGAAGGTAGAGTACCCCAACTAGGTAACATGTGCTAATGCCCTTCCTTTGCAGGACACCCGTTCTTCCACCAGCGATCCTTCACGCCTTAACCAGCCCTTAGCTGAAGCAGCAAGCTTAAGAAAGCGGTGATAGGAATATTCCCCAGAATTGAGTCATGACTCATTGCTGGGGTGAAAACAAACAGTTTAATGAAACACAAGAAGCCTAATATATACAGTGGGACCTGGAGACCAATGGAAGATGACACCCTGGTACCACCTTCTTCCTCATGTGTCAGTCCGTAGTCCTACTTTATTTTAATCTCCAGACATGAAACAATATTGATCCATGTAATCACAGTCTGAGCATCAGACTGTCTTAATACATTAGATAACGGATAACAGATAGCACAAGTGCACAATAGTCTGATGGAGAGAATAGTTTGGCAAAAAAAGACCACTCAAACCTGTCACAGCTGTAAAATATATTTCAGATGAGTAAGTGTTTAGAAAGAGCTGCTGTGACATACACGCAAAAATCATATTAGCCATAACACCAGTTACATATAAACACTGACAATAACAATAATAACAATATTCACACATAATACAGGCACCCTGTAACCTTATAGGCAGGGTGACTTGGACATAGGAGAGGGCTGGGGAATAATATGAAGCACCAGACCTGACCAGAACTCACAGTCCCACACCTCCCACCAGTAATGCCAAGTCCAGGTACTCCGAGTTCAAAATGAATGCCATCACAGATAGATGTGGAGAGAGATATTGAATGAAGGAGAGATGGAGAAAGAGGTATTGGAATATTAGGAGTTATCACCTCACCTAGCCTGACCTTGATATAACAACCAACTAGCTCCTTTGGGGCTGAACTAACACATTATACACCACCCCACTTCAACCTCTTTTATAATTTTATACAATAAAGGTGAATGTAATGCTGTGAAAACATACTTATCACAGTAATACAATAACATATTTTATGTAGTAAGAATATTTAATAAATCATAAAACTGTACTGCTAACTACCCTAAGCAAATTAACCCAGTGGAGCATGTCTCATGCAGTGTGGGTTGAACGAATAGTGCTGAGTGCAAACCCTTAATGCTTGAAGCCCAGGGTACTATGGTCTCCAGAGCCAGCTGTAGTGTTTGTAGGGCCAGGAGCAATGTAAAACACAAACATTTTTCTTATTCGTATGCTGTTCATGGCTTGGGATGGAAGTGAGCAAAGGTATGAGAGTGTCTGACTAGCTGAGTGAGGTAGGAGTGTGTGGTTGGCAAATCGAGTTCGGAATGAGTTTGTGGCTGGCAGTGCAAGGTAGGCATCAGTGTAAGGAAGTCTGATTGTGAAGGGAGAGAGTGTGTTTGGCTGACTATAAGAGTGACAATGGGAGTGTGTGGAAGACTGACTGAGATAAGAGTGAATGAGCGATCAGTGGAGCACAGTGTCCACCTTCACACTACCACACTACACCATACACACATCACAGCAAATCCTCCACACACTACATTAGTACATACACACAGCAAATACTGTATACAAAGACTGCACACAATACTCACCACATTACAAGAAGCACACAGTAAAATATACTGTTGACACAACACCATGTGCACATATACTACATATATAATGTATGTACAGTACAAAGTGCAAATACACAGGTACATCCACAACACACTGTATGCAAAATGTGCATATACACTGCACATACACACTGCACATCACACTAAATACACTGGTATGCTCTAGAGACCCCTGTATCTCTGGAACTGTATGTCATAGCAGGTCCTATAATGTATCTTTGAAAAGGCCAGAGTCTGGCTGTTCCAATGTTACCGAACAATGCAACATGTAAAAATAATAATAAAAAATAATACTAATAAAATCTAGAAATAAAAAACGGAAAAAAAAGCCGGGGGCTCGCCTGAACCTGGATGCCGGCCGAGCAAGCAGGGGGTTTTGGGGGGCGGTTTTGTCATACTCACCTAAGTCGAGTTCTCCACTGGTTGTACACATACTCACCTACATCGGCCCAGAGCTCCTCCAGCGATGGCAATCCTGCATCCAGTACCCACTGTGTCAGTCGCCGGTATGACGTCACGGAAGCCTTTGACCGTGGGTCAAAGGCTTTCGTGACCTCATACCGGTGACCGACAGCGGGCACTGGATGCAGGATTGTCATCGCTGGAGGAGCTCCGGGCCGAAGTAGGTGAGTATGTATACTTCGGCCCTGAGCTCCAGCGGTGACCGTCCAACGGCTGTTGCAGGCTGCTCGGCCGTCGTCCGGGCTCAGGCAAGCCCCCAAGGCCCAGCTGAGCCGGGGGCTCGCCTGAGCCTGGACAACGGCCGAGCAGCCTGCACACAGTCGGAGGACCGTCCAACGGCTGTTGCAGACTGTTCGGCCATTGTCCAGGCTCAGACGAGCCCCCAGCCTTAAAGGCCCAGTCGAGCTGGGGGCTCGCCTGAGCCTGGAGGACTGCCGAGCAGCCTGCGACAGCCGGAGGACTGTCACCGCTGGAGAGCAGAACCGAAGTAGGAGGATGTAGGTGAGTATGGTGCAACCAATCAGCCATGCGGACCGGCCTTCGGGATCAGGCGAGTCCCCGGCCTTCAGGCCCAGGTTCTCATGGCTGATTTTCGGTATTGGTTTTCGGCCGAAATTATCCCAAATTTTCGGTTTCGTATCGGCCGGAAATTTTCATTTCGGTGCATCCCTAATATATATCAATGTGTGAGCTGGGCTGGGGCAATATAAATATATACATGTGTGAGCTGGGCTGGGGCAATATATATATCCATGTGTGAGCTGAGGAGATATATATCCATGTGTGAGCTGGGGCAATATATATCCATGTGTGAGCTGGGGCAATACATATCCATGTGTGAACTGGGCTGGGGCTATATATATCCATGTGAGCTGGGGGAAATATATTACACGTGAGCTGGGAGGGGGGTACCCTGGGCCCATGGTATGGAAAAGGTTCGCAGGGCTGCGTAGATGGGGTGCCACGTGTGTCCTGCCAGCATGGAAAGGGTGCACTGGGCAGCCCGCACCTGGGTTACCCTATACTGCATAGCTTCAAAGGGTATGTGCTGGGAGGGGGACACCCTGGTTCTGGTATGGAAAGGGTTCGCGGGGCTCATGAGCCACATGAGGACAGACCCTGTGCAATGTTCTGGGGAGAGTGAGTGTAACGAGCACAGCTTGCGATTAGGCGCGTCTCTGCCTGTCACTGCGAACCCAACACCAGCTCGTAGCCAAAGCTGGTAGAGTGCCCCACCCCCCCAAAACCTGTGTCTGGATCCGTCCCTGCCTGTGTGCTGGAATGACAGTTTTCTGTGGTAAGCAAGGAGGAACAGAATCGGTCACTGACTTTCTCCAGCCTGTGAGTTCCTCTGCTCTGCATGCCTAATGACCCGGGGGCTGGTGAGAGAGGAAGGCCACAGGCGAAGTGCTCCTCTGGCACCTCCATAATGCTGGCTCTAATAATTTTACACGACCTTCAGTATCCGTTTGGAATGACAATTTTTCTTTTTGCTGTGCGTGAAAATGCCAATGACAAGATGCTGAACGTCTAAAAGTGACACTTAGAGTAGGACGCATATTGAATAATGTAAAAAAAAATGACGAAAACTTGGGAGAAAAATTATATGAGCAACACCAATTTGAAGCGCGTAGTAGAAATAGCAAGTATAAACATTTTTGATGAGCATAACAAAAGTTGATTAATGATGCTAGCCGCATATATATAATTTGTTTCCACTAACTGTTTAATAAAGTTTTTCCCCTTTTCCTTTAACCAATCGGTCTCGTGTCCTGTTGATTAAATAATTAATTGCTGATTGATTAGGCAATACAGTGGAGCAGATGGAGAAAGAGCTATTTCATCCAACTAGTTCCCCATCTGTGTCTGTAGCCTACCACCCAACTCACTGACGCAACCATCAATCACTCTCACCTTACAGTCCTCTCCTCCTGTTTCCAACCCCAACCCTCCTAGATTGTGAGTTCCTACGGGAATAGGGCCCTCATCTCCTCCTGTACTGTTTGTCAAATGTTGTTCAATGTATTGTAACCCTGTCTGTACTGTGCTTATTGTACAGCGCTGCGGAATATGCTGGTGCTTTATAAATAAATAATAATAATAATATTCAGGTGTTATTCAAAAGTCAACGTTATTTAAATAATGTTTTTCAGACCTGCACTTCAGCACAATCACATAACACTCAAATCTAAACCCATCTAAAAATCCCATAATCCCATCTGTAGCGTTCACCCCTTATAACCGTGGTGTGGATCCTTTTGGACAGACTTCTGAGCTCTTTGATTTTCAGGCAGTCTGGACTGTGAGTCCTAATACTCCCAGCCAGAGAGGACAGACAGAACAGGAACACTAAGTACAACTCGGTACCAAATGATTTCGAGATCAAGTGTCTACTGAGCCAAAACAAGTTAACTACACTGATGCAAGAAAAGCGGTTTGGCAGAGGTTCGATAAAGGTGTTCATACACCAAGGGTTAACAGAAGTGTGGTCATATATATATATTCCGAGTCGGCAACAGAGGGGGTAGTCTTACAGGCAGAGTTGGCATCAGACAATATACTCATACACTCCGTGTCAGCAGGGTAGATCCATGGGTTAACAGAATCAGCACCATGCAGGGCAGAGATACATTCGGAGACTGTGATAGAATATGCATATATACTCAGTGTCTGCATAAAGCACAATACCCATACAAAAGGAGTTAGAGAGAGAATAGTCAAGAAGGCAATCCGGGTCAGTAACAGCAGGGTCCTCATACAATCAATGTTGGCAATGTAATACAGAAGAGCAGTGAAACACGAGTGAATACACCAGGCGATGCGGGAATAACTCCACTTCAGGGTGATGAGCTGTCTCGCGCGCCCTGCATTTAAGGCCGACGGCTCTACGTCATCACGCCGCGCACTGCCCCTCCAGCCGCACGACCAGCCAGAACTTTTGGCACCCGGCCAGCCAGCGATGCCGCCGGGTGTCCAGGCTCCCCCAGAAGGGTCACAGGTGCCGAGGATGTGACAATTTCTCAGTGGAGAAAGTGTCGCAATCCACCATTTCCTCATTCCACGGCATAGAAACAATGGGAACAAATAGTCCCAACGTTTCTCCGCGTATACCTCCATCACCCTGGCCGGTGCTCACTCGTGCAAGCTCTCCTCCATCTCCATGGAGTCCAAGGACTCCTGGAGCTGATAACATCACGGCGCTCAGGGCTCTTGGTGTTATTAAATTTTGGCTTGAAAGTATTCTATAATGAGCTGCTGGGAAAGTGGCTCGGTCGTAAGGAAAAGATATAAGGCTAGCCGCAAATGGAAAATGGCAGACGCAAACGTGTTGTCCATTTGCATCATACCTTTTAAAGTCTAATTTAATCAGGCACCCGACAGGGCCGGATTTATAATTAGACAAAGTAGGTATGTGCCTACAGGGCCTTCCACAGCAGGGTGCCTTGCTCTGTAAAAATAACAAAAAAGTACAAATTGCAATTATTTAGACCTCTGTATCACTGGAGTAATGCAGGTTAGAGGGGCATATAAGGTATTGTTAGAAAGGCCAGAGGATGGCTTTTCCAATGATACAAATACATGACCAGGTTTATGTAAAGTTAATGTAACAAATAAAATATATTTTTTCTCATAAGGCAGCACTATTGTTCGCTTTTCAATTATAAAGTGAACAGTGACGCTGTGCAAACTCACTTTCACGTACCTCCTTGATAGACTGTCTGATTCCTGTATGAAGGTGGCTAACCTAAATTGACGGTCCTTTAAGTGGTCGTAATCTCTCTCTATTACCAAACACAAATAGTACCAGAGGTATATACCAACAGAACAACAGACACCAAGGGATAATAAAAGGGTTGATCGTTAGCCAGATACCAGGGGTTAATACCAGTGTTGCTCATGAGCCAGGTACCAGGGGTTATTATCAGTCTGGTCGTCACAGATATGCCAAAGATCAGATGCCAGATTGGGTTGTCAGCCAGGTGCCAGAGGTTGGATAGCCAGGGCTCGGTTACCAGGTCGGGTTGTCAGCCAATATCAAAGGGTTAAGAGCCAGGAGAGTAACATCAGACAAGCCGGAGTCATACACAGGTGAATCGATAAGCAATATATGCAAGTGAGTACTGAGAGAAATGAAAACCACGTCAGGGCAAGGAACATGGGTTCAGGTGTCTGAATGGGAAGTCGGCGGGCGCCGTGTCATCCCGCCGAGCCCTGCCGCCAGCCCCGACTCGTGACAGCGATCGGCCAGTACTTCATTGATGGCCGGTCAGCGAGCAGCAAGGAAGGCGTGCTGGCCGCCGGGACCCAAGGATGCCGTGGGACGTGACACTCACCTTCTCATTTCTCACACCACCAGCAAGTGTGGAGGTGATTTTTTTTTAATGGTTTTATTTATTATTAATTATTATATTTTAGTTTGGCTGGAAAGACGCCCCTCTGCGATAGACAATTTTCGCTATAAACTAAAATATTTATAAAAAAAATGTTAAAAAATCCTACAATTTTTTTAACACTTCTTTTTAAAGTTTTGATACCCTGTTTAAAAAATACCAAAAATACAGCAGCATCAAAAAAAAATGAAGTTGGTACTGTTTTTGGGGTGTGCTCCATATTTCTGTGCCTACAGGCTCCTGAAACAGAAATACAGCCCTAGCACCAGATGTTTTATATTAAATATTTTTTAGCTTTTTATTTAATCTGTATAAAACTTCTTACCTCTCTAGGGACAATTTTCTGAAAATTGAGCCAACTTGTTCGAGGTCAAAACTGTCAAAATTTTCAGACTGATGAGAAGAGGAAGAAGAATGAATGGATGGAGGCCCATGGGGGTATCTCTCGTGAAAGTCATCTGAAATAATAAAAAATAATAGACCTTGTAAGCAGTAGATATCCACATTCTTAGAGTACTTTATTATTGTCTGGAAAAACTACAGTTTTAATTAAATTAGGAAAGTGTAAACCATTTGAAATTCACACTAAATTGATTAGACCAGGGGAAGATTCGTCTTGCTAGAAATATGCCTGCTGGTTCCACTTTTTGCTTCTCCTGTAATTTTGATCTTCATCCTTGTCTGCACCCTAGAAACATATGGATATATGGATAGTTGGTACTAATGTAGCATCCTGATATGTAATTGTTAATGCTAGGATAAGAAAGTTTAAAGTCTGGCCTCTATATCCTGATCTTGGCGCTAAAAAAAGTTTTGCATCTCAGAACTTGCGCGAGCTTACTGTACTTAAGCGTCTCCTGGGGAGACATGGGGACCGTAATCTATTTTTAGCGTCTCAACAAACAAATGAGGTATTACAAAGTGCTGGCGCAATTTACTTTGCTATGAAATCCTATACTTGACTCTCATCCCACGGTGAAAAGGGTGGCCCAATCCACTGCTTCTTCTCCCTGGGAGCAGAGTGAGACTGGGAGCAGAGTGAGACTGGGAACAAATAGTTCCTAGTCTCCCTCTGAGATCACTCCGTGGTGCTGCAAGAGCAAGCTTGCGGCCCAGAAGCGTAAGCTTCCATGGAGTCTTATGGAATCCAGGAACTGACACTCGCGGTGGTGTGGAAGCGCTACTGCAGGTATCAGGGAGCTTAGCGCTGCCTTCCAGGTTGAGTTCCTGAGATAGCACCTTCCGCGGAATTAAGACTTTAACATTGAGATGGTAAGGGAAAATCTTCAGACGCAGATTTTCCCTGTTTACCTTCTCCATGTTAGTGTCAAGAATGGAATATATCCAATATGTCTTTTGAGGAAATATACTTTGGCCTATTCTTAAACTAGATGAAGATTTAAACAGAATTATGCCAGACACACCCATAATCACATACAGAGGTACTAGGAGTATAAAAAGCACACTAGTTAAGAGTTAGTTTTTTTATTATAATAATTTTTTTATTGTTTCACGATGTGTAAATGGGATACAAAATTAGAAAAGGGGGAGAACAGTAACATACATAAAAGGGGAGAAAGCCATTACAATTATCAAGCGCGATGATACGGAGCTGTATCTGTCAACAAGTGCTCTTCAGAATGGAATGAAAACTTGAGCATTGTAATTTTTTAAGATAATTAGTATTCAATTAAGCAATTTCAGTATGAAAGGGTATAGAAAGAAAGAGAAAAGAAAAAAAAGGAAAAAAAGAAGGGGGGACCAGGGGAGGGGAAGGATAGGCATGGGGGGGACCGTCGGGCATTAACAATGTAATCACTAGCAACAACACTTATAGTATATACGCAATATGACAATGTGAGCACTGAGACCATAGAACTCCTGGCGCAGGTGAAGCAGAGTATTGGGTATATCAAACCGTCAGGATAGGCCCTTTAATTTTAAAAGACTGACGAAACAAGTGATCCCGTCATAGTGACCAGGGATCATGTTTTGGCGGGGAAAGATCAAAATGTGACAGGGCTAGCTCCTCAGAAGATGCCAAATCAGAGACCATCTTGATCAGGGCAGGGAGGGTATGGGGTGCAGTCTTTTTCCAGAGTCTAGCTATAAGGAGAAAACAACATGAAACAATAATACAAAAAAGTTTACGTTGTCGTGATAGTTTCCTTACCTCTTCGGGGGGAGTTCCCAGGAGGTAATTTTCTGGAGAAAACGGGATCGCAGTGCCCAGAACCTCATCTACAAATGCTGCCACTTGTAGCCAGAAAGTGCAAGTCCACCTTACATGTAGCATCGTACCCCGCATAGCGAGACAGCGCCAGCAGATGTCAGTAGTATTCGGATTGAAGTGCCGTTCTCTAGTGGGAACCAAGTACCATATATACAGTACTTTACGTCGCGTTTCAAAAAGGGAAATACACCGGGACGCCCCTTTGTCAAATAAAAATGGGATCCCACTGTACCGCCACAACGGACAGGTTAAGTTCTTTTTCCCAAGCCACTTGAAATGGCCAGTGGGGAGAGTCGGTAGCGGTCAGCAGTAGTGTGTAGCAGAGGGAAAGAAGTTTGGTACTCTGGGAGGGATAAACAGTGAAAGTCTCGAGGGGTGAAAGCAAAGGTGTACCCACGGAGAGTAAGCCCAGTATTCCTATCTTCCCTATGTAAGATTTCAGATGAAGAAATGAGAGAAACGCAAGAGAAGGTATCCCCTATTTTACCTGCAGTTGGGCGAAAGAAAGGAGGGAAGAGACCTGAAAAAACTGAAACACATGTGTGACCCCATTCTGAGTCCATGGTTTAGGGTTGAAGAAGGGGATCACATAGACCAGGGCACATACTGGGGTGGCTAGCTAGGGACAAAGGGCAGAGAGAAGTTAGGGCACGGACAAGGCGGTCCCAGATGTTAAAGTACCATTTAGTAATATGAAGGGCTGTCGGGAGAGGAGGCCTAAATTTAGGAGGCGTAAGGAGTTGGCATGAGAAAGAATGGCTAGGCAACGAGACTGACTGCATATATGTCCAAAGGGGCAGGTCTAAGGAAAATGTTTCGCCCAAAGAGGCTATAACGGCAGCTCTGTAGTAACCGACTACCTGAGGCAATTTAAGTCCACCGTATTCGGGGGGAGAAGTAAGAACCTTAAATGGGATGAGTGGACGCCTCCCGTTCTATATAAAGGAGGTGATGTCCCGTTGAACTAAGTTTAGTAAGGACCGAGGTACGGAAATGGGTAGCATTCGAAATACATATAACAGTTTGGGCAAAATCGTCATCTTAACAGCTGCCGCTCTGCCGAGCCATGACCGTCTCACTGTCCTCCACCGCAGTAAGAGAGACTTCACTTCAGAAAAGACCTTTGTATGGTTAGAAGACAAGACACGCTCAAACCGTCCCGGGATCGTTAGTTCGTTACGCCCAAATATCTAATGCCCTGTTCTTTCCAGTCAAAGAAGTAGTGAGCCTTTATAGACAGTAAATCTTCAGGAGAGACGCCTAGAGCCAGTGCTTGCATTTTAGGCAGATTGATGGAGTGATAGGAAAATAGGCCGTATTCTTGCAGAGTGGTGTGTAGGGGGGTAGAGAGGATATAGGGTCGGTAAGTGTCAGAAGGATGTCGTCAGCAAAAAGGTTTAATTTGAACGTCTTGGGACCTACATGCATACCACATACGTGATCATCCTGCCTTATAGCCTGGGCCAGGGGTTCTAGTATCAGAGCGTAGAGCAGCAGAAATAGGGGGCAACTGTGCCGCGTCCCAACAGAGATATTAAAAGCGCCCGAGAGGAAGCCATTAGTCAACACCTTAGCAGACGGCTGGGCATTCAGTGCCATAATAGATCTGATATGCTCATCTAAAAAAACAAATTATGAAGAACGCTACGCATAAACCCCCAGTGGACCTTGTCAAACGCTTTCTCTGGGTCAAGAGAAAGCCATAGGCAGGGGATACTATGAGTAGATTGATATTCCAGTAGGGCCAGCAACTTTTTTGAATTTTCAGTCCCCTGTCTACCCCTGATGAACCCAACCTGGTCCCGTTCAACCAAAGTAGGGAGTATGCAATTCAACCGAGTGGCCAACAGTTTGGCATAAATTTTTATATCTGTATTTAAAAGCGAGAGGGGGCGAAAGTTAGGATAGGAGGTCAGGGGCTTACCTGATTTATGCAGGGTGACAATCGTAGCCTGCAACATTTCCCTGGGAAACGTGCCTTCTGAGGAAGCCTTTTCGAATGCCCTTAGTAAATAATGAACCAGAGTAGATGAAAAGGATTTGTAATAAGAGGAGGGGAAACCATCAGGGCCTGGAGCTTTGCCATGGGGTAGTGAGGAAATTACTCTTTTCACGTCTTCGAGGGAGAATGGTAGTTAAGAGTTTTTTTAAAGGATACCCCCAAGAAGCAATTTTTTGACAGGGAAGGTTTCTACAATTGCATAACTGCAATGCAGAAATATGGAAAAAGGGAAAAAAAGATTTTACTTTATTTATTTTTATTTATAAAGGATTTTACCAGGAAGGATACATTGAGATTTCTCTCGTTTTCAAGTATGTCCTGGGTTCAAGAACATGTTACAGAAATACAAAGTAGTAAAATGCAAGAAATGAACACAAAACAAATACACAGATTAACAGAAAATAAATATGTAGGAAATATATTCACTATGTTACATGTTTACAGGTGCATTCCTTATTGAGGTATGTTAATAGGGAGCTCTTAAGGGACTTTAGACTGGGGGAAGATTTGATGGCGTCTGGGACGTTATTCCATAATTGCGGTGCTCTGTAGGAAAATGAGGATCGAGCCACTTTCTTTTTGTATTGTGGTATTGCAAGTAAGGTGCCGGTCCTGGATCGGAGGTTATAGGATGAGGAAACTGCTGAGGGAAGCAGCCTATTTAGGTAGGGTGGTAGCTTCTCAGAAAAGCTCTTAAACACCAGGTTGGAAAGGTGAAGGGTGCGTCTAGATTCCAGCGATGGCCAGTTTAGTTCTTTTAACATGTCACAATGGTGGGCCATGTAGTTAAAGTACATTGTAGCACAAAGCAGCAGAATGATTTATACAATGTAGTAAGTTTCTGGAGGTGCGTTTGTGGGGCGGCTGCATACACTACATCTCCATATTTAATAGCTGGCATAAGCATTTGTTGTACAATCTGCTTTCTTACCGCAGGGTTCAGGCAGGATTTGTTTCTGTACAGGGCACCTAGTTTGGGATAAATTTTAGATGAAAGTTTTTCGATGTGGGGGCCGAAGGATAGATTTGATAGAAGTGACTGGTCAGCGTGCCATTTGATTTTGTCCTGACACATAGATGGGGTGTTTGCAATTTGTGTAGTTTAGGTGCTGTTCCAAAGAGCATTGTAACAGTTTTGTCAGCATTTAGAAAAAGTTTGTTATCTTTGATCTACCTCTGTGAATTGTTCTTGCAGCACGGCCTCCAGCTGTGGGAGATCTGGTTTGCTGGTATAGATTACAGTGTCGTCTGCGTACATGTGTACAGTTGAGGCTTTGCAGACATTGGGCAGATCATTTATGAATATTGTGAATAGCAGGGGGCCGAGTATCGAGCCTTGGGGTACACCGCACGTGACTGAGAGGGGGAGGGAAGTGCTGTCAGAAATGGACACATATTGCGACCGATCAGACACATATGATTGAAACCAGGTTAGCGTGCGATCACCAATACCAGAGTTTTTAAGTTTTTGTAATAAAATGCCATGGTCTACTGTGTCAAAGGCCTTGGTAAAATCAATGAAGATGGCTCCAGTTAGGTTTCCTTGCTCCAAGCAAGCCTGGATATCATTGGAAACTTTTAAAAGGGCAGTAGTGGTTGAATGATTTGGACTGAAGCCAGATTGATCTGGGGTTAAATAGTTCCAATACTGATAGTAATCGCGTAATTGAGTGTAAACACATTTTTACAGGATTTTTGACATTACAGGAAGCAATGATATTGGACGGTAGTTGGATACCAAAGTATTGTCTCCACTTTTATGGATAGGTACCACTCTCGCAGTCTTCCAGAGTTTCAGAGTTTGGGTATATATCCAGTCGCCAGTGATTCATTGACTAGGGTTGTGACAGGTTTTGCAATTGCCGGTGCGCTGATTTTCAGCAGCATTTCTGGGATTTGGTCAGGTCCTGACTGGTGCTTCATTTTTTGGTTACAGAGAAGTTTAGTAACGACACTGACAGACACCGGTCTATAACAGAATTTCCCTTTGATACAGGGTTTTTGCACAGTTGGAAGTATCTGACTTGCGAGCTGCCTTTCTGAATGTGTTTCAATTGCTAGCTTAGCAATCAGGGTGTTGGCGCATCCAACAAAATAGTTATTAAAGGTATTTGCTACATCTAGGGGGTGTTGCAGGGCTTGTTGTTTACTTTGACAGCAGCTGGTTGGGAGTGGACAGGGGGAGATTGTATGTTATTTATGATTTTCCAAAAATTTCTCTGGTTTGATATGTTATTGTTTAGATTTTCATTGAAGTATTGGGCTTTGGCCATTTTTGTTTGCTTTGTGCATGCATTCCGCCATTTTCGGTATTCACAGTGATCGTTCATGGATCCAGTACTCTTGAAATTTGACCAGAGGGAATCTCTAAGCTGGTACATGTGTGTGAGGTCAGCCAGGGGAGATGTACCCCTTTGACTTGCACTTTACGCAGCGGGGCATGGGCATTCCAGACTTGCAGGAGCTGTGACTGAAAGTATTCAATTGCACAGTCCAGGTCTGGGATTAGGTTTAGCCTGTACCACGTGAGCCATTTGAGATCATTTAGGAAGGATTCAAGATTAAATTTCTTGAAGGACCTGGTGATTATTACCTTTGGGGGAGATTTTGTGGCCTTTATTTTGCGCACACAGTACACTGGACAGTGATCACTAAAGCTATTAGCGAGAACGCCTGCCTCCTGTATTCTATCAGGACATGATGAGAGAATCCAGTCCAGCAAGGTATGGTTAAGGCTTTTCATATTAATGCAAGTGGGGGAGGAGATTAATTGTGTTAACTGCAAAGCCTTAAACTGGGAGCAGTGTTTATTGTTTTTAGGATTCAGCCAGTCAACATTAAAATCGCCGAGGACCAGCAGTTCACTTTTTTGGTTTTGAGCTACCAAATTACTAAGGATTTGGGTTATGTCAGAAAGGGAGTGCACTGGGGAGTTCGGTGGGCGATAGAATCCAGCAACAATAATTGGTTTACTGAAAGGGATGTCAATAATACCAGAAAGAAAATCAAAAGTGGCTGGGGAGCTAGAGTTTTGCAGAGGGGTGAACTTTGTGGACTCATCAACATAAATAACAATTCCTCCTCCTCTCTTTGCTCTGTCCTTTCTATAACATGAATACCCTTTTATTGAAATGGCAGAGTCTGGTACTTTAAGGGTTAGCCATGATTCTGTCAGCACAATGACTTTAGGTTTGTAATGGAGGCACCAAGCTTTAAGTTCGTCCAGTTTAGGGAGTAAACTGCAGATGTTACAGTGCACAAAGGAGAGGCCTTTTTTAGTGGGGAGACTAAACGTGGTGTCATCTGTTGGACCAGGGTTGGATTCAACATCATTTGCCAGGGCAAGCAGCAGAATAAATAGGTATTTGGATACAGTTTTCTTTTTGGAGAATTGTGATTGGAGAGTCTTAAAACTCTGTGTGGGGGTGGGAGGGCTACATTTTAACACTCTCCACCAGCACTCAGCTGATAAGTTAAAAGAGCTGAGTAGGCTATGGTGTATTTGGATTTCTTTTTCTGCTTCGTGTAATTTGTAAGGTGTATAGGGAGGGAGGGTATATTTAGATTGTAACTGGTGAAAAATGTAACATTAAAGATACAATAATCTGCCATTCCAGAGTCTTGCTTATTTACTCACCTGACCATGTACAATATGTAGGTAGAACCACAGAGCCCCTGTGCAAACGTATTTCACAGCACATATGTAATATAGATATAGGATATGAAAATTATAGTGTGTCTTCACACTTGAAAAAAAATCCTTAACAAAGTCCCCACAAGATTAGAATTCTTAGGAATAAAACTAATAAGAAAGAACTGGAAAGGGGGGAACCATGTGAAGGATTTAGGATGGGAGGAGATTTTGTGGGTTCATAGTTTGAAAACTTTGGAATCAAGGGGCTAACTATTGAGTTTGACATTTTTAAATTTTTAACATAAATTTTAATTGTATCTGTTTAGATCTAGACTTTTTTATGTGTAGGTAATGGCACAAAGAGACTGGAAAAATGCAGAAAGATAAATGTTTCATAATATTTGATTTTACAAATTTACGAAAGGCCGTATTCAATAGTCTTTCATCTTTAGGAGTTAAAAGAAGTGGTGGAACCTGCAACGGATAGAGTAATTTAGGAAAGCTAATTGTTTAATAAAGATTAGCCCTACCAAAAAGGGATAGGGGGAGTTTGTGCCATCTATTGAAATCATCTAAATTAGCTTTAAGTGTTGGTGGGATATTAAGGGCATAAAGATTACGTAAATCCGCTGGGATATGCACTCCCAGGTATTTCAGTGAGGTGTGAGTCCACACGATTGGTATATGCATGGGCAGTTGGGGTGGGGGGGGGGCATTACAGAGGTAAAGGGCTGTAGATTTGGTCCAGTTCATCCGTAAACCTCAAACATTTTGTAAAGTACATAGAAGGACAAATAAAGGGGGTGGTACTTCCGGCAACTTTTCCTTAAACAGGAGCAGATCATCGGCAAAGGCAATGTTTGATTTTAATATAGTGGGGACTTGAAGAGACTGTTTCGGTATCGCTTCCAGACGCTCTAGTGCTATTGCAGGGATGCCTCGGGATTGAGGCATCCTGCAATACTGATTTTACCTGTCGGACCATTTTGTGATAGCTCCCTGAGAGCGATCACTGCCGGTATACCTGCTGAAGCGACTGGCAGATGAAATGAGTACCTTGAGAGGTTGAGGTACTCATCTGAAAGCATGCCGAGTGCCTCAAGGGGAATTACATGCAATTTCAGCTCATTGTGTTTCAACCCCTTGCGGCTCACTTAGGCGATTCCATTTCGCAGAATATATGGTGAATTCACTATTTAGCGAATGGTCACCGTATTTTCCAGAAATTGGCATCGCCGAAGCAGTTACACGACATCGGCAAAAACCACCAAATTGCACCTTAAACTGCCATATTGCACCCAATTGGCACCTTTAACTGCCATATTGCACCCAAACAGGGAAAAAAAAAGTCTCCTACTCTCCTAATAGGAGTTTCAAAAGAATGAAAATGTGTCTAAATAATAATACAGTCCTTTAAAAAATAATACAAAGGGGGGACGATGCCAAACGTGGATGGGAGCAGACGTGCTTTATCTGAGCTCTGTTCGTTTATGCTGCAAAAGGGGTTTTTTTTGTGAGATTTGCCTCATATTTTACCCTCGTTGGAGTCCCTGATACGCTGGCCATCGGGTGGAGTGCTCCGGAGACTATTTGACTCCCCCCTCCGGAGCCGTGTGCTGAGACAGGGGAGTTGTTGTCGACTCCTGACGTGAGAGCTGCCGTCGGCCATATTGGGGCCTACCTTTTGTCTCTGTTTGGTGCTTCATTCCTGGTGCCTCTTCCTGCAGACATCCCTCGCTTGTGTGTCCATTCTGCCTGCTTCGGGTGGATGGAGGGCCCCCATCCACTGGCCAATATTGATGCCAATGCAGCGGATATGACGGAGGAGCGAGTGGAGTGGCAACCGCCGACTCACCCCCCCCCTCGGAGGCTTGGAGGCCACGCTCACAAGTATGTTGGCCTTGGAGCAGCTTCTGGGGGATGAGGGGAGCCCGATTCTGAGAGGCACCTGGAGTCGGCTGATGATGGCACTGAGAGATGATAGAGACATTGTGGCCCTGAACGGATCGGAGCCGGGAGCTGACTTACCTGAAGGTGGCGCGGTTGGATTTCCTGCCATGGCTGGAGGTGCGTTCCAGGAGGCTGATCCTGGCGGTTCTGTCCCGGTGCCCAGCAGGGGCTCACCGTTCTTAGAGACGACTTCTCGACTGGATGACATTCGCGGGAGGCTAGGGATGTGCATTTCGGGTTTCGGAATTTCAGAATTTTCACGAAATTTCCCGATTCGTGTTTTCGGATGCGGCCGAATTTCCGAAATTTTTTAGATCCGAAAATTTCAGATCCGAAATGTTTTCCGAGCCGAAACGAAATATTTTCGGATTTTTCGAATGGACTTGAAATGTGTCAAACGAGGAGAACAGAGTTTCCGAAAAACGAAAATTTTCCGAAAAACGAAAATTTTCCGAAAAACGAAAATTTTCAGAAAAACGAAAATTTCTGAAAAACGAAAAGTTTGTAAAAACGAAAATTTCTGAAAACGAATATTTTTCGAAAAAACGGAAAGTCGATACAAAAAACGGGCAAAATGACACGAAAAATACGAAAAATGGTCGATATTCCGAAAAATGTGCTATTCCGAAAAACGAAAATTTTCCGAAATTACGAAAAGTCGATACAAAAACCGAGCACAGTGACACGAAAAATACGAAAAATGGTCGAAATTCCGAAAAAAAATGTACCCGAAAAACGTGCCGAACCGAATCGAATCGAACCGAAATCGGTCGAAACGGGCCGAATCGAAAAGTTTAAAAATCCGAAAAATCGAACCGAATCGAACCGAAAAAAAAATCGGTGCACAAGCCTACGGGAGGCATGCTGATGCAACTGAAGAACCAGTGAAAGAGCTGATGACAGCCGTGGAGCTTTCTTTGGTGGTCAATTTGGAGGCGCCGACCGGGACTGATGGGCCCTGTACTGTGGGGAGGCGGTGTGGGCCTTGGCCTCGTGGTGCGGCTGGATCTTGCACCGGAGCGGCGTGGCGGTTGAGTGTTCCTTGTATTCTGGACGGGATTTGTTCACTGGGAGACGTATGGAGACCCAGTTTATGGCTGGACACTGGCTGAATCGTTTGCTGTAACTTATGTTCCTGTTCTCAGCCTACCCTGCAACGCTGAGTCCCCCTAAGATGTAAATGTTTCTCCTATGAATACAGCTGACCTTTTGTTTATCTGCTTCATACTGATTTGCGCTGAGCACAAGCTGACTTTTTATTTTATCCGAAACGTACCTGCTGACTTTTATTGTCCCCTCCAGCTTTTTGAAGTTTTTTAGAGGTTCTTCTGTGATTCCCCCCCCCCCCTTACGTTTTACATGTTTGATAAATATATGCTGTCTGGCCCTGCTAGGCCAACCTTGCTGGTCGAAATGTGACCTGTTTGCAAAATAAAAATCTTAAATACAAAAGATCTGTTACAAAATAAAAAAATGTTCAAAAAAAGTAATCTAAAGGATAGAAAGAATAAAAAAAGGTCTTATAAAAAATAAAGGGCTCTATTACATTCTTCAAGCAAAAACGCACGGTAAACGCGTGAATTTTTGCGCAAAGCAGCAAACGTTAACGTGCGGAAATCAACATTGGTATTACAATCCTCGCGCATTTTTCCATCTGTCAAAAAATAACACGCGTAAAACGGACGCGCAAAAACATGCGCGCAGTATTGTTGCGCGCAGAGATCAGTGTACAGACTGTTTAATTTCACGTGATTCAGCCAATCAGAATTAAGAACCTTAATCGTCTCACATTAAGTTTTTGCGCCTGTCAAAGTCAATCTGCGCATATATGCTGTATCAAAAAAAACAACTTGCACAACTTCTCAAATTTCTTGGTTTGGTATGTGTAGAATGTGCAACTATACTTTGCTGTATTTTTTTTTTTGGGTTGGTGTATTTGGTTTCGGCCACGTCCATCAGATTTGCCTTTAACACCAGCTTTCAGGAGTTGATAAAATTATAAAAAGACAGGAGCAGTATCTGCAAATTAAATTACATGTACATAGTGCAGACCGCAGATATATTAATAAAAACAATCGAGCCCCGCTAGAGTATCACTCACAAGATGTGAGTACAATATAGGCACATAGCAGGTACATTATTGCCCCTCCTGGTTGGAATGGGAGTTGATCGCCTCCTGGAGTCCAGCATCAAGGAACACCACCGGTGCCTCCTTCCAGAACAATTACCAACTGGTATTTCCAGGAATAAAATTCAAGCCAGGGCTCTTGGAATTTAAAAAGGATTTTAATAATAAAACATAACAAACTAAAAGTTGGAACACACTCCGTGTTTCGTCTTTACAACATGAAAGACTTCATCAGGGATAATGTGTTCTCTGCGTATGTCACAATATATACTGAACATACAGTTCTTGAGCCTATTGCGGCCAAACCACCGCTAACACGATAATTGCTAACATCTGATTGCTAAAATTATGCACGCAAAGGCTGTGCATTACAAACTGCGCATAGATTGTAATACCATCCGCGTAACAGCGTACAAACGCATTTGCGCTCACAATGTTAAGTATAGGATGTGCGCAGTACAGTAAGCTCGCGCAGCGTTCACGCAGGTTCACCCGCGGTAGACGTATATGCGCGTTTGTTGCACTGAGATTGTAATACGACATTCAGCACAAAGGGTTTTGCCCCTCGCTTTAATGCGTTTTTGCGCTAATGTTTGCATAAAGAATGTAATAGGGCCCAAAGTGTTTTTGCAAAAAATAAAAAGACATCTTAAAAAAAAGTCATTACTTTTTACTTTGAAACTTAGGGGATTTGTCTTGATTTTGTTGCAATTCAGCGTTCTATGAATAAAAGACACGAGAGACTTCTATAGGACAATTTTGGTGTTGACGAACACTGCCCAATTGCAGTGAATTGCACCATATTTCACTGTTAAGTCGCCTGTATTTGGCAAATTGACAGCTTAGTTAATAGATGAAATGATCTGAAATTGCACCGTTTGGTGAAATTTGGGGCCAATTCGGAGGTTAGTGAATAAACCCTATAGTGTTATTTGCACCAAATTATTTTTGCTAGTATTTTCCTCCTCTGTAAAGTTTCTAACATTTTATCAACTTGATTGGTATTTGGCAGAATCTAGTGTAGCGCTCACTCCCGGAGGAGCCGCTGAAATTGAACCACGGGTCAGTCTCCCCGCACTAGGGAATAAATATACTCCGGCACCGTTGTGGATTTTATAAATTATATAGTTTACTAGAATGAATGGCATATAATAGATAATACGGTGTTCGTAGATATATTTACAGTATTTCGTATTTCGGGAAACGCGCAGCGGAAAAAGAAATACGAGGCTTCGTATTTCGGGAAAACGCTCATCGGAACAGAAAATATAATGCTTCGTAATTCGAGAAACGCGTATCAGAAAAAGAAATAAGAAACAAATCTTTAATCCCTTTCGGAGATTAGGAAGTGAGTCCCGCACAGGTTAAGTCCCGGAATGTAAATGTGTGTGTGTATTGTGGTACCCGGGTACTATTCAACTGGCCAGTGAATTGCTTAAAAGGTGTCTTCGACTAGTCAAGTTGGGGCCCTGTGAGTTTTAGAAACAACAGCAGCGTGCTTTCGTTAATCACAAACGGCCTTGGAGGCCTCTCACCCATCCGCCAGACTCTTAAGGCTCCGCTGACCCAGGACGTTTCTCCGTTCGATTTTATTCTGGGGTACCGGCTACTGGATCCGTTGTCTGGCTCTCTCTGCTTCGGCCGTGACTTGTCCAGCTTACCGCCTGCTCTCCCAATCCGATCGACCTGTGGAACGCCTAACTCGGGGTCCTCCGGCTTCCTTAATAGCAGCTTGGATAAGATGGTGGATCACTGGGTCTCCCTCTTGTAAGGCTGAACAACCCGATCTGGGACTCTGATAGGCCGCACCTGCGCTCCGGCCTAGTCACTCTTGCGTTCTGCAGCACTGCGTCTTGTCTCACTCACTCCCTGGCGCGCTCTGCCAGCTATCTCCACGAGGCTCAGGATGTCACGCTGTCTGTCCCACCCACTTCCTGTGTCCGCCCGCAAAGCAGGCCGGGAAATGTAGTCTCAATGCAAAGTTCAGTGTCTCTCATCACGCTTGTCTCCCTCCGGTGGCCAAAAATAGGTACTGCCACGACAAGGATTTAAACACAGCACTACACTCTCCCCCTCCTAGAACTCTTGGGTCTCTCCAAGGAGGTACAACAGTTGCATTACATTTCAACACAGTTTAGATAACATATAAAGGTTCAGCAGCAAACATACAGTGGGTTAGATACACTTCTTCAAGTTGACTCATGTTTTGGGCTACCTCAGCTAACATAGTAGACACTTCGGGCAACCTTCGCACTGTGGTGACGGCCTCTTCAGTGCTATGTCCTGGTGAGTTGTAGGTGAGTCGCTGGGGCGGTCGAACAGAGTGTTTTGGTTCTGGATCAATCAGTTCCTCTTCAGGTGGAAGTACTATAGGTGCTGGCTCAGTCCTTCTTTCTGCCACTGGAGCAGACATCTCTTCGGAGTATGATCCCTCCAGTGAAGGCATAGAACTGTAGTCATAAGATTCGGCTTCAGGAGCTATAGGGATTCCAACAGTCTCAGGAACTTCTAGCTGAAATTCAAGAGCTTCAGGGATTTCTAACTGAAATTCAGGAGCTTCAGGCCTCAAATTACTTTCCCACCGTTCAGGAACTGAAACAACCTCTTCAGGCTCCGGTGAACGCATCCAGTCCAGACAAAAACTCTCTTCCTCACTGTCCCTTTCGCTCTCTTTGACAACCCGGGTCTGCTGAGACCGAGTAACAGGAGGCAAACGTGGAGCAGGCGGATTCGGCAGAGAAAGTTCGTCCCCAACTGGTATCCTCACAGCCTCTCTCAAAGGTAACAAATGATTCCGGTGCCAGTTCTTAAGAGGCCCAGCCTTCCCATCCGGCCGGATTTGATACATCGGCAGACCCGGCAGTTGCTTGCAGACAATGTATATTTGAGAACTCCATCTATCCGCCAACTTTTGCCTCGCAGCAGCACCCAAATTCTTCAACAAAACCCTATCACCGGGTTGCAGATCTTGTATCCGAACTTTTAAGTCATAGTTCCTTTTGTTCCTCTGCTCCCTGTTTCCTGAGGTCAAACGGGCCTGTTCAAACGCAGAGGCCATGTTCTTTCGAAGTCGATCCACGTAATTTCTATGGGAAGCTACCGACGTCTGGTCTAAAGATAACCCAAACGCCAAATCAACTGGCAGTCGAGCTTCTCTTCCGAACATAAGACGGTACGGTGAGTATCCAGTGGCATCACTCTCCGTACTGTTATATGCATGCACCAGAGTAGCTATATGGCGACTCCAACTCTGCTTCTCTATGTTTGACAATGTCCCCAGCATATTTAGCAGCGTGCGATTAAAACTTTCAGGCTGAGCATCACCTTGAGGGTGATATGGTGTAGTTCGGGTCTTTTGGATTCCCAATAGTTCCAACAATTGTCCAACAAGTCGGCTTTCAAAGTCTCTACCCTGATCAGAGTGTATTCTCCTTGGTAGGCCGTAGTGAACAAAGAACTTCTCCATCAGAACCTTGGCCACTGTCGGAGCACGTTGGTCTATTGTGGAAAAAGCTTGGGCGTAACGTGTGAAGTGATCAGTCACTATTAGAATATTCCCTTGCCCACTAGCATCCGGCTCTAAGCACAGGAAGTCAATGCACACCAAATCCATGGGTCCCTGACTCTGCAGATGGCTCATTGGAGCAGTTCGGGTCGGTAGGGTCTTCCTCTGAATACACCTCAGACATGAATGACAATAACTTTCCACTTCAGCTCTCATGCAAGGCCAATAGAACCTGTCTCGCACCAGCTTAAAAGTTCTTTCAGCACCCAAATGTCCATGCTCATCGTGTAGTGATCACAGCACACTCTCTCTATGCTTAGTGGGAAGGAACAACTGTTGGGTCTCTTCAGCGTTAGTTGAGGGGCCCCTTCGGTAGACCACCCCATCCAACATCTTCAACCGTTCCCACTCTTTGTAGACCAATCTGGCTCCATCTGGGGAATTTGTCAGCAGAATTTCCCGCTGGTTCGCAGTTAGGGCCTTTATGGTCAATGCAATTAAAGGGTCTCTGGCCTGATCCGCTTTCAGGTCCTGTTTGGAAAAGGTAGGTAGACTTTCATCCCTCAATTGCGTAGGATTGCAGTAGAACTCAGGAACAGCCGCAGCCATGACTCCTATGGCCTCTGCTTCAATCCCTCCCTTGACCCGGCGCTCTGCCCCTTGACACAAAGCTTGTACCCCGTCTGGAGTTAACTGAGTCCATTCCGTAGTGTAGGGTCTTCTCGATAAAGCATCAGCATCTCGATTATTCACCCCAGGGTGATACTTCAGGCTGAACCGAAACCCTGACAGAGCAGCCAACCACTGGTGTCCCGTTGCGTCCAGTTTCGCAGTAGTAAGGATGTAGGTAAGAGGATTGTTATCCGTCTTTATCACAAACTCGGCTCCATACAGATAGTCCTTTAACTTGTCTACCACTGCCCACTTTAAGGCTAGGAACTCCAACTTGTGGGTAGGATAGTTCTTCTCTGAAGGCGTAAGGCTCCGGCTCACGTACGCTACAGGCCTCAGTAGTCCACCATACTCCTGATACAGGACTCCTCCTAAACCTTCTCCGCTGGCATCCACATGTAACTCATACGGCTTGTGAGGGTCCGCGTAGGCCAAGACAGGAGCTTGAGTTAGACTCTTTTCAGCTTCAAGAAAGCACCTTCACATTGACTAGTCCATTCGCCCTGTATGGACTCTCGAGCTTTCCTTGGTCCTGGAGTGGACGGGTTTCGGTCAGAGGCCTTGCAGCCTTCTTCGGTACTTTCCTTCTGTAGGAGTTTGTTCAGTAGTTGAGCTATTTTCGCGAATCCTCCTACAAATCTTCGATAATATGAACAGAACCCCAAGAAAGATCTAAGTTCAGTGACGTTTCGAGGTCTAGGCCAGGAAGCTACGGCCTCCAACTTCCGAGGATCTGTCGAAACACCTTCTGCTGAGACCACATGTCCCAGATATGTAACGGACGGCAGACAGAATTGGCATTTCTCCAGAGACAGTTTCAATCCCTCTTCATGGAGCCTCTTCAAAACCTTCTCCAAACGTTGCTCGTGTTCTTCCAGAGTCTTCCCGAACACTATTATGTCATCCAGGTACACTAACACTTCGATCAGATTCATGTCCCCGACTGTCTTCTCCATTAACCGTTGGAACGTGGCTGGAGCCCCCGTAAGGCCTTGAGGCATTCGGTTGAATTCAAAGAACCCCAGTATACAGATGAACGCAGTTTTCTCTTTGTCTTCGGGATGCATTGGTATCTGATGATACCCGCTTCGCAGGTCTAGTACACTAAACCATTTTGCTCCAGACAAACACTGTAAGGCATCTTCTATCCGAGGAGTAGCATATTGGTCTGGGATGGTTCTCCGATTTAGCGTGCGATAGTCAATGCATAGGCGGACAGAACCATTCTTCTTCCGGACCATCACTATTGGAGATGCGTATGGGCTCCTGGACTCTTGAATCACCTTGGTTCTTTGCAATTCATTCAGCTGTTCTCGCAGATCATCCAAGTCTCCCAGAAGAACTCGCCTTGACCTTTCACGAAACAGCTTGTCTTCTTGTAATCGAATGCGGTGCTCAGTACTTTTAGCTAGGCCTACGTCGAACTCATCTTTCGAGAACAATTCTCTCCACTTTAGAATTTGAGACTGAAGACGTTTCTTCCACTCGGATGAAATGGGAGCGTCCTTGGGGTAGAATCTTTCATCTGGAATCTCTTTATCCACTCCCCCTCCTAAATCGGTAGGAGAGAGGGGCATAGCGGACGCTACTTGCCCTATAGGCATTCGTGCTTTAAGGACTACTGGAGAATCAGACACATTGCACAGGCTGACTGAGACTCTTCCTCGTGTTCTTTTCAGAGCTTTAGTGGAGATTATTTCAGGGATTACTTCGACTCCGGTTTCACTCCCATGATTAAAATCGGTTTCCAGCACCACAGAGGGGCCTGGTTGCGATCCGTTCAACTTGACTGAAGCCCGGAAGCTCGCCACTTCTCCAGCTTGTAGAACCTTCTCTGTTCCTTCTAATCTCCATAGGCGCCCCACTTCGGCAGGTGCCTTCTGTTCTTCGACCATCCTCTGATAGACTGGACGTAACATTGGGTGTACTCCTTGGGTAGAACCTTCTTCCAATACGATAGGTGTCAGGAGACGCTGCACCAAATCAGTGTTTGTTCGTCCCCACTATCATGGAACTTCTGTTGGCACCTGAGGGTTGAGGACACACAATGGCCAATGCATCACAGCCTCCGGACTGTCCAATGACTTCGGATCCGATCTCCAACTTCACCTGTAGATACCCGTCATAGGGGAGTTTCTCAGTTCCGATACCCCAGATTTCCAGATCCTTCAATTTCTGTAGAGGAATGTGCTTCAAGTGTTTCTCGTAGAAGTCTCGGTAGATCAATGTCACCTGAGCCCCTGAATCCAACAGGGCTTTCGTGTAGACTCCCTCCACTTGGATTGGCACAATAGGAGAAGGACCTATCAGTTGGTCAGGAAACTTGGTGGCGGTATCCGGACACTTAGACCCAGTTTGCTGTACCCTGGCCTTTTTCTTGGCCCGTGTAGGCTTTGGGTGTGCATTGCTTCCCCATGACGTAGGTCCGGATGCTAAGGGAGTGACTCTTTCAGTCCTGGCAGGTTCAGCAGTTGGCCCGACTTTGGGCCCTCTCGCCCTCTTAGTCCTGGCTTGATTTTTGGAGCGGCTTTCAACCTTCGGGCACCTAGGTTGCTCCTTCACTTGTGCCCTCTGGCGTTTCCCGCTGGTGAGGTAGATAACAGTCCTTCTAAGGCTTTTAACAGCTCCTCAATTCTATTCCCTTCAGGCTTTCGGCCTTTGCATTGTGCGCGGAAGTGGCCCATTTCTCCACAACCGAAACATCTCTTCTTAGAAAGTGGAGACGCAGTCGCCTGCTGTGATTCGGTTAAAGGGCCTTGGCTAGACGCCACAGCAACTCCGGTTGTCTGCATGCCTGTTAGGAACTTCTGCATCTCTGCCTGCATCTCTGTCACCTTCATCAATACTCGGCACAGTTCCGCGTGCGCCTGTTGCAATTCAGCTTGAGCTTCTTGTACTTTAACAGTTTTGTGCAACTTACCATGTTCAGAGAGGTTTAATTCTTTGGCAGCCCTCTCTGTGGATTGAAAAGTAATCAGAGGCTCTTGCTCGTCCCCGTCGGATCCGTAAGTATCCAGCGAGTCGCTTTCAGGCTGCAAACCGTCGTTATGCCTCACAGGTTGTGCGTAAGCTCTTTCCCCTCGCCTGAAGCATTTTTCTTCCAGCAAAGCCTCCTCCTCTCTGACAGCTCGGATCAGTTCCAGGTACTTCAGTTCTTGATTACCTGCTCTGCTTCTCAGCTGCAGCATCACTGGATCTAGAGGTTGAGAGCCCCTCAGGATCTGTTTTATTCGAATCTTATCCACTTCGGCCGGTTCGGCCCCTTTCTTGAGGAGTATCTGGTGCAGAATCTTATCTAGGCGCCTCATGTATTCGGTCATTCTCTCACCTCTCCGCTGGTAGGTGTGTTCATACTGATATACAAGCTCTGCAGCCTTTTCTGTTCGCCCAAAAACTTCCTCCAGGACGTTTAAATAATCTAAAGCAGTACAGTCTTTCCTACTCAGTTTTAGGTTTCTCACCGCTTCTGACGCAGGTCCCTTTAAACTCTCGATGATCCTTTGCTTTTTTTGGGCTTCAGGGACGTCCCACTCATCCAGAGCCTGCATCGCCTGTTCCACCCATTCTTCAAAGGTTTCTTCTCCCACCGGAGTTGGTACATTTCCTGTAAAATTTCTCAACCGTCGATAACCGAAGTTAGTGTGCGGAGGGCTTGTTCTCTGACACTTAGCCAGCAAATCTCCAATAGCCACTATGAATTCAGGCCCGATCATGGCCAACGGACTGGGTGCAAAAACACTTGCGGATTCGCCACGTGGCGCACTTGGCTGAATCAGTTGGATTTCCACCTCATCGGTCAGCTTCACGCTCGCGCCCTGAAAACACACTGGAACACCCTTTCTCCATTCAAAAAGAACATACGTGTGAGAGGTATCTGTGTTCTTTTTAATGTCCAGGATTAACCCCCGATGATCTGGTGTCAGCGCGACCACGGCCTGGCGAATCTGATCTTCGGCCCAAGTGTCTGCGGGAATATCCATGACTATACAACATTCTAACTGACTACTGTGCTCCTCACACCATTCGGCAACAGTGTCTGGATCCATATTTAACCCTTTAGATGCGGTTTTTCCAGAGACTGGATCCCGGATGAGCCCCCACGTGTAGCGCTCACTCCCGGAGGAGCCGCTGAAATTGAACCACGGGTCAGTCTCCCCGCACTAGGGAATAAATATACTCCGGCACCGTTGTGGATTTTATAAATTATATAGTTTACTAGAATGAATGGCATATAATAGATAATACGGTATTCGTAGATATATTTACAGTATTTCGGGAAACGCGCAGCAGAAAAAGAAATATGAGGCTTCGTATTTTGGGAAAACGCGCATCGGAACAGAAAATATAATGCTTCGTAATTCGAGAAACGCGTATCAGAAAAAGAAATAAGAAACAAATCTTTAATCCCTTTCGGAGATTAGGAAGTGAGTCCCGCACAGGTTAAGTCCCGGAATGTAAATGTGTGTGTGTATTGTGGTACCCGGGTACTACTCAACTGGCCAGTGAATTGCTTAAAAGGTGTCTTCGACTAGTCAAGTTGGGGCCCTGTGGGTTTTAGAAACAACAGCAGCGTGCTTTCGTTAATCACAAACGGCCTTGGAGGCCTCTCACCCATCCGCCAGACTCTTAAGGCTCCGCTGACCCAGGACGTCTCTCCGTTCGATTTTATTCTGGGGTGCCGGCTACTGGATCCGTTGTCTGGCTCTCTCTGCTTCGGCCGTGACTTGTCCAGCTTACCGCCTGCTCTCCCAATCCGATCGACCTGCGGTACGTCTAACTCGGGTCCTCCGGCTTCCTTAATAGCAGCTTGGATAAGATGGTGGATCGCTGGGTCTCCCTCTTGTAAGGCTGAACAACCCGATCTGGGACTCTGATAGGCCGCACCTGCGCTCCGGCCTAGTCACTCTTGCGTTCTGCAGCACTGCGTCTTGTCTCACTCACTCACTGGCGCGCTCTGCCAGCTATCTCCACGAGGCTCAGGATGTCACGCTGTCTGTCCCACCCACTTCCTGTGTCCGCCCGCAAAGCAGGCCGGGAAATGTAGTCTCAATGCAAAGTTCAGTGTCTCTCATCACGCTTGTCTCCCTCCGGTGGCCAAAAATAGGTACTGCCACGACAAGGATTTAAACACAGCGCTACACTAGTTACATGCGCCAAAAGATTATTCTGTTAGCAAGAATGACATTCCTCTTTTTGCATGTGTATGCACATTTCACAAGTATTTTTGAATCACAGATCAATGTATGTACAGTATGTACAGTATATTCATTCACACATCCACATCTAGAAGGTTGTTTATTTCTTGCGCATTTCCTTTGAAAATATGATTTGTGAATGGAGAAACCTAACAAGGTGTGTTTCACATTGGCTTGCACATGACTCCTTGATGCAATATACTGGCCCGTATAGGAGCACCACATTCAACTGGACACCTTAATGCAGTTGTTTTAGTAATTATATAAAAGGATTCCTATCAATCTGTGTGTTAATAAAACCCTAAAGAAACACAATGGACTCTTAGAAAGTATAAATACTGTATGTGTAACAAACATCAATTTAAACAATAGATTTAGCTTTGCGAATATAGATTTTTTTATGGCATACCATTTTCAGTTTGGACTTTGAAGACAAATATAACTAAACTACTAATTGTGATCATAGGCCATACATTACAAATATTACGCATATACTCTATATATAACTTAGCAACATGTCTTAATAATGTAGACAATAACATGGTTATCAACTCACATTAGTACCTCATATACTTACCATCAAGCTCAAAGCTATCATTGTCATCATCAGCAAGGCTACAAAACATAAAAGTAAAGTTTAAGTTTTATATGTGAACATTATTACTATACATTTTTATTTTAATTATAAGTAGAGATCTGTTGAGGAACATAAGTTTGACCTGTATGCTGGTGCATCTTCTTTACTGCGTCGCACGATTGAGTCATTTCCAGGAGGTTCTGGTGTTGTGGATATTATGCTGTCACTGCGATTTCTCAAACTAGGCTTAAAAATATAATACAGTGGTTGAAATATAATTCTAGCAAAAACATTAACTCATCAATTTCAGTGATTTGTCCCAATCAGAAAAAATTGACTTGAGGTTTGAATTAATTTAACATACACTATATTGCCAAAAGTATTTGCTCACCTATCCATATGCGAGCCCAAGGCAGGTGAGCAAATACTTTTGGCAATATAGTGTAAATTACATAAGGGATTATTCAAAGCCAGCCGAATTGGCTCCAAAATTGCACCGAACGGTGGCTTTTCCCGTACAGTGCAATTTCATGGCCATTCGGCTAATCAAAAAGCAGGCAGTTCACCAAATATTGGCGAATTGCCAGCGAAATACAGTGCTGTTTGATGGCAGTGAACTCCCTATAGAGAAGCAATGGTTAATCTTTTCAGAAAACACCGAAATGAAATGCCCTGATTTTCAGTGGTTTCATTCGGCAGGTTTAATCAGGCGAATCCCATAGGTTTCAATATAAAAAATATTCCCAATTTTTATTAAATGTTTATTAAACGGTTTATTCTTTTAATATGCAGCAAAAAGTATCTTCATTTTTTTATTTTTTAGGCAAATTTCTTTTCCATATTTTTCTTAATTAGCACTTTTTTTATGTAACAGACCTTTTTATTATTAATCATTGGACCTGATATATTATTTTCAGGCATTTTTCTCTAGTATTTTTTTTGCAAAGTTGCAGGGCCACATTACAATCTAGGTGCCAACGTTAATGCTCACCTGCGTGAGCATTAACGTTAGCCGTGGTGGCAACCGCATATTACAATCCAAACGCTAACGGGTTAAGTAACCCATTTGCGTTTGGTACCTTGAGCTTTTCAGCGAGAGGTTACTGTACTTTGCGCTCCCTATACTTAACATGGGGAGCGCAAAGTGTTAATAAGCGTTAGGATTACAATCTACTAGCGCCGATTAACGTTCGGCTGCAGTTAACAGAAAGTTAACCACAGCCAGGACTTGGTGTTAACGGATTCCGCTTCTGCAGAGTCAGTTAACACCATCCAAAAGAATAAAAAAAACAAATCAGATACTCACCTCCTATCCCACAGCGAGGACCGCGGCTCCGTCCGCCTCCTCCGTCTGGTGGGAGCAGGGAGAGACTGGGGTAAAAGTTCCTCAGTCTCCCACTGCGTATCACTACGCCGACCGGTCGGATCTCGCGACGCGAGATCTGGCTGGTCATGTGACCACTGGCGTCTGGCTCAATGGAGTCCTATGGACTCCATCGAGCGGATGCTCGCGGCGCTCAGTGCCGCCGCGAGCATCCCAGGGCATAGCGCATGGTAACAATGCAGGCAGCTTTTTAAGAGCCTGCATTCTGCATTGTAATCACACGTTAAAACAGGGGTGGTAAGGAGAAAACAGTTTTTTCTCCCTAGCACCCCCGTTTTAACGTCAGGAATGTAATGTTGCCCTCTGTGTTTTTTTTTTACCGTCTGACGGTTTGTTGGCATTTTCTGGTGGCTGGTCGGCATTCTGTTTGGCAGGTTGTCGGCGTTCGGTAGTTTTGCGGCGGATCGTCAGGGGGCATTCAGTGTTTTTTATGTAGCTTATCGGATCGATCTGTTTTTTTTCCGGCCGTTTTGCCATTCGATTTGGCGGTTTTGCAGTAGGTTTTTCAGATGCGTTTGGCAGCTTTTTCCTGCACTTCGGGGACTCTGCGGTGAATGTTGAATTCACCGCAGGGAAGGCGAATTTGTCTCCCCGAAGTGCGGGTAACAAAAGAGCACCAAAATTCAGGCGGAATTTCTGTACTTTTTGAATAACCCTGTTAGTTATATAGACATGCGTCCATTGACTTCAGTCTTTCACACATCACCTACTGAAAAAGACCTACCTAAAAGAAGGCAAAAAAACGTTCTGAAGCGCTCGCCAATATGCAACACACTGGGAAAAAATCTTTTTGACCCCAGAATGGCAGTCAGACTTTTCCTTGGATCAAGCAGCTTTTACACACATATGAAATATTATAACCCTTAATATTGTGTTTTTGCAGGTAGTCATCTAGATGTTGTTTAAATATCTGTACCCAACCACCTCAACAGGCAGAGAATTCCACAGCTTTATTGTACTCACCATATAATAACCCTTCCTATGTTTTTTGCTGAATTTCCTTTCATTCAGTCTAAATGGGTAACCTCGTGTCCTCTGTATAGTCCTATTAATGAATATGCTTCCAGAGAATGGTTTATAATGGCCCCATATTTATTTATATAAAGATATCTGATTAAGGGGTAGATTACATACTGAACGCTAACTGTAGCGTTTGGATATGTAAGCATTAACGCCAGGATAAGGGACTTTAACGCATGACCCCCATATTACATCACTAAAACTAAACCCGATAAAAATCCATTAGCGCATCGATCATTGTACTAGCTTACGTTATCTTATTGTACTTTGTACGCCCAATACTTAACATGGTGAGTGCAATCAGTAATTAGTGTTAGGATAAGTAAGTTATAACAAAGTCCTACAAATTACAAATGACTGACACCGATGGGCTAAACTATTTATTCCTGTCACCTAAAAGCTGGTGTTAAATTATTCCACTTTTGCAGATTCATTTAGCCCCCCAACTCCCCCAATTAATTCGATACTCACCTTTCATCCTGCAGTGAGAAAGGTGACCCGATCCGCAGCTTCTTGCCATTGGGAGCAGAGTGAGACTGGGAACAAATAGTCCCCAGTCTCCCTCAGTGATCACTCCTCGGCACTGGGCGATTTCACAAGACCCAGATCATAGATCTGATCACAGATCCTACAGACTCCAGAAGGTGATGCTCGCTGCGGCGCGTAAGTGCTACCGCGAGTATCACTGAGGGTAGTTCTGCATTCCGGGGCAAGGTGCTGTAGTAGCACCTGCCCCAGAGAATCGAATGGTAAGAAAGGGACACTATGAGGATACCTGGAGGCACCGGTTTTCCCCATTAGCACCCCCATTTTAGCATTAACATTGTAATTTAGCAGTAAGAATTTGCTTACAAAATGACAACATGTGGTGACAACACGACACAAATGTGATTAATGTGGCCTTATTGGGACTATGATAATATTGGAGGTAAATAGATTGTTTAGACTTACTTGAAGATATTATAAGAAATGCAACAGGATTATAGTACTTGTGGGTAAATACTTCTTAACCCCTTGGCTGATGAGCCATGTCAACCCTGTATGCTGAGCACATTTTGAACGTGTTGTGCTCATCATGTTTACAGTAAACGTGATTTGAAGCCATGTTTTAATGTAGGACACAGACATATTATATATCATTTTTTCAGCAGACTCGGCAGATTAAAAATATATCATTACTATGTGCACATGTCGTGGTCATTTAAAAAGAAAAAAGTAAAAAAGTGAACAAGATAAAATTTTAGCTAAACTGTTATTAAAAACACTGTATTTTTTTCTGCAATTAATGTCGATAACGTATGTGGTGATATGTTTCTCTATGACGTACCCTTTCAGAAATGGGGACAATTTTGTAAAATTAGGCAGTTTATTCAAAATGTAAGAATCTGAAATTTTGCCCATGGAACAGCTATTAATAAATATTAAAAGGGGGATGATATTTATTAAATGGGGGTATGGGCGTCTCTCTAGGCAGTTTTGATTATTTTAAACTGCCATTACAGATCCCAGTGTGCTGTGTTTTGTGTTATTTTTCACGTTTAAACTTTTTTGGGGGTGTCTACACCTTTAAGATGCAGATAGTTGGAAAGGTCAGACTGTGATCTTTCCAACAATGTGCCATTTAGGTCTGTAGCCTCTATAATGAGGAGATAGAGGGGTCCAAAGTATCCCACCAATGTGCGCTGGGGTTGGTCTAACAGCAAGTACTGACTTCTTAATCGCAGGGGAGATGGATCGGAAAGGCCGCAATCTCCCCTACAGCTGCGGAGAAACCATGATGTGTGGGGGCATCCTCTGCACATTGCAGTGAAACATTAGCAGGGCTATTCAAAAAGAATCGAAAAGTCACCGCATGTTCGTTGACTTTTCGTTCTCTTCTATTCGGTGCGATTTGGCGATCCGATTTCGGCGACCCTGCGGTGTATTCAGCAAGGGAAAGCCACCGCAAACCCGGCGAACGCACACCGAAACCCCCAAAAACATCTAGATTAACCCCGCCGAACATGCCGGAGAAACCCGATTACAGCGCAGAGCAGCCGCGGGAAAAAAACGACACCGCAGACGAATGGAGTGAAAAAAAAAACAGTACGCTTGAATGTTTGAAAAGTGAAATGCTGTTTGCAAAGAAACTAGAGAACCAAAATGTCTGAAAATTACATATAAGATCCAATGAATGATAATAAAAAGGGCTGTTACAGAAAAAATAAAAAAACGATTAAAAAAACCACAAAAAAATTACGAAAAATGCCAAAAAGGTCCTAGAAAATCTGTACATAAAGAGACTTTTTACTGCAGTATATTATAATCAACGGTTTATTAGATATTGAATTAAAACGGGAATATTTTTAACAATAAAGCCTATGGAATTCGCCTGAATAAACCTGTCGAATGAAACCACAAACAGCAGGGAAATTTGGCAACTTTTCACTGCTGGTTTTTGTTCTCTGAATAGACGAAGCATTGCTTCTCTATGGGGATTTTACTGCCCTCGAACAGGCACCGTATGTGCAGGCAATTCGCCAACATTTGGCGAACTGCCTGCTCTCTGAATAGCCGAATGGCCAGGAAAGGTAACGTACGCTGAATTTCACTGTTCGATTACCTTTCGGCCACAATTCGGATCTCTTTGAATAACCCTGTAGGACATCCCTCACATGTTTTCCACAGCCAAGTGTTTAAAAAGGTTCAGGAAACACATAAATCTATTTGATGAAAATGTTATCTATTTAAAAGCATTAATTCCTGTACTAACAGGCATTCTATAAACACTTTTCATTTAATTTGTAAGATTTCTATGTAAAATACTCTTAAACTATAAAGCTGTGGTTTGCACATAAGCCAAATTTATGTTAACAGAAAATATTTACTTACTACATTCTTTTCCGTGTTGTTGATGATGTTTACTGATCCAGCCCTGCAAGTATCTGGCTCTACATTAAAAAGATTTGAGTCCATTCCATCTTCATTTTGACTCCGGACAGCTTTTAAAATACACGTAAATGTTATGATTTTATACTTCACTCTAACCAACATAAATCGGTTGCACTTTGATGCAAACAAAAAGAAATAATAACACTTGACACTTGAGCTTATCATGCAACTTTAGATAGGGTTTTCCCTTATGTTCTCATTTCTCAATATCATATAGTAAACTACTGCCACTGCCAAAAGGAACTTCTAAGAAAGGGCTTAAAGAACTACCTTTTACATTCTAAATTATATTTAGCTTTTCCTTGTGTGTCTCTCTCCCTTTCATCAAAGCCTCAACTGTACACATGTATGCAGACGACACTGTAATCTATACCAGCAAACCAAATCTCCCGCAGCTAGAGGCAGTGCTGCAAGAACAATTCACAGGGGTAGAAAAGTGGATCGCAGATAACAAACTTTTTTTGCTAAATACTGACAAAACTGTTACAATGCTCTTTGGAACCGCACCTAAACTACATAAATTGCAAACACCCCATCAATGTGTCAGGACAAGATCAAATGGCACACTGACTACAGTCACTTCTCTCAAATATCTAGGTATGTGGTTAGACCCAAATCTATCTTTTGGCCCCCACATCAAAAAACTCTTATCTAAACTTTACCCCAAACTAGGTGCCCTGTACAGAAACAAATCCTGCCTGAGCCCCGCGGTAAAAAAGCAGAGTGTACAACAAATGCTTATGCCAGCCATTGATTACGGAGATGTAGTGTATGCAGCTGTCCCTCAAACACACCTCCAGAAACTTACTACATTGTATAACTCATTATACTGCTTTGTGCTACAATGTAACTACATGACCCACCATTGTGTCATGTTAAAAGAACTAAACTGGCCATCACTGGACTCTAGACGCACCCTTCACCTTTCCAACCTGGTGTTTAAGAGCTTTTCTGGGAAGCTACCAGCCTACCTGAATAGGCTGCTTCCCTCAGCAGTTCCCACATCCTATAACCTCCGATCCAGGACCAGCACCTTACTTGCAATACCACAATACAAAAAGAAAGTGGCTCGATCCTCATTTTCCTACAGAGCACCGCAATTATGGAATAACCTCCCAGAGGCCATCAAATCTTCCCCCAGTCTAAAGTCCCTTAAGAGTTCCCTATTAACATCACTAATTAACATTAACCTCAATATGGAATGCACCTGTAAACATGTAACATAATGACTTTATTTCCTACATATTTATTTTTCTGTTAATCTGTATATTTGTTTTTGTGTTAATATCTTGCATTTTACTACTTTGTATTTCTGTAACCAATCAATGTTCTTGAACCCAGGACATACTTGAAAACGAGAGAAATCTCAATGTATCCTTCCTGGTAAAATCCTTTATATATATATAAATAAATAAATAACTTCTGGTGTATCTGCCTGTCTACTCACGCTGCAGTCTGAATTGACTATATTGTAAACACCTGCGAAACAGCGAATTTAAGGCTTAAGAAAAACATGAGAGGATGATCAGTATTTCAGTCCACAACAGTTTAAAGGAAAGAAGTCGCTTAGTACTAAACCAAAGCCTATCTACACCTATAATGTGGAATGCACTGTTGTATTCCATGGGCCCTATTCCAAGGTTGCAATACTTATGTATATAGCACTGTCATAAGGCCTTTTTCCAAGTTTGATGTTAACTTAACCAGAGCTGTTGTAAACTTAACAACTCCATAGTCTACAATGGCTCTAGTAAGATTACAATAGGTCTGGATAAGTTAACATCAAACTTGGAATATGGCCTTATGACAGTGCTATATACATAAGTATTGCATTGCTATCTTGTTCAGTGACAAATTAACACTGTCATTTATGTTAATATTTACAACATTAAAAATTGTAAGCAATTATTGGTCTGAAGGATTATGGAGAAGCTTTGTATTATGAAAGCAAGTCTCAGTTGCAGCCTGGAATTATTTTCTTTTAAATAAAAAGCAACCAAATGAAGGAAGCCATATGGTAAAATACACTGCTATATGGTAATAGTCATAAAAATTTTAGTGCAATGTTCAGTAAGTATCGTGTTGCAAAACCGGCAAATGCCAGCATTTCACAAAAGTAAAATTCCAAAGAGTGACAGGAGAAGCTGTACTGCAATTGCTCTCTGGATGTTACTGTTGCAAAATGCTGGTATTGCAACACTTGCGATTTTCTCAGTTTTTTCAACACCATCAAAAAAATCATTTACTTTTAAATTTAGGATATTGCCTTCTTAATTAAAGATTTAATTAAACTTTGCAGGGTAGTCAGCTTCCTTTATTAAATTTTAACTTAACCTCGAATCTCCTCTTAATTTAAGTTGTAACGTATAGTTTATTTTCCACTGAAGGAGAATCGTATACACAGCAATCCAAAACTTAAATCAAATAGCAATTTATTAGCCTGACCTCTGGGGAACAACAAATGTGCCCGATTCTAATCTTGTTGCAGCACACTGGGTTTTCTGCAAACCTAAATTTGAGTTTTCCAAACACATTATGTATATGGGCCAGAACTGGAGTAGAGGTAACATCACTGCTCTGCGTGGAGAGAGCCTGTGGAGTCATGGGTTCGATCCCGATGAGCACCTCCCTCTCCAGTAAGTGTCCTTGGGCAAGACACCTAATGGTACATACTCACCACCCAGGACATACTTGAAAATGGAAGAAATCTCAATGTATCCTTCCTGGTAAAATCCTTTCTCAAAAAAAAACTAACCTTGAAAGTCAATAGGTCTGTCAGAAACAGGGGATTTTGTCCTTAGAATCTGGAAATAAAAGTTGATATATTACAATTAAATAAACTTGTATGGGGTTATGCACTCACACACGCTTCATTCAATTCAGGATCCGATGAGAGCAGACAGACAAAACTCCACATAAAATTAAATAGAAGACGAAGCAACCCAGCAATCCATTCTGTAAAAAGGCTAGTCTATTGGATTAGTAGCAATGCTTGAGAAAGACTGTTGCATCACCTGAAACATTGCTGCTACCTCAATGAAGTGTTCTTTTATAGAATGGAGTGCCAGGTTCCTTCATCTTCTCTATAGTCAATATGAATGTAACTTAAATCGAGCCAAATATATACGGATTAATTTGTTTTCATTTGGATGACCGAGAGAAAATTGCACTTACTGTGCAAAGCAAAATCTTTAATCCTAAAGTAAGCAGAAACAGTACACGGAAAGCGATGCCCTTTGGTATTGACAAGTCATGTTTGAAGAGTTTTACAAGTTGATACATGAAATGAATAGTGATTCCCTTTGGTATTTGAGTATTATTTATTTTACAAGTTCATGCATTACATGCCCTTCCATATTTCATATTCTAAGTTTGAAGTGTTATACAAGTTTGTGGATTCCATCATAATTGATGGCACTTGAATGGTGAATTTAAGTTACTTTTAGTAAGTTTGTGTGTGTACATAGCTAGCTCTGACACTAGCCAGTAGCTCACCTTCCAGTGACCCCACGGCACGTTCCTGAGAAATAGTAAAATTTTACTTTTAATTTCAGCACGTTTAAAACAGGATCGACCCCTTATTTTTCTTTCTTTCTTTCTTTCTCTCTATCTTTCTCTTCTTGCTCTTCTGTACTTTATGTTGCAGGTGACACATGGTCTCTTCCATTGTATTTACCCTATGCAATTTGTACCTTTGTGTTTTCCCTAATTAAAGTTTTGAAGAAAAATCATGATCGACAGCTCAGCCATGTGTGTACCTTAATGAAGAAACAGCAACATAAATGTCTTGTTTCACTTGTTTGCCCTTTTGATTAGTTTCCTTGTTCCTCTATTTAGGCAATATGTCCTCTATTAAGCTCAATGGTCCCTTTTGCATCTTTGCCCCTTTATTTCATCACTGAAACGGAGTTTGTCGCCAAGTGTGGCAAGAATACGTTAGCACCCAGAATTCAAAAGAAGAACATCTTCACAACCTACTATCTACTCCTTTTTATTAGATGGACCAAAGAGATACAAAGAGGGAAGATTGCATGCAGGCTACCTACTCTTTTATCTGTGGAGTAACAGAAACAGGCTGATGAGAACGTTACAATAGGAGTGGGTGATCAGCATTGCTACCTACTTGCAACCTTCCACTACACCATGGTGCACAAGCTGTTGAATGAATTGTGTTCAATAAACATATGATTCAGTGTTCAAATATAGAAAGAAGGACAAAAAAAATCTCTTTTGTAAGAGATTGACATAAAAGTAAAATTTTAGCATACTTGTGGAATGCCCTTTAAGTTCATTCTTCGCTTTTTTTGGAAAGGAACAGGGTTGAAAAATATACTATCACTAGGTGATCCATCTGAATCTGAAGTGTCCTCAGCTTCTTGGCAACTGTTAACAGAACCAGGAAATGGTGTGTTTTTCATATTTCTTGGTAAACTCTAAAAAAAAAATTATAACATAAAAATATTAAATAACTGCACATTATTCCTTTGAAATTAATATTTCAAATCTATTGACGCATAATACATCTTTATCTATCTATTTATTTATTGTCTGAAGCCGGCAATAAAACAAAACGCACCTGATCGAGAAAAACTCCATCCTTCGACATTCTTCTAAGTTTGCACTCTAAGTTCACTATCCGCGCTTCCTTCCTGACCATTTCAATACGAAGTTCATCATTCTTCTCTTCCAGCTCTCTTATTTGTTTTCTATATTTATCTTTGTCTACCAGGCATTGAGAGTAATGTGTTTGAGCTTCATCACGAGAACGATATGCCTTTTTGATGAATAGAAAACAACTGATAAATTGCAGCACACTTGTGTGACATTGTAAATTAAAAATAATAATTGCACAGACATGGAAATAAACAATAGAATTATTAATATATTTTAAAAAAGGGGTACATTTCTCTGAAAGTCTTCATAGTCCTTAAATCCAAACACAACATAGTATACTTGTCATTTTCATTACGTGGGATTGCCTTTAGGAAGCATTAAAAATATCACAGGTATAATAAATACATTGACATTCTCAATATAGAGTCGCTCCATTAAAGATTCTTTCTTATACAGGAGAAACATGTTTGTGCACAGAATAAAAATACAAGATGTGTCACTTTTTGCATCTAAGTCTGATTTAGTGCAGGCCCACCTTATGTCAATGCAATGTTGTGCTAGACAGCTGCTCACAGTTGGGGAAATCAAAGTCTTTGGTCTAGATTCAGTAAGCAATGTATCCCGATATTAATGCAATGTATGGCACTTTAACACACATAATTAACAATCACAATTAGAAAAATTAGATTCTAGAACTTACTTGTAAGATATAAGACTTTCATCAAAGTGCCTGCAATTCCCTTACCTTCTTTAGGCCTAACGTCTGCAGCAGTTATGTTCTTGAAATCTATTGAGCTTCATATTTTTTCAGATAAATAGCCGTAAGATACTTTTAATCTTTCTTCTTGAACTCTTACCTGATCTCTCTCCTTCTCTACTTCTTCCAGCTGTATCATAACTGTGGTCATCCGATGCTTGTACATTTCACAATCCTTTACCAAAGTAGAGCACTTTAGTTCCAGGTCCTCTTTCTCCTCCAAATACTGAAAATTAATTTAATACAAATCCTGATAAAAATGACTGTAACAAAAGCAAACATTTCAAGACACAGAAATATAAAGGGGTTATTCAGAGAGAACAGATCCGGCCCCAAAATGTCACCGAACAGGGAATTTCCCCGTATGGTGCCGTTTTGAGGCCATTCGGCTATTCAGAGAGCAGGCAGTTCGCCAAATTTTGGCGAACTACCAGCAGGTACGGCGCCTGTTCGAAGGCCGTGAAATGATTAATCGATACAGAGAACACCGAACAGCAGTGAAAAGTTGTGAAAAGTGAAAAGCGGCTGGTCTGCGGTGTAGAGAAGTAAAATTTCCGGAAATTTTGAAGCCATGGAAAAAACTGTTTTTTCCCCTGTTTTTTTCTGGAAAAATTGGAAATTTTCGAAAAATTTAAAATATGCAGCAAAACTGTACTTTTATTTCAAGTGTGACAGAATGAATTTTAATTTGTAAACCTACTCCAGGTTTACAAATTAAAATTCATTTTGTCACACTTGAAATAAAAGTACAGTTAATTTAGTAACTTGAATTTGCTTTTTATAATTTTATCTTTTGTTTCAAATAGAATAACAAGCAAGGACTGTATAGGATTGTATGAGAAGAAGTAACAACCATGAGAACAAGTAACCAGCCCTCTGTTTCCTAAAGAGCAGCAATAAAAGCAATTAACCATCAACATGAAAAACATAGAAATATATATATTTCTATATCAAAATTGCCCCTGAGCAGCACAAATAGCAAAAGGAAGTAAATGCATTATTTGTGCCCGTAAGATATGGATACATCAATATTTAAGCTCCAAGTTTTGAACGGTGCTTTAAAAAAATAGAGAAAAGGAAACAAAAGTCACAACATATACAATACATGCAATTTAATCTAATTTTCTGATCTATCATTTTCTGTTTCTTCGTCCTCCATATTTGTCATTTTTCTCATTGATTTCGAAAAATGTAAGGTTTGCACAGATTGAAACAAGCGTTTCTCCCCTTTCATGGGTTAGTTTGTTTCTTGGTTTGGTTTGAATATTAGCAACCATTGAGCAGATTGTTTCACAGCAGTAGCAGAAGATGCAGAATCTGTAGATAGTGAGATGCAAGAGGTGTCAGAGGTCGTGTTGTGCAGAGACCTTGCCACCATGTTGCAGGAGGGATATATTTTGCAGAATCCCAGACTGTACTGGGGAGAACATTAATAGGGATCAAACAGGGACAAATTTATCCTCTTACCTGTCCATTAAGGCCTGAGAAGAGAGAAACTATCATCAACTCTATCTGTCACGGATCCCCCTGATTACTATAGTGGTGGTCCCTGTACGCAGGTCACTCTCTAACCTTCCGATCCTTAGAGTGGTCGGTACGACTAGACAGACTACTAGAAGGGCAGTACAGAACACATACAAGAGAGACGTCACGGATCCCTCTGCTATCTGGCTAGTGGTCCCTATACGCAGGACACTCTCTACCCTTCCGATCCTTAGAGTGGTCGGCACGACTAGACAGACACAGAATGATACACAAGAACTAGAATAGTTAACTCCTCCCAAGACCCTAACAATACAAGGGGTGGTCTGATGTGTGCTTGGGGTGCCACACAGACTGACCTCAATACCAGAATAGAGGAGTAAAGTCAATACCAGGGGTCATGCACAGAATCGTAGTTTGCCAATGCCAGGGGTCATACACAGAATCGTTAGTTTGCCAATGCCAGGGGTCATACACAGAATCGTTAGTTTGCCAATGCCAAGGGTCATGCACAGAATCGTTAGTTTGCCAATGCCAGGGGTCATACACAGAATCGTTAGTTTGCCAATGCCAAGGGTCATACACAGAATCGTTAGTTTGCCAATGCCAAGGGTCATGCACAGAATCGTTAGTTTGCCAATGCCAGGGGTCATGCACAGAATAGTCAATAATTATGTAACAATATACAAGAGCTCTGCGGGAAGTAACTACCACGTCAGGGCACCGGCTTCTCTGAGAGTCTGGGCTTTAAACCCGGCGGGTCCGCGCCAGCCCGCCAGGCCCCGCCCCCCGGCGTCCCCACGTGTGCGGAAGCGACCGCAATATCACTCGGCGCCTGGCCAGCGAGCAGCGAGGAAGCTGCTGCCAGGCGCCGGGGGGGTGCGGGGGCCAACGTGACAGAACCCCCCCCTCTACGGGCGGCCACTGGACGACCCCCAGGGGCGCGGGGATGAGCCAAATAAAAAGCCCTCACCAACCGAGGAGCATGAACCTCCGTAGCCGGAAGCCAAGAGCGATCCTCCGGACCGTAGCCCGCCCAGTCAACCAAGTACTGAAGGACCCCCCTAGAAACCCTGGCGTCCAGAATGGCTTCAACTTCAAACTCCTCCTCGCCCTCCACAGAGACCGGAGGAGGGGGGACACGGGCCTTGGTGTACCGATTACACAAGAGTGGTTTCAAAAGGCTCACGTGGAACACATTGTGTATCCTGATATGGGAGGGCAGTGCCAAAGCATAGGAGACCGGATTGATTCGCCGCAGAATCTTATAGGGCCCTATGTATCTGGGTGCCAGTTTCATGGAGGGTACTAAAAGCTTGATGTTCCGTGAAGAAAGCCAAACCCTGTCCCCAACTTGATACACGGGTGCCGGCCTCCTGTGTCTGTCGGCCTTGATCTTCTGGGTAACACTACTATCCTCCAGTGCCCGTTTAACCCTTCCCCAAGTTTCTTTTAATGACACTAAATGCTCATCCAGAGCAGGAATCGCGGTATCAGGAAACGTAGCAGGGAGCACGGGAGGATCAAAACCGTAAACAGTGAAGAAAGGGGAATGTCCTGTGGCTTCGCTTACTGCACTGTTCAAGGCATACTCTGCCCACGGTATCAGGTCTGACCAGTTATCTTGTCGTTCGGATATAAAGCACCTGAGATATTTCTCTATATTTTGGTTGGCTCGTTCCGCTGCCCCGTTGGTCTGGGGGTGATAGGCCGAAGAGAAGGATAGGTCTATCCCCACACTCTTGCAAAACCCTTTCCAGAATCTGGAGACGAATTGGGTCCCCCTATCCGAGACAATCCCAAGAGGAATACCGTGTAAGCGGACCACATTGGAAATAAAAATGGGCACCAGTTCGGCTGCCGAAGGAAGTTTCCGAAGAGGAATATAGTGACCCATTTTGGAGAATCGATCTATGACCGTGAGTATTACAGTATTCCCTCTTGACTCGGGTAACTCTACTATAAAATCCATAGCTAAATGCGACCATGGTCGTTCGGGGATTGGCAGAGGCTGGAGTAAACCAATGGGCGCTGTTTGGGGACTTTTATGTCTTGTGCACACCTCGCACACGGTTATGTAATCTTTAACATCACGGCGCACCGTGGGCCACCAGAGGAGTTTACGTATGCTAGACACTGTTTTGGTGATCCCCATGTGCCCAGAGGTTTTGTTATCATGATACAGTTTTAATACTTCTTCTCTTTCGTTCTCAGGTACAAAGAGTTTCGCAGGAGGTCTCCCCCCAGGAGCTGTACCCTGGGCGGTCTGCAATCTCAACATCAGAGGAGACGAGACACTAATCGTGGTAAGAGCTATAATTCTTTCCTGGGGTACAATGGGATGCTGATCTTGGATGTTATGTTCGTAGGATTCGTACTGTCTTGACAATGCGTCTGCTTTAATGTTTCTTGACCCAGGTCTATATGTGAGGACGAAATTAAAGCTGGAAAGAAACAATGACCATCTCGCCTGTCTGGCATTCAATCGTTTAGCGTCTCCAATGTACGTGAGATTCTTATGATCGGTTATGATGACAATGGGGTCCCTGGACCCCTCCAATAAGTATCTCCACTCCGTCAAGGCTGCGATTACTGCTAACAACTCTCTATTTCCGATATCATAGTTCCTTTCTGCCGGGGACAACTTTCGGGAATAGAAGCCGCATGGATGCAAGGGTTTGTCGGGTGCCTCCCTTTGGGACAAGACTGCACCAAGACCTAGCTCGGAGGCGTCAACTTCAACCTGGAAAGGCAGAGCCGGATCAGGATGTCGGAGAACAGGGGCAGTAGTGAATGCCTGTTTAAGTGCCTCAAAGGCTTGACTGGCCTGGGGTGTCCATTTCTGATTCACCAGCCCTTTTTTAGTCATAGCCGTGAGGGGAGCTACCAAGGCCGAAAAGTTTTTAATGAACCTCCGGTAGTAATTAGTAAACCCCAGAAACCTCTGGATGGCTTTAAGCCCTTGGGGTAAAGGCCAGTCAAGAATCGCTGAGAGTTTTTTAGGATCCATTTGGAAACCCTCAGGGGTTATTATATACCCAAGAAAGTGCACTGTCTCTATGTCGAATAAGCATTTCTCTAGCTTACAGTATAACCCAGCCCTCAATAGTCTCTTCAACACTTGTTTCACGTGGGCGTGATGAGTTCCCTTATCAGGAGAGTATATCAGGATGTCGTCCAGATATACTATAACGAACGTTTGCAGAAAGTCCCTTAGGGTGTCGTTTATGAGGTCCTGGAAAACGGCTGGCGCATTGCATAACCCAAAGGGCATCACCAGGTATTCATAATGCCCGCTACGTGTATTAAAAGCCGTTTTCCATTCGTGCCCCTTCTTAACCCTGACCAGGTTGTATGCTCCGCGTAAATCAAGTTTAGTATAAATACGGGCCCCTTTTAAACGGTCGAACAATTCTGTTATAAGAGGTATTGGATATGCATTTCTTATGGTAATCCTATTCAAACCTCTATAATCGATGCAAGGTCGCAGGTCACCCTCTTTTTTGGAAACGAAAAAGAAACCTGCTCCTGCTGGAGAGGAGGACCGTCTGATGAATCCTCGCTCTAGATTCTCTCTTATATATTCCTCCATAATGTCGTTTTCCTTTTGTGACAAAGGGTATACGTGTCCTCTAGGAGGCATAGTACCAGGGAGTAACTCTATAGCACAGTCATAAGGACGATGCGGTGGTAGGACCTCAGTCCTGGTTTTAGAGAACACCTCCTTTAGCGCCATATAACATTCAGGGACTTCAGTGGACAAAGGAGGTGCTGTGGCAATATTGAGGCTACCAATCACATCAACCCTGCCCAGGCACTTTGACTGGCAACTAGGACCCCAACACTTTATATCTCGCTGGCCCAGTCAATCACCGGGTTATGTTCCGTTAACCATGGGAACCCTAGAACGACAGGACAGGAGGGAGAGTCGATAACCTGGAATCGTATGATTTCACGGTGCAGAACTCCTGTAGTCATGCACACATCGATAGTGTCGTGAGTGATATGGGGACATGACAGGGGTTTCCCGTCTATGGCTTCTACCATAAGAGGCCTCTCCTTAAGAACTAGAGGTAAGAGGTGGTTGGCGGCAAAACATCTATCCATAAAATTACCTGAGGCTCCAGAGTCTAGGAACGCCTCAGACTCGAGGTGAACCCCCTCCCAGGTGAGGGAGATGGGTAACAGAATCCGAGTTTTTTTTTTCTCATCATCCACAAAGGAGGCATACAGAGAACCAATAACCTGGGTATTAACTGTTTTTTGACCTGATTTGCCACTCTCACCCCTGCTACCCCTGGGTCTCTGAGGACATTGAAGGCGGAAATGATCTGCCCCGGCACAATAAAAACAGAGCCCCCTTTCTCTCCTGTGAGCTCTCTCTGCCTCTGAAATACCCGTTTTACCTATCTGCATGGGTTCAATGGCCGGTACATCGGTCTTAACGGTCTCCAGGTTACCTGATGCAGTGGTATGCCTGGGTACTAAGGGTAAAGGAGGCAGGACCCTTCTGGGTCTATCTCTGGAGTGTCTCCTTTCCCTGATTTGATCGTCCATGGCAATGCAGAAATCAACCAAATGATCCAGATGTTCTGGTAATTTTAAGGGAGCCAATTCAAACATAAACGCCTCGTTCAGACCTTCGGTAAAGGCCAGTGTTAAAACGTCGTTCGGCCAGTGTACCTCAGAAGACAAAGTCTTAAACTCAATGGCATAGTCGGAGACCCTCCTATTACCCTGTTTGATGTGAAACAGGGATCTACCCGCATTGGTAGCCCTTCTAGAGGGATCAAAGGTACGCTTTAACTCGGAGGTAAAACCCTCATAGTCATAAATGATGGGTTTCTTGTTCTCCCACAAGGGCGTGGCCCACAATAAAGCTTTTTCGGTCAAGTGATTAATCAGATAGCCTACTTTGGCTTTATCAGACATACAGGACCCTGGATTGTTTTCGAACAAGATCTCGAGTTGGGTCAGAAAGCCCCGGCATAAGTTTGGCGTTCCATCATAACGTACGGGTGCCTTCATACTGAGCCTACAACCCTCGAGAGCGGCCGAACTGACCCTAGGCACTACTGGGTCTGGAGGGCTTGCAGTTCCAGAACTGGATCGGTTTAGCAGGGTTTGCAGGGCAAGAGCAATCTGGTCCATCCTATGGTCCTGCTCTTCTTGTCTGGCTGCAATACGTGTCAACTGATTAGAGAGGTCTGCAGGATCCATTGGCCCTGACGTAATGTCACGGATCCCCCTGATTACTATAGTGGTGGTCCCTGTACGCAGGTCACTCTCTAACCTTCCGATCCTTAGAGTGGTCGGTACGACTAGACAGACTACTAGAAGGGCAGTACAGAACACATACAAGAGAGACGTCACGGATCCCTCTGCTATCTGGCTAGTGGTCCCTATACGCAGGACACTCTCTACCCTTCCGATCCTTAGAGTGGTCGGCACGACTAGACAGACACAGAATGATACACAAGAACTAGAATAGTTAACTCCTCCCAAGACCCTAACAATACAAGGGGTGGTCTGATGTGTGCTTGGGGTGCCACACAGACTGACCTCAATACCAGAATAGAGGAGTAAAGTCAATACCAGGGGTCATGCACAGAATCGTAGTTTGCCAATGCCAGGGGTCATACACAGAATCGTTAGTTTGCCAATGCCAGGGGTCATACACAGAATCGTTAGTTTGCCAATGCCAAGGTCATGCACAGAATCGTTAGTTTGCCAATGCCAGGGGTCATACACAGAATCGTTAGTTTGCCAATGCCAAGGGTCATACACAGAATCGTTAGTTTGCCAATGCCAAGGGTCATGCACAGAATCGTTAGTTTGCCAATGCCAGGGGTCATGCACAGAATAGTCAATAATTATGTAACAATATACAAGAGCTCTGCGGGAAGTAACTACCACGTCAGGGCACCGGCTTCTCTGAGAGTCTGGGCTTTAAACCCGGCGGGTCCGCGCCAGCCCGCCAGGCCCCGCCCCCCGGCGTCCCCACGTGTGCGGAAGCGACCGCAATATCACTCGGCGCCTGGCCAGCGAGCAGCGAGGAAGCTGCTGCCAGGCGCCGGGGGGGTGCGGGGGCCAACGTGACACTATCCCAACAAGCATTACAGGAGGTACAAGATGGAGCTCACTATCGGGCTAAACTGAAACCTTTTTCCTGCAGCACCCCCTAGAGGCTGAAATACATATTTTTGTTGTCCTAGTATTGCATTGAGACGTGTCACTTGAATTGTATTCCAGGATTTGCTTGTCCTCAGCTGGGAGAAATTGTAGTGATTTAAGACTTTAAACAAAGTCACAGAAGTCCTTCATTAAGGTCTTAATGTTATGATATAGTATTAAATCTATATTAGACATATTATATATCATTGTAAAAGAACATATTACACACTTTTGGTTTTTTTAAATTTTTCGGGGAAAAAAAAAAACAAAAAATGACTTTGAAAAGAAACAGAAAAAACTGATTTTTTTCCAATTTTTAAGTTTTTTTTCCAGGCCTTCCCATCTCTACTGCGGTGTGATCGGTGGCTTTTTCCGACATGTTTAGTGGTTCCGACAGGTTTTCGGTGGGATTTCGGTAGGTGTTCAGCAGTTGTGCGGCAGGTTCTCCCTGCACTCCGGGGACACTGCGTGAATGCTGAATTCGCCGCAGAGTGGGGATCTTCATTCCCTGAAGTGCAGGGAAGTGCGGGGAATGAGAGGGCACCGAAATGTCTCTGAATAACCCCCAATGATTTCAAATCAATACAGAGAGAAAATAAAAATCATTGTACCACATAACGTACATATATAAATATAATTTTTATATATTTTGTGACAAAATTTCATGAATGGTCATTGGTTGCATGTATATATTTTCCCACTGGTATTGTAGAATTCATGTTAGTTTGTTATTTGCCCAAAGAAAAATATGTAAAAACATGTAGGGCTATATTACAATCTTCGCGCAAAAACCCTTGCGCAAAGCGAAACATTTTCCGCCAAGCGTTAAAACTTTGCACGCGCAAATCACCGCTGGAATTACAATCCTTGCGGCTTTTTTCTTCCGCCGATCAATTGCATGCGTAAACAGTACGCGCACAAATGCAGGCTCAGTGCTGTCTCGCGAAAAAATATTTGCGCGCAGTTTTTTGCACCCATTCAGCCAATCAAAATGAAGAAACACACCTATCAAATGCAACTGAATTGCGCCTGGCAGAGGCATCGGAGATGGGTTCTGCGTCTATGATGCAAAATGAGCACATATGCTACAGTAATAATACACACACACCTGACATCATCCATTATATTGTTGCTGCATTCATTTTTATGTGCTGTTTTTTTTTTCGAGTTAGCCAGGTTGTTCAGATATGCAGTTACCACCAGCTTTTTACAGTTGCTAAAATTATGCGCGCAAAGGCTATGCGGTAATTACAGTGAATAGATTGTAATACAAAAGGAAAATATACAGTACCGCTGGCTACACCCCTTTGGAATTCAGGTACGCACTCCACAAGGCCCGGTCACGGCCCGCAACGAATCTGAGCTGGAGGGATTTTTGCAGGCCTTGCATCTTCCACCCACCACTTTGACGTCGTGGCCGGATCCAACGGCTGCCTATGCGCACGACCCTCTTCCACAACGCAACCCTAGACCGGGAAGACCGCGAAGGGCTTCACTCTGATCGCCAACCTTTACTCCCTCCAGCTCTCAAGACGGCTGAGCACGTCAAACTAGCATAAAAGCAACCCACGCGCCTCGCCTAATAGGATGGACAAGGTGCTTCTTGACCCGCGGCCATATTGCCTGTGAACTTTATGACTCACCCACCCTTACTCACTGCAGCGGGCATCTTTACTTCTGAGGCCACAGTCGCCTCACCCAAGAGCTGCTCTTTCTCTCTCTTTTGTCCACCGCACACGGAGGTAGCGGGAACTTTGACTTGTCACTTCCTTTTGTCTCCTAGCTCCGAAGTTAGTGAGGCGCTCACTCCACGTACCCCACTGAGCTGCAACCCACCCTTGTATTGGTGGTACGTGTGGTCTCTCCCGACACCTCGTTAGGTGCCACGGGTTTGTATACCGCACAAGTTGCATTAGCTCTTTCGACTTTTTTCTGATTGTTCTACGTATTATTGTTGCTTTTGGTTTTACCGGTTGGTATATTTTATTACACATTCATAGTTAACCTTAACTTTAGCTGATGGCGTTTACCCCAGGCACCCTTAAGGTGCTGACCTTAAATGCGGGTGGCTTGAATATACCCACGAAACGACATATCGCCCTCCGGGAATTTTTTAAACTACGTGTCTCTGTGGCCTTGATACAGGAGACGCATTTTGCTTCTGACAAGGCACCGAGCTTTCGTAATCACCACTTCCCCACAGGCTATTTCGGGAATTGTAAGGATGGCAAAGTCCGTGGTACTGCTATCCTGTTTTCCAGACATGTCCCCTTTACGCTCCTGGAAGCCAAATATGACGAAGGAGGTAGATATACCCTGGTTAAAGGTACCATAGGCACTCAGACTTATACCTTCGCGTCTGTCTATTTACCAAACAAGGGTCAACATTGTGCACTTCGGGACATACTCCGCATCGTCATGTCATTCACAGAGGGGATACTTCCAATGGGAGGCGACCTTAATCTGGCACTTGACCCCCGGGTAGATACCTCCCGCGGCACATCCAGTGTGGCAGTCTCAGTGCACCGACAGGATCGACTTCACCTACATGACAACAGACTGATTGACTGCTGGCGGGCTTTGCACCCAACAGTTAAGGACTACACGTACTACAGCAACATACACGACCGATATTCACGAATCGACTATCTGTTCCTGCCATCCAACTTTGCGCACCTTATACAGTCGATCACCATAGGTGCCACGGCCTGGGCAGATCACTGCCCGGTCCTCATGACCTTAGCAACCTCACTTTACCACCCCAAATCTGCGCATTGGCGATTAAATGAAACACTCTTGAACGATCCTGACATACTAGTGGGACTACGCGACACGCTCTGACATTACTTCATAGAGAACACCACCCCTGACTCCCCACCTCCGATAGTCTGGGAAGCGCATAAGACGGTAGCAAGGGGTTACTTGATCTCACAAGGCGCGCGCCTTAAGCGGGAACGGACCCAACGCGAGACTGAACTAAACACCCTCATTCATGACCTTGAATTGACGCACAAGACTACACTCTCTGATCAGACTTACGCGGAACTTACGAGGCACAAGGCAGAACTACATTCCCTACTTAATATCAGTGCCTTAAGCACCATGAAACGCACCAAACAACTTTTCTATGACCAAGGGAACAAATGCGGCAGGCTCCTGGCCCATGCCCTGTGCAAACGCAATCGTGCCATGTACATCCCTAAGCTGCGCACACCAACAAACACGGTACTTACACACCCGCGGGACCTGATGGACCTTTTACTCACCCACTTCACAGACGCATACAACATTCCCACCCCCCCTGCCCCACAGATACAACCCGCTATTGACACCTACTTACGGACCCACCTCGACAAATCCCTTCCCCTTGAGACTAGAAGACTGCTGGAACAGCCGATCACGGGGACAGAGCTATCCGATGCCATTAAACAGACCCCGGTGGGAAAGGCTCCCGGACCTGACGGATTACCCCTCCTGTATTATAAAACTCTTCGGGAAATACTGGCTTGTGACCTTTAATTCCATAACGGACGGGGACCCACTGACCACCCAAACCCTGATGGCAACAGTAACCCTTATCCCTAAACCGGGCAGGGACACGGAGCTCTGCGGCAATTATAGGCCCATATCCCTGCTAAACCAAGATGTGAAACTATTTGCTAAAATACTCGCTACTCGCCTCAACCCGTACATTCTGCAGCTTATCCACAATGATCAATCAGGCTTTATCCCGGGGAGGGAGGGCAGGGCAAACATTGTGCGGGCAATTAACCTGATTCATTTAGCGTCTAAGACTAAAAATGAACCCATGCTGCTCTTATCCACTGACGCGGAGAAGGCCTTTGACCGCGTCAGTTGGCGCTTTCTCTTCAGCACATTAGGCCACATAGGTTTAGGTTGTAACATGTTGGCATGGATAGGGGCGCTGTACACTAACCCCTCTGCCAGACTTAATGTGAACGGGCCCTTTCACCCCCCTTTCGCATCAACAACGGCACGAGACAAGGCTGCCCCCTTTCCCCACTATTGTTTGCCCTCACCCTTGAGCCCTTCCTGCAGGCGATTCGCTCGCACCCACAACTACACGGAGTGTCGGCGGCGGGGATGGAACACCGTGTGGCGGCATATGCCGACGACATGTTATTCTTCGTCCGTAAACCAGCGGAGTCATTGCAGCACTTAACTAAACTTTTCCAGGATTATGGCTCCATTAGCAACCTCCGTATTAATATGGAAAAATCGGAAATCCTACCCATAGATGTCCCTGCTGACCTACAGGTAACCCTTAAGCACTTGTTCCCTTTCCGATGGTGTACCAATGGCCTTAAATACCTGGGGATCACCCTCACAGCGGCCTGTAAAGACTTATACAATCCAAACCACAAACATTTGCTTGCGGCCCTATTGGTAGATTTACAACACTGGTCCTTCCCACATATCTCATGGTTCGGCCGTGTTAATGTAGTTAAGATGAACATCTTGCCCCGCGTCCTTTATCTCTTTCAGACACTCCCTATCCTCTTGCCGACCGCCTTTTTTGCGCAGCTCCGCACAATGATCTCCACTTATGTTTGGAATTCTAAGAAACCGCGCATCAGCTTGACCTTGTTGATGGCCCCTAAACAGCTAGGGGGCATTGCACTCCCGCACTTCCGGCACTACTATGTGGCCTCACACCTACAACGCATAGTGGAATGGTCCACCAGCTCGTTAACTAGGTCCTGGGTTACAATAGAACAGGAAGCGGCGCGGTGTCCCCTGCCCTGCCTCCCCTGGTTGCCAATTTCCACACAAAAGACCATGGTAGAACCACATCCCCTAATACACGCCACCTTGAAAGCCTGGCGCTCCTTGAAGTGCTCTGCCGGCATTGCTCCTTTTCCTTCACCTCTCCTGCCCCTACAGTGGTTGCTGGCTTTCTCAAGGTTCCTATCCCCAACGACCCCGGACGGCCAACCTACCCCTCCACGACCTAAACACTTCCTGAACGAGTCGGGCCCAATCCCTTATGACCAATTACCCATACCGAATGCGGACTCATTCCTAACACGGTTCCACCATCACCGACTCATTCAGTCGTTACGATCCATTGCCCCACTTCCAGAGTACAATAGACCACTAACACAATATGAGATGTTGATAGAAAGGGGCAGATACCCATCGCACTGCCTCTCTTTAATGTATGATATGCTCCAGGCCACATCTTCCCAGAACAGTCCCCCTCGCGCTAGCTGGGAACGTGAATTAAATTTTGCTTTTGAAGACCATCAATGGCGCGCAATATGCCAACTAACTCATTCCAGTTCCACAGCAGTGAGGGTTCAGGAGGCCAACTATAAAGTGCTCATGAGGTGACACAAGACACCCCAAGTTCTGGGCCACTACGCTGATAGGGAAGCCAGCAAATGCTGGAGATGTGACATACCTGATGCATCAACACTCCATATATGGTGGGACTGCCCTGCTCTTTCTGAGTTTTGGCGCTCCGTCCATAAGGGTCTTTGAGATGTCACGGAACCACCACCCCCATTTACCCCAGAATACTGCCTACTTAATCACACTGAGGCCCCGCCCGAAGTATTTCGGAAATCGATCGCCATCAGACTTTTACAAGCCGCGCGCCTGTTTATACCAATGTTCTGGTGTAAGCCCACTGCTCCACCCCTCACTGTATGGCTACACGAAGTGGAAAGTATTTGATCGGCGGAGGAAAGGGTCGCTCTGTCCCTAGGTAGGGCCACTGAGCACTATCACTCCTGGTACTACTGGTTGCACACATGCTTGCCCCGTATAGGAAAGACCACCCCCCGACCTTGTTAGGTTTCCTTCACCTAGAGAGTACTCTTCGTACGGTCCCCGTCCCCTATCGGGACTCCATGTAGTTCATGCCACCCGCACACGGACGTTTGCCTGCTGCTCACGCCTCCGGGTATTGTATTGTATTGTATTGTATTTACAGCAACTGACGTGTTCTATGCAATGTTCTATGCTTTCTGCCTTCTTTATGGATATGTTATGCTCTGATGATATTACTTCTGTATGACTTTTTCAATTTCTCAATAAAGCACAATATGTAAAAAAAAAAAGGATTGTAATACCATCCGCGTACCAGTGCACATTCACATTTGCGCTCACAATGTTAAGTATAGGACTCGCGCAGGTTCACCCGCGGTAGATGATTGCGCGCGGTTGTTGTGCTGACTATGTAATATGGGATTAGGCGCAAATGGTTTTACTCCTCGCGTTAATGTTTTTTTGCGCCGGTGTATACGTTTGCGTGAAGATTGTAATTTAGCCCGTAATGTTTAAATATTTTTACAAATCCGAGTACACTTCTGTGATAGAGAAAAAAGGCTGAAGCAATCCTATTTATTATGAAAGAAAAAATTGTTTTACAGGGTCATAATCTCATGTGTTTTGAATATGATAACTGAAAAGAATTGATTAGTTTTTAATTTTCTGTATGAATATATATATGTATAAATATTGTGATTTCAAATACATATCTTAGGCAATATACCCCCTTTCAATAATACAGTCAGGTCCATAAATATTGGGACATCGACACAATTCTAACATCTTTGGCTCTATATACTACCACAATGGAGTTGGACTGAAACAAACACAGTGTGCTTTAACTGCAGACTGTCAGCTTTAATTTGAGGGTATGTACATCCGACTCAGGTGAACGGTGTAGGATTTACAGCAGTTTGCAGATGTGCCTCCCACTTGTTAAGGGACCAAAAGTAATGGGACAATTGGCTTCTCAGCTGTTCCATGGCCAGGTGTGTGATATTCCCTCATTACCCCAATTACAATGTGCAGATAAAAGGCCCAGAGTTCATTTCAAGTGTGCTCTTTGCATTTGGAATCTGTTGCTATCAACTCAAGATGAGAACCAAAGAACTGTCACTATCAGTGAAGCAAGCCATCATTAAGCTGAAGAAACAAAACAAACCCATCAGAGAGATAGCAAGAACATTAGGCGTGGCCAAAACAACTGTTTGGAACATTCTCAAAAAGAAGGAACGCAACGGTGAGCTCAGCAACACCAAAAGACCCAGGAGACCACGGAAAACAACTGTGGTGGATGACCGAAGAATTCTTTCCCTGGTGAAGAAAACACCCTTCACAACAGTTGGCCAGATCAAGAACACTCTCCAGGAGGTAGGTGTATGTGTGTCAAAGTCAACAATCAAGAGAAAACTTCACCAGAGTGAATACAGAGGGTTCACCGCAAGATGTAAACCATTGGTGAGCCTCAAAAACAGGAAGGCCAGATTAGAGTTTGCCAAACAACACCTTCACAGTTCTGGAACAAGATCCTATGGACAGATGAAACCAAGATCAACTTGTACCAGAGTGATGGGAAGAGAAGAGTATGGAGAATGAAAGGAACTGCTCATGATCCTAAGCATACCACCTCATCAGTGAAGCATGGTGGTGGTAGTGTCATGGCGTGGGCATGTATGGCTGCCAATGGAATTGGTTCTCTTGTATTTATTGATGATGTGACTGCTGACAAAAGCAGCAGGATGATTTCTGAAGTGTTTCGGGCAATATTATCTGCTCACATTCAGTCAAATGCTGCAGAACTCATTGGACGGCGCTTCACAGTGCAGATGGACAATGACCCAAAGCATACTGCAAAAGCAACCAAAGAGTTTTTGAAGGGACAGAAGTGGAATGTTATGCAATGGCCAAGTCAATCACCTGACCTGAATCCCATTGAGCATGCAAAGGAGTGCTGGGACAGTTAATCATGTTAACATGATTGATATTAATAACTGTCCCAGCACTCCGTTTTTTTTCCCCCTATCAATTTATTTTCTTTTGTTTAGGGGATGGGGAGAGAGAGAGGGGGGACAGACAGACTGAATATAAACTTCAGAGTCCTGCTGTCCCGACTCCCAGCACTCCGTTTTTTTTCACCCTATTATTTCCTTTCATTAGGGGAAGGGGCAGACAAGACATACAATAAACTTTGGAGGCCTGATGCATTTCCATGAGCTGGGGCATTTCTATGAGCTGGGGCATTTCTATGAGCTGTGGCATTTCCATGTGCTGGGGCATTTCCATGAGCTGTGGCATATCCATGAGCTGGGGAGCAAATCCATGAGCTGTGGCATATCCATGAGCTGTGGAATTTCCATGTGCTGTGGCATTTCCATGAGCTGGGGGGCATTTCCATGAGCTGGGGGGCATATCCATGAGCTGGGGTTCATATCCATGAGCTGGGGACATTATCCATGAGCTGGGGCAAATCCATGAGCTGGGGGCATTATCCATGAGCTGGGGCAATATCCATGAGGTGGGGCATTATCCATGAGGTGAGGGCATTATCCATGAGCTGGGGCAATATCCATGAGCTGGGGCAATATCCATGAGCTGGGGCAATTATCCATGAGCTGGGGCATATCCATGATCTGGGGTCAGTATCCATGAGCTGGGGGGCAGTATCCATGAGCTGGGGGGCAGTATCCATGAGCTGGGGGGCATTATCCATGAGCTGGGGCATATCCATGAGCTGGGGCATATCCATGAGCTGGGGGCATTATCCATGAGCTGGGGGGCAAATCCATGAGACCTGGGGGCTTTATAAGAGGTCTGTTCTTATTGGAAAGTGGTCACATGACATAAGATAAAAGTATCGGTACTCGGTATCGGTGAGTACTTGAATAAAAGTATCGGTACTCGTACTCGGTCTTAAAAAAGTGGTATCGGTGCATCCCTAGTAATTATGAATAAAAACTGATTTGTTTTAACAATAACAAAATGACTTATCTATAGAAATGATGGATTTGCATCCCAGAACTAGACTTAAGGGGTTATTCAAAGAGCACAACATTTGACCCAAATCTCAGTGCTCTGGGGGGGGGCTTGGCCGATTGAGGTGGTGGGCGCCTTGCAGTGGCGTAGTGTGGGGGGGGGCAGGGGGGGCCGTGGCCCCGGGCGCAGTTTTGTTAGGGGCGCATAATTTCTTTTGAAATTATGCGCCCCTAAAACTTGTGGCCCGACTGACCCGCCGGGCCCTCGGGCGCCGCCCAAGGGCCCGCGGGTTGAGGGGACCCAGATGCCGGGCAGCGGGAGTGCCTGCCCGGTCCTAAACAGTGAGTCCGTCCTGTTGAAGGGGAGGCGGCTGCGTGCAGGCGCAGGTCACGTGGTCCGTCTAATCAGGTGGTACTGAGTCTCTGTACCACCTGACTGGCCGGACCGCGTGACCTGCGCATGCACGCAGCCGCCTCCCCTTCAACAGGACAGACTCGCACGCTGTTCAGGACCGGGGCGGGCAGGCACTCCCGCTGCCCGGGAGCTGGGGCAATATCCAGGTGAGAGCTGGGGCAAATCCATGAGCTGGGGCAAATCCATGTGCTGGGGCAAATCCATGTGCTGGGGCATATCCATGAGCTGGGGCAAATCCATGAGCTGGGGCATATCCATGTGCTGGGGCAAATCCATGAGCTGGGGCATATCCATGTGCGGGGGCAAATCCATGTGCTGGGGGGCAAATCCATGTGCTGGGGCAAATCCATGAGCGGTGCAAATCCATGTGCTGGGGCAAATCCATGTGCTGGGGCAAATCCATGAGCTGGGGCAAATCCATGAGCTGGGGCAAATCCATGTGCTGGGGCATATCCATGTGCTGGGGCAAATCCATGAGCTGGGGCAAATCCATGAGCTGGGGCATATCCATGTGCTGGGGCATATCCATGTGCTGGGGGGCAAATCCATGAGCTGGGGGGCAAATCCATGAGCTGGGGCAAATCCATGTGCTGGGGCAAATCCATGTGCTGGGGCAAATCCATGTGCTGGGGCAATTTCCATGAGCTGGGGCATATCCATGTGCTGGGGCAAATCCATGTGCTGGGGGGCAAATCCATGAGCTGGGGCAAATCCATGTGCTGGGGCAAATCCATGTGCTGGGGCAAATCCATGAGCTGGGGCATATCCATGTGCTGGGGCAAATCCATGAGCTGGGGCATATCCATGTGCTGGGGCATATCCATGTGCTGGGGCAAATCCATGTGCTGGGGGGCAAATCCATGTGCTGGGGCAAATCCATGTGCTGGGGCAAATCCATGAGCTGGGGCATATCCATGTGCTGGGGCAAATCCATGAGCTGGGGCAAATCCATGAGCTGGGGCATATCCATGTGCTGGGGCAAATCCATGTGCTGGGGCAAATCCATGAGGTGCTGGGGCAAATGTGTGAGCTGGGGCAAATCCGTGAGCTGGGGCAAATCCATGAGCTAGGGCAAATCCATGAGCTGGGGCAAATCCATGTGTGAGCTGGGGCAAATCCATGTGTGAGCTGGGGCAATATTCATGTGTGAGCTGGGGCAATATTCATGTGTGAGCTGGCTGGGGCAAATCCATGTGTGAGCTGGGGCAATATCCATGTGAGAGCTGGGGCAATATCGATAATGTGTCCACAGGTTGGGGGGCGCACAATTCTTGGCTGGCCCGGGCGCTGACAACCCACGCTACGCCACTGGCGCCTTGAGATAGTTTCTGTTATCTTTGAGGTCTGGCATAGACATGATCCCTGTGTCTTGCGCCACGGCCCCTGGAGCCAGAATGGGCATGCTACCAGCCGGGAAGACTTTTTTTGCTGGACCTGGATGATTCTGATAGGAGGGGTCCCTTTCCCCCTTTACCCTGGCGGTAGCACCAGACAAGGATTCTGGATGCTGCCTGCAGCTGTGTGATTGCCAGCCTGGAGATTGTAAGCCCGCCACCACGGGAGACCCACAGCTCCTCCTCCGATAAACCGATGAAGGCATGAAAAACGCTGACAAACGCTGAAAAAATGCACAATCGATCCAATAAACCACTTGTTGCATCCGATGATCCACCGAACAGAACGATAAATGCCTTCAAAAATACCAAAAATGACCAGCTGTCGAACAAGGGTAAAAAAAAACAACACAACTTTCAAAAGGACTTTTTAAGAAAATAGTGCATGAAAATGCCTGGAAATAATATAGAAGGTCATATTGTCACAGACCTCGCTTGTCTGTCCTGCTCTCCCGGCACCCCCTGCCTAGATCAGCCCGGCCGCTGAGTTGCTCAAAACCCAGTTCCTCGAGCAGCCTGATCTCTAGCTCCAGACCCACTTGGGCTGATCCTCTGCCCTGGAGTCTTTTTGAATTTCCAGAAGTCCACTCTGTGCCTTCTGATGGTGATGGTGAGTACCTTGAATGAGACACCAGACAGGCTGTATGTTCAATCTATACTATAATTGAGTAAGGCTTGGCGTGTCCGTCGCCAAGCCTTACTCTGCGCATGCGCGCGCAACCAGCAGCGGTTGGTTGCGCGCGCATGCAACCGCCGCGGCACGAGCCGGCTGCCGGCTCGCCGCGGCGGTTACAAGATGCACACAGCAGCCGGGTAGAGGCTGCGCTCGCAGCCTCTACCCGGCTGCCACGCGCATCCAACCCCCGAGCCATACTTACCTTTCCGAGCGGCGCCGGGGAGCTGAAAGTTCCCTCGCTTCCGCTCTTTGAAGGACCCAAGCCCCGGTCACGTGGGAGGTTTGGGTCCTTCAACGACCGGAAGCGGGGAAACTTTCACTTCCCCGGCGCCGCTCGGAAACGTAAGTATGGCGCGGAGCTCATGGGGCGGCTGTTCGAATGCCGATAGAGCATTCGAATAGCCGCCCCATGTCTGGTCTGGGGTCTGATCTGGGGCAGTATATCCATGAGCTGGGGGGCAGTATATCCATGAGCTGGGGGGCAGTATATCCATGAGCTGGAGGACAGTATCCATGAGCTGGGGGGACAGTATCCATGAGCTGGGGGGACAGTATCCATGTGCTGGGGGCAGTATATCCATGAGCTGGGGGGCAGTATATCCATGAGCTGGGGGCAGTATATCCATGAGCTGGAGGGACAGTATCCATGAGCTGGGGGGACAGTATCCATGAGCTGGGGGGACAGTATCCATGAGCTGGGGGGCAGTATCCATGACCTGGGGGACAGTATCCATGAGCTGGGGGGCAGTATCCATGAGCTGGGGGCAGTATCCATGAGCTGGGGGGCAGTATCCATGTGCTGGGGGACAGTATCCATGTGCTGGGGGACAGTATCCATGAGCTGGGGGGCAGTATCCATGAGCTGGGGGCAGTATCCATGAGCTGGGGGCAATATCCATGAGCTGGGGGCAGTATCCATGAGCTGGGGGCAGTATCCATGAGCTGGGGGGCAGTATATCCATGAGCTGGGGGCAGTATATCCATGAGCTGGGGGCAGTATCCATGAGCTGGGGGCAATATCCATGAGCTGGGGGCAGTATCCATGAGCTGGGGGCAGTATATCCATGAGCTAGGGGCAGTATCCATGAGCTGGGGGCAGTATATGCATGAGCTGGGGGGCAGTATCCATGAGCTGGGGGCAGTATATCCATGAGCTGGGGGCAGTATATCCATGAGCTGGGGGCAGTATATCCATGAGCTGGGGGGCAGTATCCATGAGCTGGGGGGCAGTATCCATGAGCTGGGGGCAATATCCATGAGCTGGGGGCAGTATCCATGAGCTGGGGGGCAGTATCCATGAGCTGGGGGGCAGTATCCATGAGCTGGGGGCAATATCCATGAGCTGGGGGCAATATCCATGAGCTGGGGGGCAATATCCATGTGCTGGGGCAGTATCCACGTGCTGGGGCAATATCCACGAGCTGGGGCAGTATCCACGAGCTGGGGCAATATTCACGAGCAGGGGCAGTATATCCACAATAGACTGCCCTCTGGGCAGGCTTTCCACCTTGTCAGGAATAACTGACCTTTATTGAAAGACACTACTATTTATGTTCAGGTCCAACAGGGATCATTTGCATAAACCAAACCACTGGAAGATGAACTCTGATTACATTAGGTCATTAGATTAGAAATTTGCAATAAACATTCTTTAGCATTCAGTTATCACACTTATTTGCATAATCTATTGTTCAAATAGATCAGATTAAAGTCAAACACTGCCCCAGGCTCATGACTCCTCAAACATGCAAACAGATAAAGAGAATAGTGTTCTCGCATAATCACAGATTACTCAAACATTCTTTGCAAAAGAGGGCATTGAAAACCTCAGGCTGCAACTTCAAACCACATCTCCAAGCTCACATTTGCCAAGCAATTTACAATACATTTAAAACCACACCGCACAATATAAATTAACATAAAGTCTTTCCCAAAGCAATTGTCTGTTTCTTTTGGTTTTTTTGCCATGGGTATAACAGTCTTGGGGTTAAAGCGGGGAGCGCTATGTCAGTTCCATGACACATATGAATAACAATAAAAAGGTCTGTTACAGAATAAATAAAAACGGCATTTAAATAAAATCAGAATCTAAAATTTTGCCAAGAAAAAAATTACAAAAAATATCTAAAAAATTCTAAATAAATATTTAATGAAAACGGGGATTTTTATTTTTACATTGAAAACTATGGGATTTGCAAGTTTAAAGCTGTCAAATGAAACCACTGAAAATCTGGGCATTTCGCAACTGTTTTACAACTTTTACAACTGTTTGGTGTTCTCTGAATAGATTAACCGCTACTTCTCTATGGAGAAATTCCCTTTCCCTGAAGGTCACCGTATTTCTCTGGCAATTTGCCCATATTTGGTGAATCGCCAACTTTTTAAATAGCCGAATGGCTACAAAATTGCACTGTACGGGGAAATTCACCTTTCGGTCCAATTCGTAGGCCAATTTGGCTTTCTCTTGGGTTTTGATTTTATGATAGCTAAAAATCTGTAAAAGTGCTACTTTTGTAATATGTGGTGGGTAAGATGATATGCTGTTCAACTATAGTCGGTTGGTTTATGTATAGTAAGTACTCAGACAATCTTATTTTGTATTACCAGACCTATATAACAAAAGATTCACTACTTATTCATCTCTTGGGGCATCTCTTGTGAGATCTCGCGAGAGCGTGTCACAGTCCTCAAGGAGCACTCCTGAGCTGCTCGGAGGAACACCCGGTCCTGAGGCTAGGTAAGTATAATTCCGGGGGCCTGTGTCTGGCTATACTTAATTCTGGGGGCCTGTGTCGGGCTATAATTAATTCGGGGGTCCCTGCCTGGCTATAATTAATTCTGGGGGCCTGTGTCTGGCTATAATTAATTCTGGGGGCATGTGCCTAGTTATAATTAATTCTGGGGGTCACTGCCTGGCTATAATTAATTCTGGGGTCCCTGCCTGGCTATAATTAATTTTGGGGGCATTTGTCTGGCTATAATTAATTCTGGGGATCACTGCCTGGCTATAATTAATTCTGGGGTCCCTGCCTGGCTATAATTAATTTTGGGGGCATTTGTCTGGCTATAATTAATTCTGGGGATCACTGCCTGGCTATAATTAATTCTGGGGTCCCTGCCTGGCTATAATTAATTTTGGGGGCATGTGTCTGGCTATAATTAATTCTGGGGGTCCCTGCCTGGCTTTAATTAATTCTGGGGGTCCCTGCCTGGCTATAATTCATTCTGGGGGCATGTGCCTGGTTATAATTGATTCTGGGGGCATGTGTCTGACTATAATTAATTCTGAGGGCATGTGCCTGGCTATAATTAATTCTGAGGGCATGTGTCTGGTTATAATTAATTCCGGGGGTCTGTGTCTGGTTATAATTAATTCTGGGGGTCTGTGCCTGGTGTGACATAAGGAAAGGGAAGGTCATCGAGGGTCGATATATTTATCCTTGGTTCCTGTCCTATGTACAGGACTAGTGGAACCCAGACCGGGTTTTTGTGCTAACTTTGAGTCTGGAAAAATCTGGATTTTGTGTCTCTCCCCTGGCTAGTTAATTGCATAATTGTTTCTTATCCAGGGGAGATAAAAAGGGAAGCCTGAAACAGGAAGTTGCTCTGGCCTGGGACTCAGACTGCATTCTGAGAGAGAGCAACAAGCTGAAAGGTGTGTAACAGGTTGCTTAAAGTAATTTTGTTTGTTTGAAGTGGCTGAGGTAAGCTCACCACTTATTAGAGAGGGAACCTACCTGTTTAATAAGAGCCTGAATGGCAAGGTTTTATTTTCTGTCTTGATTTTGTTTTATTGCAACCATTTAAAAATAAACACTGTCTGCTGGACAGATTTACAGAACTTTTGCTGCCTGGACTACCTTTTTACAAGGAAAGGTACCCTCTGTTTGAGCTATACCCCACATATGGTGTGAGATTGCGGGCACTTTCCCTGAGCAAGTTGCATGATGGAGGATGTGGTAAAAGCTTTGGTTCAAGCCACTGCGGTCCAGCAGGAGACAAATCGCCAGTTTGCAGAGTCTCAGCGGCAGATGCTGGAGGCCCAGCGAGCTGACCGAGATGCCCAGCGAGCGGATCGAGAAGTACTCAAGGAGGTGGCTCAAAGCCTCCTGGAATTAAAGACTAACTCTGTGCCTTCAATACCTGTGGAACAAAAGGTGAAGTGTGCCAGCCATTACCTGCAAAAGATGACAGCTGCCGACGATGTGGAAGCCTACCTCTCTATTTTTGAGAGGATTGCTACACGAGAAGGTTAGCAGAGATGTGAGTTGCACCATTCCTAACAGGTGAACCCCAAAAAGCCTACTATGACTTGGAGCTTGAGACTGCTCAGGATTATGATGAATTTAAGGCTGAAATCCTGGCAAGACTAGTAGGGTTATTCAAAGAGAATCGAGACTTTTCGTTCTCTTCAATTCGGGGGGATTCGGCAATCCCATTTCGGCGACCCTGCGGTGTATTCAGCAAGCACCACAGGGCTGTCGAAGCGCAGGGAAAAGCTGCTGCAAACCCGACGAAAAGTCAACGCAAAAACTCAGCGAATGCACGACGAAACCTTAAAAACATCTGCATTAACCCGTCGAAGACGCCGGAAAAACCTGAGCAGGAGCCAATCACACGCAGCGCAGCCTCCGAAAAAGCCGACACCGCAGAACAAGGCAGTGAATAAATTAGCAAAACAGTTTGCTTGAATGTTTGAAAAGTGAAACGCTGTTTGCAAAGAAACTACTGAGCAAAAATGTATGAAATTTACATATGAAGTCCAATGAATGATAATAAAAAGGGCTGTTACATAAAAAATAAGTAAACTTAAAAAAAACAACAAAAAAATCTATAAATAAAGAGACTCTTTACTGCAGAATTTTATAATGAATGGTTTATTAGATATTGAATTCAAACGGGAATATTTTTAACATGGAAGCCTATGGGATTCTCCTGAATAAACCTGTTGCATGAAACCATCGAATGGCAGGGCATATCGGGAACCTTTCACTGCTGGTTTGTGTTCTCGGAATAGACGAAGCAGTGCTTTTTTATGGAAATTTCACTGCTCTCGAACATGCACCTAATGTGCAGGCAATTCGGCAGGATTTGGCGTATTCCCTGCTCTCTGGATAGCCGAATGGCCAAGAAAGGTAACCGAACGCTGATTTTCAGCGTTCGGTTACCTTTCTCCAGCTATTCGGATCTCTTTGAATAACCCTGTAGGTGTTACCATTGCTGTTCATGCCCAGGGGGTGTATCGGTGGAACTATAAGGCTGAAAAGTCCCCAAGGTCCCAAATGTTTGATCTTATACACCTTACCAGGAAATGGCTCCAACCTGAGACATTGTCGCCACCGGAGATAGTGAAGCGTGTGGTGATAGACTGTTACTTGCGGGCTCTTCCTACCTCCCTAAGGGAATGGGCCAGCCATGGAGACCCCAAAACCACTACCCAGCTAGTGGACATGGTCGAGCGATACACCACAGCAACAGACTTGCTAAGTAGCCCCGTGCTTGAGCGTCCTGTCTCACCCAGAGGACACCTGCCCAGAGGACCTGGTAAGCCTGTTCCAGGGGTTAAGGGCATGGGAGAGACTTATAAGACATTTGCTAAGGGTGAAGAGACTACAGGCTCTGGACCTAAAGACTGGCCGGGTAGGTCAGGAAGGACCATGAGGCCATATACAGGACTGGGTACAGATCCCATAAAATGTTTTCATTGCCATGGGTTAGAACATATTGCTGCTAATTGTCCGTTTACTGATGAACCTATGCAATGTGATAATGCTAGGATGGGGAAACGCATGTCTTTCTTTGCACAAGTGGTGTGTACTGCATCATGTCAGGAACAGACTGAGAGACAAATGTGTGTTCTTTCCATTGATGGAAAGCTAGTTACGGCTCTGCTAGATTCTGGTAGTGTGGTAACTCTAGTCAGAGCTGACTTTATCAGCCTCAACAGGTACCACCCTAGCACTATTGGGGGTTATTTGTGTACATGGTGACACACGTGATTACCAGACTGCTGTAGTGGAAATTGGTACTCCATGGGGCTCTGTGATACAGTCTGTGAGTGTAGTACCCTCACTGCTTCATGAAGCTATAGTGGGGAGGAATTTTCCACAGTTTTGGTGACTTTGGGAAACTAAAAAGGTTCAGGCGGATTGTGCTCCCCTACAGGTGAACAAAGGGAACTTAGTCCAGAACCTTTTGATTGTAACATGGATGAGGGTATTGTGGGTGTGTCTAATGAAGGGGTTATGCCTTTCCCTCTTTCTGTGATGGCTGGGGAACCGGAGAATGTAGAACCTGATCCAGAGAGTGTGAACAATGAACAGGATGTTGTACCTGGCTCTAGTACCAAAAGTGGATCAAATGATATGCCTGACTTAGAAGTCAGGAAGGATGATTTCCGTACAGAGCAAATAATGGACTCCACACTGACTAGAGCCAGGGAAAACATAAAAATAATAGATGGAAAACCCATTGATCCTGATGTAAGAATGTCTTTTCCCTACATAATCCTAAAAAATGATTTAATTTATCAGGTGGAAAAGCAAGGGAAGGATGTGATGGAACATTTAGTAGTCCCAAAACCATACCGCAGGATGGTATTGGATCTTGCTCATGGTCATATAATGGATGGACATCTGGGTATAGAGAAAACCAAGGAGAGAGTTAGCCAGAGGTTCTTTTGGCCAGGTTTACATGCAGATGTAAAGGAATACTGTGAGTCATGCCCAGAGTGTCAGTATTCGGCACCCTCACCCCATTTTCGCAGTCCGCTGGTACCTTTGCGAATTATTGAGGTAACCTTTGAGAGAATTGGCATGGATCTGGTAGGTCCAGTGGTTAAGCCTGCCCCGGGCACCAGTATATACTCGTAATACTAGATTATGCTACGCGGTATCCTGAAGCAATTCCCTTACGTAATACCTCAGCTAAAACTATTGCCAAGGAGCTTGTTCAGATATTTAGTCGCATAAGTATTGCAAAGGAAATCTTAACAGATCAGGGCACACCATTTATATCTAGAATAACATGAGAGTTGTGTAGGCTGTTCAAGATCTCACACTTGCACATGTCTGTCTACCACCCCCAAACTGACCGACTAGTGGAGAGATTTAATAAGACGCTTAAGAGCATGTTAAAAAAGGTAGTTGACAAAGATGGGAAGAATTGGGATTTCTTATTGCCGTATCTCATGTTTGCTATTTGGGAGGTACCTCAGGCATCTACAGGATACTCCCTTTCTGAACTAGTATGGCAGGCATCCCAGAGGCCTTCTAGATATTGCCAAGGAAATATGGGAGGGTGAGACAAACCCCTATAGGAGTGTCATCGAGCAAATCTCAATGATGCAGGACAAAATTGTGGCTGTCATGCCCCTGGTGCGGGAACATATGGAGCAAGCCCAGAAGCACAGGAGGGTTTATAATTGGGGCGCTAAAGTACGTATCTTTAACCCTGGGGATAGAGTCCTAGTGCTAGTCCCGACCGTTGAGAGTAAATTCCTGGCAACTTGGCAAGGCCCCTGAAGGAATTTAAAAAATAGGCAAGGTAAACTATAAAGTTCACCAGCCACGGAGAAGGAAACCCGGGCAAATCTACCACGTTAACCTCTTAAAGCCATGGAGGGACAGAGAAGCCCTGGTAATCATCCCAACCCCTCCAAACGACACAGGCTCCTCCACACCTGAGGTCCCAATAGCTGAAACCTTATCAGTGGCTCAACATAATGAGGTAAAAGAGTTTCTGAGAAAAAATACAGACTTTTTCTCTGAAATACCGGGACTGACTACAGTCATTCAGCATAACATCATTACTGAACCTGGTGTTCATGTAAATATAAAGCCATATAGAATACCCAAGGCTAGACGAAAAGCTGTCTCGGCAGAAATAAAAAAAAAATTAGAATTGGGGGTGATTGAATTGTCCCATAGTGATTGTGCTAGTTCCAAAGCCAGATGGAAGCATAAGATTTTGTAATGATTTTAGAAAATTGAACAGTGGGTACAAATTTGATGCTTACCCGATGCCTCGGGTGGATGAGCTCATTGACAGACTGGCAATGGCCTGATACATAACCACTTTAGATCTGATTTAGGGATACTGGCAGATACGCCTGACTGACATTGCAAAAGAAAAGACGGCATTCTCTACCCCGAGGGATCTTTCCAGTATAAGAGGATGCCATTTTGGTCTGCACGGTGCCCCTGCCTCATTCCAAAGAATGATGGATAGAATACGGAGATCTCATTGAAAATACGCAGCGGCTTATTTGGACGATGTAGTGATACACAGCCCAGACTGGCAGACTCATTTGTTAAGGGTGTGTAGCGCTCACTCCCGGAGGAGCCGCTGAAAATGAACCACGGGTCAGTCTCCCCGCACTAGGGAATAAATATACTCCAACACGCTGAACAGTTTTATAATTTAAAAGGTTTACTAAAAAGTTTGCAGCTCTTAAGACACGGTATATGCAGGAAGATTTACAGTACTTTCGTAACACGATAAACGCGTAGCGGTAAAAGAAACGAAAACACGAGGGCTTCGTATTTTCGGAAAAAAAACCCCGACCGAGCAGAAAATTAAAAGATACGAAATTCGAGGAAAAACCGCGTAGGGACACAATAAAATACACAGTTCTCGTATTACGATAGACGCGCAGCGGGAACAAAAAAAAGGAAAAATCGTTCAGAATGTAGCTTTTTCTTTGCCCCCTTGTATGGATTTTGAAAAAGGAAAACAGAGTCCTGCACAGGTTAAGTCCCAGAACTTGAAGTGATATATATTTATATATGTAGGGTACCCGGGTACTTTTCTACTGGCCAGTGAGCTTGCTTTAACGATGTCTTCGACTAGTCAGTTGGGCCCTGTGGGTTTTAGAAGAAAACAGCAGTGTACGCTTAAATTTACACACGGCCTTGGGGGCCTCTCACCCATCCGGCGCAAGCTTGAGGTTCCGCTGACCCAGGACGTCTCTCCGCTCGATATTGACTGGGGACGCCGACCACCGGATCTGTTGTCTGGCCTTCTGTCTGTCAGCCGCAACTCAGCCAGCTTACCGCCTGCTCCCCGCTTCAATCGACCGCGGTACTCCTTACTCGAGGGGTCTTCTCTCCTCAGCACTGCACTCGGAATACAGCTGGTGATGTCTCTCTCCCGCAAGGCTGGGTGGCCCGATTGTGAGGCCCAATCCACTCTGTCTGCGCTCCGGCCTAGCTCTTGATCTCTCCTTCTGTGTGTGTCTCTGTGCATCCGCTCTCCTCAGCTCCCTGGCGCGTTCTGCCTGCTCTCCCCACAACCCCACCCACTTCCTGTTTCTTCGCAAAGCATGCATGGATATGTAGTTCAAGTGTCCAGGGTCTTAAATCGTGATAGTCTCCATCTTGTGCCAAAAAATGTACTGCCACAGTAAACTTTAACACATCGCTACACTCTCCCCCTCCTAGAACTCTTGGGTCTCTCCAAGGAGGTACAACAGTTACATTATCCTTTTACAATTTGCACACAGTTTATACGGTATATACAGGTTCAGCAGCATACATGCAGTGGGTTAGAAACACTTTCTCAAGCTGACTCATGGTCTGGGCTACCTCAGCTAACATAGCAGACACTTCGGGCAATCTCTGCACAGTGGTGATGGCCTCTTCAGTGCTATGTCCAGGTGAGTCATAAGTAAGTCGCTGGGGCGCCGAATAGAGCGTTTTTGTTCAGGCTCCCTCCGTTCCTCTTCAGGTGGAAGTACTATGGGCGTTGGCTCAATTTCTCTTTCTATCACTGGAGCAGACGTTTCTTCAGAGTATGATCCCTCCAGTGAAGGCATAGAACCGTAATCACCTGAATAAGCTTCCGGAGCTATCGGGATCCCCACAGCCTCAGGGGCTTCCCACTGAAATTCAAGCGGCTCAGGGATATCAACAGTCTCAGGACTTCCAACAAGAATTCAGGAGCCTCAGGCCTCAAATTACTCTCCCATCGTTCAGGAACTGAGGTAATCTCTTCAGGCTCCGGTGAACGTATCCAGTCCAGACAAAAACTTTCTTCCTCGCTGTCTCTTTCGCTCTCTTCAACAACCCGAGTCTGTTGAGACCGAGTAACAGGAGGTAAACATGGAACAGGCGGATTCGGCGGGAGTCAACTACCCGAGTCTGTTGAGACCGAGTAACAGGAGGTAAACGTGGAACAGGCAGATTCGGCGGAGGGAGTTCATCCCCAACTGGTATCCTCACAGCCTCTCTCAAAGGTAACAAATGATTTCGGTGCCAGTTCTTAAGAGGCCCAGCCTTTCCATCTGGGCGGATTTGATACACTGGCAGACCCGGCAGTTGCTTGCAGACAATGTAAACCTGGGAACTCCATCTATCCGCCAACTTGTGTCTTGCAGCCGCACCCAAGTTCTTCAACAGAACCCTATCACCGGGTTGTAGATCTTGTATCCGAACCTTCAAATCATAGTTCCTCTTGTTCCTCTGTTCCCTGTTACCTGAAGTCAAACGGGCCTGTTCAAACGCAGAAGCCAGATTCTCCGAAGTCTATCCACGTAGTTTCTATGAGAAGCTACCGACGTCTGGTCTAGAGATAACCCAAATGCCAAATCAACTGGCAGTCGAGCTTCTCTTCCGAACATAAGACGGTACGGTGAATATCCAGTTGCATCACTCTCCGTACTGTTATATGCATGCACCAGAGTAGCTATGTGACGACTCCAAACTCTGCTTCTCCACATTAGACAAGGTCCCCAGCATATTTAGCAGCGTGCGATTGAACCTTTCAGGCTGAGCATCACCCTGAGGGTGGTATGGCGTAGTTCGAGTCTTTTGAATTCCCAACAACTCCAGCAATTGCCCGACCAATCTACTTTCAAAGTCTCTTCCCTGATCAGAGTGTATTCTTCTTGGCAGGCCGTAATGAACAAAGAACTTTTCCATCAGCACCTTCGCCACTGTCGGAGCGCGTTGGTCTTTTGTAGAAAAAGCTTGGGCATAACGGGTGAAATGATCAGTCACTATCAGAATGTTCCCTTGCCCACTAGCATCCGGCTCTAAGCACAGGAAGTCAATGCACACCAAATCCATGGGTCCCTGACTCTGTAGATGGCTCATTGGAGCAGCTCGGTTGGTAGAGTTTTCCTCTGAATGCACCTCAGCAGGAATGGCAATAACTCTCAACTTCAGCCCTCATGCAAGGCCAATAAAACCTATCTCGCACCAACTAAAAGTTCTCTCCGCACCCAAATGTCCATGCTCATCATGTAATGATCGCAACACACTCTCCCTGTGTTTAGTGGGAGAAATAACTGTTGAATCTCTTCGGAATTGGTCGAGGGCCCCTTCGGTAGACCACCCCATCCAACATCTTCAACCGCTCCCACTCTTTGTAAACCAATCTGGCTCCATCCGGGAATTGGTTAACAGAATCTCTCGCTGGTTTGCAGTCAGGGCCTTTATGGTCAATGCAATCAAAGGATCTCTAGCTTGATCCGCTTTCAAGTCCTGCTTGGAAAAGGTAGGTAGACTTTCATCCTCAATTGCGTAGGGTTACAGTAGAACTCAGGAACAGCCGCGCCATGACTCCTATGGCCTCCGCTTCAACTCCTCCCTTGACCCGGCGCTCTGTTCCTTGACACAAAGCTTGCACCCCGTCTGGAGTTAACTGAGTCCATTCTGTAGTGTAGGGTCTTCTTGATAAAGCATCAGCATCTCGATTGTTCACCCCAGGGCGATACTTCAGGCTGAACCGAAACCCTGACAGAGCGGCCAACCACCGATGTCCCGTTGCGTCCAGTTTCGCAGTAGTAAGGATATAGGTGAGAGGATTATTATCCGTCTTGATCACGAACTCAGCTCCATACAGATAGTCTTTCAACTTGTCCACCACTGCCCACTTCAAGGCCAGGAACTCCAGTTTGTGAGTAGGATAGTTCTTCTCAGAAGGCGAAAGGCTCCGGCTCACATACGCTACAGGCCTCAGCAATCCATCATACTCCTGATATAGGACTCCCCCCAGACCTTCTCGGCTGGCATCCACATGTAGTTCATATGGCTTGTGAGGGTCCGCGTAGGCCAGAACAGGAGCTCGGGTTAGATTCTCTTTCAGCTTCATAAACGCACCTTCACATTGACTAGTCCATTCACCTTGTATGGACTCTTTAGCCTTTCCTTGGTCCCGGAGCGAAAGGTTTCGGTCAGAGACCTTACAGCCTTCTTCGGTGGTCTCTTTCTGCAGGAGTTTGTTCAGCGCTGAGCTATCTTTGCAAATCCTCCCACAAATCTTCGATAATACGAGCAGAATCCCAAAAAAGATCTAAGTTCAGTGACGTTTCGAGGTCTAGGCCAAGAAGCTACGGCCTCCAACTTTCGAGGATCTGTCGAAACACCTTCTGCCGAGACCACGTGTCCCAGATAGGTGACTGACGGCAAACAGAACTGGCATTTCTCCAGAGACAATTTCAACCCCTCTTCATGGAGCCTCTTCAAGACCTTCTCCAAACGTTGCTCATGCTCTTCCAGAGTCTTCCCGAACACAATTATGTCATCCAGGTACACTAACACTTCGATTAGATTCATATCCCCGACTGTCTTCTCCATCAACCGTTGAAACGTGGCGGGAGCTCCCGTCAGACCTTGAGGCATTCTATTAAACTCAAAGAACCCCAGTGGGCAAATGAACGCAGTTTTCTCTTTGTCTTCAGGGTGCATCGGTATTTGATGATATCCGCTTCGAAGGTCTAGTACACTGAACCACTTTGCTCCAGACAAACACTGTAAGGCATCTTCAATCCGAGGAGTGGCGTATTGGTCGGGGATGGTTCTTCGGTTCAGGGTGCGATAGTCTATGCACAAGCGGACAGAACCATTCTTCTTCCGGACCAGCACTATTGGAGATGCATATGGGCTCCTGGACTCTTGAATCACATTGGTTCTCTGCAACTCATTTAGCTGTTCTCGCAGATCATCCAAGTCTCCCAGCGGAACTCGCCTTGACCTTTCACGAAACGGCTTGTCTTCTTGCAACCGAATGCGGTGTTCCGTACTCTTAGCCAGGCCCACATCGAACTCATCTTTCGAGAATAATTCTTTCCACTTTAGAACTTGAGACTGAAGACGTTTCTTCCACTCAGGTGAGATGGGAGTGTCCTTGGGGTAGAATCTTTCATCTGGAATCTCTTTCTCTTCTCCCCCTCCTGAATCGGTAGAGAGGGGTGTAACAGACTCTACTTGCCCGATAGGCATTCGTGCTTTAAGGACCACTGGAGAATCTGTCACATTGCACACACTGACCGAGACTCTTCCACGTGTTCTCTTCAAGGCTTTTGTGGAGATTATTTCAGGAATTACTTCGACTCCGGTTTCACTCCCATGACTGACATCGGTTCCCAGCACCACATAAGGACCCGGTTGCGATCCGTTCAACTTGACTGAAACCCGGAAGCTCGCTACTTCTCCTGCTTGCAGAACCTTCTCTGTTCCCCCCAGTCTCCACAGGCGCCCCACCTCGGCAGGTGCCTTTCGTTCTTCAACCATCCTCTGATAGACCGGACGTAACAGTGGGTGTGCACTCCTTGAGTTGACCCTTCTTCCACTACGATGGGGGTCAGGAGACGCCGCACTAGGTCCGTATTCGTCCCCACTATCAGAGAGCTTCTGTTTGCACCCGAGGGTCGGGGGCACACAATGGCCAAGGCGTCACAGCCTCCGGACTGTCCGATGACTTCAGATCCGATCTCCAACCTTACTTGCAGATACCCGTCATAAGGGAGTTTCTCAGTGCCGATACCCCAGATTTCCAAATCCTTCAGTTCTTGCAAGGGAATATGTTTCAAGTGTCTCTCATAGAAATCTCGGTAGATCAAAGTCACTTGGGCCCCTGAATCCAACAGGGCTTTAGTATAGACTCCCTCCACTTGAATTGGCACAATAGGAGAAGGACCTATCAGCTGATCAGGAAACTTTGTAGCGGTATCCGGACGTTTAGACCCAGTTTGCTGGACCCTGGCCTTTTTCTTGGCCCGTACAGGTTTTGGGTGTGCATTGCTTCCCCATGACGTAAACCCGGACGCTAAGGGAATGACTCTTTCAGTCCTGGCAGGCTCAGCAGTTGGTCGGACTTTGGGCCCTCTCGCCCTCTTAGTCCTGGCTTGATTTTTGGAGCGGTTTTCAATCTTCGGGCCCCTGGTTTGCTCCCTTACCAGGACCCTCTGGAGTTTCCCGCCTGCAGGGCGGACAACAGTTTCTCCACAGCTTTTAGAAGTTCTTCAACCGGTTTCTTTTCAACCCTCCCTTGTGGGCACTGAGCCCTGAAATGGCCGATTTCCCCACAGCCAAAACATTTCTTCCTCGGGAGTGTGGGCATATTTCCTTCTTGCAGTTCCCTTGGAGACCCCCTGTTCGAGGCTACAACAACCCCTTCAGTTCTGGGGTCCTCAGCCAACAGTGACGTCATTAACTCCATCATTTGCAACATCTGAGTTTTTAAGGCCAGCACTTCAGTCTGTATGTTTGCTGCATCGGCTACCGAGAGAGTTCCTACTTCTGCGGTGAAAACTGTGTGCGAAGCATTTGCAACCTTTTTAGCCTGAATCAAGGCCTCTTCTTCTCGGATAGCTTTGATTAGTTTGGAATAGGTCAGCCTTGTGTTCTGGTATCTAGTCTGAAACTTCAACATTATGGGATCCAGTGGGAGTGCACCTTTGAAAACTTGATCCAGCAACGCTTTGCTTGCACGACTCGGTTCCATGCCTCTTTTAAGAATGACCTGATGGATGATTTTATCCAGCCGCCAGACATATGCGGACAATTCTTCTCCTTCCTTTTGATAGGTGTGAGAGAACTTGTGAATAAGCTCGGCACAATCCTCCACTCCCCCGAAATTTTCCTGTAAAGCTTCTAGATACTCCGCAGCAGTGCAGCCGGGCTTGTCCCTTTTCAGATTTCGAATGACCTCTGAAGCAGGACCTCTTAGGCTCTCAATCAGCCTTTGTCTCTTCACGGTGTCAGCCACTTCCCATTCTTCCACTGCCTGCACTGCCTGATCTATCCAGGTCTCAAAGTCCTCTTCTCCAGTTGGCACGGGGACCTTACCAGAATAAAACCGTAACTTGCGATATCCGTAATTTGGAGACGCAGTAGAGTTTTTCGCTAGTGTTTCCACCAGTTTCCCCATAGTGGTGAAAAATGTAGCAGGAGGGAACCCTGTAGTTGGGGTAACATCGGGGACATTCTCGTGATCACCACGTGGCGTACTTGGCTGTATCAGTTGGACTTCCACCTCACCGGTCAGCTTCACGCTCGCGCCCTGAAAACATGCTGGAATACCTTTTCTCCATTCGAGAAGAACATACGTGTGAGAGGTATCTGGGTTTTTCTTAATGTCCAGGATTAACCCCCGATGATCTGGTGCTAGCGTGGCCACGGCCTGGCGAATCTGATCTTCGGCCCAAGTGTCTGCGGGAATATCCATGACTATGCAACATGCTAACTGACTACTGTGCTCCCCACACCATTCGGCAGCAGTGTCTGGATCCATATTTAACCCTTTAGATGCGGTTTTTCCAGAGACTGAATCCCGGAAACGAGCCCCCACGTGTAGCGCTCACTCCCGGAGGAGCCGCTGAAAATGAACCACGGGTCAGTCTCCCCGCACTAGGGAATAAATATACTCCAACACGCTGAACAGTTTTATAATTTAAAAGGTTTACTAAAAAGTTTGCAGCTCTTAAGACACGGTATATGCAGGAAGATTTACAGTACTTTCGTAACACGATAAACGCGTAGCGGTAAAAGAAACGAAAACACGAGGGCTTCGTATTTTCGGAAAAAAAACCCCGACCGAGCAGAAAATTAAAAGATACGAAATTCGAGGAAAAACCGCGTAGCGGGACACAATAAAATACACAGTTCTCGTATTACGATAGACGCGCAGCGGGAACAAAAAAAAGGAAAAATCGTTCAGAATGTAGCTTTTTCTTTGCCCCCTTGTATGGATTTTGAAAAAGGAAAACAGAGTCCTGCACAGGTTAAGTCCCAGAACTTGAAGTGATATATATTTATATATGTAGGGTACCCGGGTACTTTTCTACTGGCCAGTGAGCTTGCTTTAACGATGTCTTCGACTAGTCAGTTGGGGCCCTGTGGGTTTTAGAAGAAAACAGCAGTGTACGCTTAAATTTACACACGGCCTTGGGGGCCTCTCACCCATCCGGCGCAAGCTTGAGGTTCCGCTGACCCAGGACGTCTCTCCGCTCGATATTGACTGGGGACGCCGACCACCGGATCTGTTGTCTGGCCTTCTGTCTGTCAGCCGCAACTCAGCCAGCTTACCGCCTGCTCCCCGCTTCAATCGACCGCGGTACTCCTTACTCGAGGGGTCTTCTCTCCTCAGCACTGCACTCGGAATACAGCTGGTGATGTCTCTCTCCCGCAAGGCTGGGTGGCCCGATTGTGAGGCCCAATCCACTCTGTCTGCGCTCCGGCCTAGCTCTTGATCTCTCCTTCTGTGTGTGTCTCTGTGCATCCGCTCTCCTCAGCTCCCTGGCGCGTTCTGCCTGCTCTCCACAACCCCACCCACTTCCTGTTTCTTCGCAAAGCATGCATGGATATGTAGTTCAAGTGTCCAGGGTCTTAAATCGTGATAGTCTCCATCTTGTGGCCAAAAATGGGTACTGCCACAGTAAACTTTAACACATCGCTACAGGTGCAAGCGGTAGTCGACTCTCTAAGGGAGGCGGGACTCACAGCCAACCCATAGAAATGTACCATGGGGTTGGAGGAGGCAAAATACCTGGGGTATACCATTGGTAGGGGTTTGGTTAAGTCTCAAATCAATAAGGTGGAGGCGATTCAAAAGTGGCCCCAACCTATAAATAAAAAGTAAGTGAGGGCATTTCTTGGGATCATGGGCTATTATCGGCGCTTCATGCCCAATTTTGCCACCATTGCGGCTCCAATGACTGATTTGATGAAGGGTAAAGGGTCAGTCATGATTACGTGGAATTCTGAGACAAATGAGGCATTTCAGAGGTTGAAACAAGCTTTGTGTGCTCAACCGGTGCTTGTGACCCCAGATTACACGAAGGATTTTGTAGTACAGACAGATGCCTCTGATGTGGCCCTGGAAGAGAGAAGCTAAATCATCCTCATCCAGCAGGACTCACCACAATGAGGCATCTTGCTTAGAAACTTCATTCACTGAAGGTGATCTGACATAGCCTAATGCCTTTTCTCTTGATGTATATTATGTTTACATTGTAATATCACTGTATATGTGTGTTTGTATGTGTGTGATATAGATGTAGATAGAATATATATAGAGATATATATAGCACACAAGTGTATCTTTTATATATTTGAATTGTTGTAATGCTATCTGATTTCTGCATTCCACTCCCTTTTTCTATATTTTCTCGAGGCCTGCTATTCTGCCCCATGTCCCTGTTCAATGAACCTTAACTTTTATTGCCCCCTACAAACTCCCCCCTAGTTCCTGGACAACTTCAACCCAATGTGATGCTATTTGCAATCTTAATTTCTCTTTCAGCACACGCCCAAAACTCAGTCAGTCTCTCTACCTGGCCCTGGCAGAGAGAAGCTAAATCATCCTCATCCAGCAGGACTTCGGATCCGATATTTCTGTCGATAAGATAATTCTGTCGCTACGATAATTCTGCCATTGAGATTTCTCATGTTTTACAAGAAGGATACATTGAGATTGCTCATGTTTTACAAGAAGGATACATTGAGATTTCTCTGGTTTTCTGGGAAGGATACATTGAGATTTCTCTGGTTTCCCAGGATTGATACATTGAGATTTCGCTGGTTTCCCGGGAAGGATACATTGAGATTTCTCTGGTGTTCCGGGAAGGATACATTGAGATTTCTCTGGTTTTACAAGAAGGATACATTGAGATTGCTCATGTTTTACAAGAAGGATACATTGAGATTTCTCTGGTTTTCCAGGAAGGATACATTGAGATGGGAATGATGCAAAATTACAGAATTACAGAAAATAACCGAAAAATATGTTGTCCGAAATTACTGAAATGGAACCGAAATCAGGAATGGAGCCGAAATCACGAATGGAACGAAAATGAGTTTCGATTTTACACATTTCTAGTCCATTCGAAAATGCCGAAAAGTTTTCGGTTCGGAAATTTGTTCGGATCTGCCGTTCTCGTATCTGAAAATTTTTGGAAAATCGGCAGAATCCGAATGCACGAATCGGGAAATTTCGTGAAAATTCCGAAATTCCCAAACCCGAAACGCACATCCCTACTGCTGGCAATGAGAACACACAGATTACAACAATTCCCAGATATCTTGTAGATGTGAGACCCCCCAATAGCTGCTGGCACTGAGAAGACACACTAACAGAACAATCTCCTCTCAAAAAACACATGCTGGGGGCTGTGTGAAGCCTTATACAGTGTGCTGCAGGACTTTGTGAGCCCATTATTTGGCAAAATTTGCCCAATCAGGACTGTGAGCCGTGATTGGCATAGTCTTGCACCTGTCTTGCACCTTGACCTGTGGTCAGGTGCAAGGCTGTAGCCAATTACAAGCTTCAGGCCAGTGGAAAAGTGCATTGTGGTCCATTGTGGTGCATTGTGGGCGAACTCGAACCGAACACGCGGAAATGTTCGGAGTTCGCGAACAGACGAATGGCTGATGTTCGATGCGAACTCCGAACAGATCAAACCGAACAGCTCATCCCTACTCTAGACATGTTTATGGGCAGACAAGTTGTAAAAACAAAAAATTAAACAAAAGTAATTCCGACGCTTTCCAATGCAGATTGAAGATTGCAGGTAACCAATAGGCGTACCAGGGGCGTTCCTGCAGGATGTTTCAGCTGGAATGCGAGGCTCTCACAAAGTCACAAAAGATTGCAATGTTAGGAACAAAGGGTTTCACACGCAGTCAAGGCTCAAGACTTTCAAGCTGGCAATCTGCCCCTGAATCTTGGAAACCACTGCTTGTTCCGCTGTTTCACTATACTTTGTGCTGGCAAAGGCATCTGGAGACCACTGGTGTATGCCGTGCAATTTTTACATTTTATTTTTAATAAAATAAATGGTTTTGTGGAGGGAGGCAGTTCCCTCTGGTACCATCTTGGAAGCTTGCAAATCTGCTACAAAAGTCCAGATACATGAAAGAGCTCTTATATTTATAATGGGCAAGTTCTCACATCGCCACTGGGCAGGCTGAAATATCCGTGACTTTGCGAGGACTTGCAATGCATGCCACCGGACAGTTCACTGAAGCCTGCACCTTCCAAGAACGCGCTGCTTAGTACATCCTGTCCTCTGAGTCCAGATGCTAATAAAATAGCTGAGCAGTAATGGAGTTGCAAGGCCTCTTTAATGCCTGTCGCTTATTTTTACCAACTGAGCCAGAATAGGTGCCTTGAGACAGCAACTGACGACCCACTCATCTGCTTTACTCCCTGGGCATTATCTCCTGCTTGCAAAACCACATCTGTGACGGATGCCGCTAATCAGAGGGAGTAGATCCGCCGTAGGTGCCAGGGTTGCTCCGCTGTAGCGAGCCAGCTTCAGGTCCCTTGCTGGAAGCTAGCGAGTCAGCAGTAGCAAATACCCACTGGATAGTTCCTTTCCCCAAATACTTGTCGAGGCGTAGTACAGGTTAAGCAGTTTGGTTTATTATGGACACACACACACACGCACGGTATATTTATACAGTACAGTACCATTGTTCTCTCCCCTACCCGCCCTCAGACATCCCGGCGCCAGTTTTACCACTGCCTCCAGCCATAACCCTTTTCGTATACTTATCATGGGCTACCACTGTCCCTAGCTCAATCCCAGCTTTTGGTGCCACACTGTCTGGCCCGCCCTGGGCAGTTCCTCATCCAGGAAATTCCACCCCCTGGAGTGCGAGCTCTTATTCCGGCGCAGGGTTCCCTCTGCGGCTGGGAAACCTGACATGAGTTTAGCGGCAGATTGAGGGGTTATCTCGGTGGCGCTCCCCTTCAGAACTCACCCCACAGTGGCACCACGTTTTCAGGGCCCTTCTGACCAAAAAGCACTCTTGTGGCATGTACAGGGGCTGAGCGGTGCAGGGTGTAAGGCATGTCGGCTGTGCCAGCTCTCAGCCGGTGACAGCTTAATCAGGGTTGCGCTGGGCAGATAAACAACGATGGCTGGGCAAGGCAGGGGTGGCAGAGAACTTAATAAACATCAGGATCGTATAAGCACAAATTGTACAAACAAATTATACACTTAGGTGAACGGAAACTGGGCAATTTAGGTGGTATTAAATTGTGAGCGTTTACAGGTGCGTTTGGTGCAGGGAATTGAGAGGGGAAACAATACACACAGGGATCATACAGACATAAATTGTGGTAATGAAATTTAACATTGAACCAACGAAATTTTAATGTTTTATATGTGTATAAAGTGACGGCCGTTCTGTCACAACATCCTAGTTAATAAAAGTGAAAATAATACATAAAAGTTTGCAACAGCCCATAAACAGCACTCTATGCATTAAATTGCTTTATATTATTGCATATATAAATTGGTAAATGTTATTTTAAGTTTTTTACCAAAATAACTTGGTATGGTAAGGTTTAACTTAAAATAAATATACCCCAAAATAGAATGATTGGCCCTTAAATTAGTTAAACTTCTTAATTATATAATTAAGATAATCTTTTGAATATTTATACTGACTTTGTCCCGTAAATCTTCAACTTGGCGTATTTCTTCTTGTAGATTAAATATCCTATCCACAAGCTCATGGCGATCTTCCAGTGCTTCTTTGCGATCATGTTCAAGAATATCCACTATTGCTTTATCTGAATCGGGCAATGTGTGATCCCCATCCTAATCAGATAAATAAAAATGCATCATAATACAGTTATATATGTTATATTCCAATCAACCCGTATAAAATGTAGCATAATTATTTTTTAATTTTTTTATCATTAGCAAGATTTGGTACGTAGATCATCGGTGTTCCAATAAAAGGGGTCCTTCTCCTAATTTGTATTAACTAGTATTTGTACCGGCTGGGTGCAGTAGAGGTAACATCACTGCTCTGCGTGGAGAGAGCCTGTGGAGGCATGGATTCGATTCCCAGCAAGAGCACCTCTCCAGTAAGTGTCCTTGGGCAAGACACCTAACGTTACATACTCACCACCCAGGACATACTTGAAAATGAGAGAAATCTCAATGTATCCTTCCTGGTAAAATCCTTTCTCAAAAATTTTTTATTAATTTAACAAGGTATTGGTTGTATTTTGGATTCTCTACATTGGCTGTAGTTTGTGTAATAGCTAGGGTTAAATTACAACCGATTATCTTCCAATTTCTTGCTTTCCCTACTAGACTAATATTTACAAAAATGTCACTTATTATAGGGTTTTATAGGTTTAGAAACTTAGGGCACTATTATCCGTCTTCGCTAAAATAGGGGCGCTAACAGGAAAAACATGTGCTCGCAAATTTTCTATTAGCGTCCCCGTTTAAAGTCCAGATTACGAGGCAGGCACTGAATTCAGCAGCCTGTCTCTTAATGAGTGCTACGATCCAGGATATTCGCAGCACTATCGCGTCATCGCAAGTATCCCCACGGGGAGTCCATAGGACTCCATGGAGGTTGTGCTTCCGGGCCATGTGACCTACATGACCTCGCAAGATTGTGCAGGGCCGTGGAGTGATCACAGAGGGAGACTGGTGAAATATGTCCCCAACCTCACTCCGTTTCCGGCAGCCAGAAGCGGAATGAGAGGTCGGTATCTGATTATTTTTTTTGAGGGGAGGTTCCAGCTGGTGCTGACTGATTCTGCAGTAGTGCTATGGAGTGCTATTCCAAACAATCATTTCAGGACACAGTGCTATTATTAATGATGACAATACAGAAACAAAATGTTTATTACAAATTCTTAAGTTTCAATATAAAGATTGTACCAGTGGACCCAAATAGACCCTCGGGCCTCTACTATATTCCTCTCTTGCCATTGTACATATAGCGCTGCTTTAAAAACTGTATTCTGGTGCATTGAATTATTATGGCCACCAGAGGGAGACAGAGACATTGTGGACTATGCTGGACAAAACTGAACTACACCTACCATCACACTTTGCGTGAGGACAGGAAGTGGGTGGGACGAGGAAGAGGAAAGAGATCAGCAGGCTCGTACAAGGCATGGGCAGAGTGAGTGGAACAGTGAAAGGTGGAGGACGCATCTTGGAGCTGTCAGGGATCGCAACCAGGCTGGAGTACAGACGCTGTCTTACTGGTGCTGGAGATCAGGACAGTGATTGTGTTGAGACCTACCTATGCAGCGCTGAGAGGTCTGGAGGACAAGCTGGTTCCAGCAGGACCCCGCGTTAGGAGGCTGTGCCGATCGATTGGGAGTGCAGGCGGTGGATCGTTGTTCCAGTTGCGGAGATTTGGCAAGCAGGGAGCAGATTCAGTTGCACGGAGTCCCAGTACAAAGCGGAGAAGATCTTTTGGTCGAGGCATCGAGTGCTGGACAGTTTCGTTCATCGGATGGGTGAGAGGCCTCTCAGGCCACAGTTCCAACAACAGAAACGCATGCTGCAATATTGTTTAAATTTACAGGGCCCCAACGGTGACTAGTCTAAGATTGCTCTTTTCCTTCACTGGCCAGTTGAACATAGTACCCGGGTACCCTAGACAACACACATATATTTTTTTGAGCTATTTTTCACGGGACTTACACTCCAGAACTGGGGGGGTTAACCAGTTTCTTTTACCGCCACGTGTTTTTCCCGCATTACGAATTCTTGTTTCTCAAATACCTTATATGCGTATTATATGCTGTTTTATTGGAATCTATATATAATATAGAAAAATCCACAACAGTGCTGGTGTATAGTTATTTCCTAGTGCGGTGAGACTATCCCAAGGATTATTCAGCGGCTCCTCCGGGGGTGAGCGTTACATACACAAAATGATTCTTGTGCAATAATAGCATGCGATTCTACCTTGGTGAAAATAATTCCTGTTTAAGTTGTAAAATCACTGGCAAAATAGCTTGCAAGTTTGAAAAAGGCTGCCAGACAGCAAAACATTGTTGCTGTAAACCGCGGTCATGATTCTACAACAAAGCTACATTGGATTGGAGTGCCTGGTCTTCTCGGCAACTTTGAATCTGACAGTGTACTGGCAATCTGGGGCCTGTGAGCAGCCTTACCTTGCTTTGTTTTAAATTACTAAAACAGAGAGTCAGAGGGACACAGCAAGAAAGAGTCAAGCACAAACTGAGAGACAGAGACAGAAACACATGGAAAGGCAGATGCAGAGAGACAAAGACTGAGAGATCCAAAAAAAGGAAAAAATGTTGCATGCTCAACTCCCATTCCCATCAAGAGGAGCTATGCATCCCCAGCAGCCAACCCTGGAACAAGGAAAATACATGACATATGTGTTCAATCCTGTATAATAATAGTTAATAATAATGCCTAAAATAAATTAGATTTTTGGTTCACTTACAATGGTTATTCCAAGGATTGGCTATAACAGATCTCCGTACCCCAACTGGGTCACATCTGTTAATGATGCTCCCTTGCCGGAACCCCTGTTCTCCCACCAGCAGTCTTTCATGCCATCTCCAGCCCCTATTCATAGTTTAAGGACAGGTACACTAAAAGAGCGGCGATAGCATTCACCAGACATAAGGCAGCACTCAGATCTTGGGGTAGAACCCACAGAAAGGAACTGAATGCCTTTATTAAAATCATCTGAGCCAAACATACACAGTGCCAGAAAGGACCTAAAGACCAATGGAAAATGAAACCTTGGCACCCTCCTCCTCCTCAAGTTGAACCAGACACGTCTAAATATGAAACGATAGGGTGTGATGTAATCACAACCTGAGCATCAGACTTTCTGAATATATTCGATAAGAGATAAGTTACAGAAGTAGACAATAGCCTGATAAAATAGTCTGCCACAGATGTAAACATATTCTAGACAGGGGGAGTCAGAAAGGGCTACAGTGATCCACACAATAATCATATTAGCCATAATAAAAGTAACAGATACGCTTAGACAATAACGATATTAACCTCTTACCACTGGACGGGTTGTGTCCTGCGAGAGGATGTTAATGCCCTACTCTGGCCTGCCTACGCAGCTAACGTGTGGCTCGCATTATTGGCTGCAGTGAGATGACATGAGTTCAGGCCGTCCCACAGCAGCGAATTAAGTGCAACGCGCGCTATCTGCTGAGCGGGTCGGACGCGGCACATAGACGCCAGCCTGGCGTGCTATGCCACCTCGCGACGTTGAGTCCCACGCACCGCTGCAGGTAAAAGCATAGTACGCCCCGCAGCGTAAAAGGGTTAACAATAACAATATTCACACATAACACAAACACCATGTACCCTTATGGGCACAGGGAGACTTGGACATAGGAGAGGGCTGGGGAATAAAATGATGTGTCAGACTCCCCAGAACCCACACAGGGTTATTCAGAGAGCGTGAAAAGCAGGAGAATGACTGGAGAATGACTGGAGAATGAAAAATTCTAGGTCAAAATAGCCAAACCAGAAAAATTCTCCCTTTCATCTCACTTTCCAAATCAGCTATTTTGACCTAGAATTTTTCATTCTCCAGTCATTCTCCTGCTTTTCACGCTCTCTGAATAACCCTGATAGTCTCACATCTCCTAGCAGTAATGCCAAATTCCGGTACTCCCATACCAGAATGGCTCTCGTCACATTGGCCATTGTAAGTCAAACAAAAATCTCATTGTAGGCACTATACAGGGTTGAGCATGTATGACATACAAAAACTGAGAGAGACACAAGAACAGACAAAGAAACACAGACATACGAAGAACTTGAGAGACAGACAGACAGAGGTGCACTCACAGACACACAGACCTAGATATTCATGCACATTGCACATACAGTACACACTGCACACACAGCATACAACAGAGGTACATACAAACTGCATATGCTGCATACATAACAGAGTGACATATACACACAGGCATTCAAACACAGATTCACATTGACATACATGCACAAACTCATCCCCCACAGCTTTTACCTCCTTGCTTGTGTTCGCCCTTCCTTCTCTGTACTCCCCCATTGCTCTCTGTGCTCCTGCTACCCCATTCTTTCCAGTGCTCCCATTCTTCACGATACTTGTGTCATAATTCCTACCTCTCTGTCCTCAAGCTCAGCTGTATGGCTTCATCCTGGAGCATCCATCTTCTGTAATGGCAATATGTTTTGACACTGTAGTGATTTTGACACAGCACATTCTTCATGGAGACCAGAGCGCTTTCCTTATAATTCCTTTTGTTATTCTCTGATTCCATGGCTTGCTATAGACCAGTGTTTCCCAAACCTGTCCTCGGGACCCTCCGCCTCGCCAGGTTTTCCAGATATGTGAAGCACAGCACAGGTGATATGATTTGCTGCTCAGTGATTGCAGGATTCAGTCTGCTTTTCCCCAAAATGATCTGCAAAATCTGGCCTGGTTGAGGGTCCCGAGAACAGGTTTGGGAAACACTGCTATAGACATCTGTTGCTTTCTCCTAGCCACCCTAGCTTGACTGACTTTGTTAGTTTGTTTCTGGTGATTCAAACCTGGGTTGAATGATGAATCCTTCTGGTGTTTTCACCCAGCAATTTATGTCAACACTATTCTGTCCATTTCCTAGGTACTATACTTCTAGATAGGCTCTATATCAAATCTGGACATTGTAAGGACCGGTAATTCAGATTTACTTACAGGGTTATTCAAAGAGATCCGAATTGCTTGAGAAAGGTAACCGAACGCTGAAAATCAGCGTTCGGTTACCTTTCATGGCCATTCGGCTATCCAGAGAGCAGGCAATTCGCCAAATCCTGGCGAATTCCCTGAACATACGGTGCTGTTCGGTGCCTGTTCGAGGGTAGTGAAATCCCCATGAAAAGCACTGCTTCGGCTATTCAGAGAACACAAACCAGCAGTGAAAGGTTCCCGAAATGCCCTGCCATTCGGTGGTTAATTCGGCAAATTTATTCAGGAGAATCCCATAGGCTTCAATGTTCCCGTTTTAATTCAATATCTAATAAACCGTTCATTATAAAATTCTGCAGTAAAGAGTCTCTTTATTCATAGATTTTTTTAGGATATTTTAAGCATTTCTCTTAATTTTTTTTTTTTTTAAAAAGTCCGATTTTTTTTTTTTTTAAGCTTACTTATTTTTTCTGTAACAGCCCTCTTTATTATCATTCCCTGGACCTCATATGTAATTTTCAGACATTTTCGCTCAGTGGTTTCTTTGCAACAGTGTTTCACTTTTCAAACATTCATGCAAACTGTTTTGCTAATTTATTCACTTCACTCTGTCTGCGGTGTCAGCTTTTTCTGGCAGCTTCGCTGCAGGTGATCGGCTCCTGCTCGTGTTTTCCATGGTTTTCGGCAGGTTAATCCAGATGTTTTTGAGGGTTTTCGGTGTGCATTCACTGGGTTTTGCGGTTCGTTTTCGTCCGGTTTGCGTCAGCTTTTCCCTGCAATTCGGGGACCCTGTGGTGTTTGCTGAATACACCGCAGGGTCACTGAAATGGGATAGGCAAAAGGAACCGAATTGAAGAGAATGAAAAGTCACTGAACGTGCGGTGACTTTTCGAATCTCTTTGAATAACCCTATTAGTTTCTCCATGTCCTCCCACTGTATACTTGCTGCTCTTCCCTGTAGTGTGCTCTTCCATGCTACTTTGTGCCTCCTCTTCCCTGTGCTCCCCCATCCTTCCCTCTGCGCCCAACACTTCCCTGTGCCCACAATACTTCCCTGTGCTGCCTTGCCTGCTGATTGTGGGAGTATCATGGAACCTGATTCCTTATTTGTTTTCCCCCTATGTTTTTACTCAGTTTGGATTAGTCCACTATCCCTGTCTAATCCACATAGTTAGTTTGGCCCAGACCCATTTCCTGTTTCAGCATGCTGCTCTTCCTAGCAGTCTAACCATTGGCAGTGAGCAGGCATCTTGTACTGGGTAATTGCATTCTGTTTTACCTTCCTTCCGTGCCAAAGCACACCAGAGAATTCCTCTCTTCTCACAAGACACCTTTTATTTGCTGTTACTTCCCAATAAAGTGAAGAAAATATAAAGGACTTTGTGTGCTTTTAAAAGAGGATGAGTTAAGCTATCTGACTCAATCATATCCTGCATGTGACATTCACTTCTTGCATATGACCCTGAAGTTCCAGAATAAGAAGTTTGTATCAACAGGCAGATAGACAACATGGCTGGGGTGCTCAGGGGAAAGGAGTCCAAGCTCAAAAATTTTTGGAGAGTGCAGTTTCTACATTGGCTGGGAGATTTCCACCCTGTTGGTATCCTAGGTGAACTAATAATTCACCTTTCAAAGCGCCGGCTGGTAAAGTAATGTAGCAGGTCTTTCCTGACTGGAGAGCTTAGATATGTGCCAACTCACCGTCTGGGGACCAAAGAGGTCAGAGAGTATGATCACAGGATGCATCATACAGGGGCAGGAGCCATGACTGGTCTAAGCCCTCGGACGACATAGTTGCATATTCATTCATATGTTTAATGTCCTGTAAAATATGTTTATTACCTATTAAACAGCAATACGCAACATGCATTGAAAAGCAGTAGCCTAATACCTGTATCACGGATTGTAATTCTTGCATCACGGTTTTCAACATTTCATTTTCCCGTTCAAGTTCCAACATTTGTTCCTTTTTAGGACGGTTCTCTATGTCATTTTTCAGTTTAAGTGACTGATTTCTTTCCAGTTTACACTCTTCTTCAACTTTATTCAAATGATGTTTAAGGCGATCAATCTGTTACAAATACAGGAGCAGTAAAGTATTATTATAAATAAAATGTTAACTTATCTTTTACTTATCTTTAATCTTTTTCACCACTTGTGAAAGATTATAAGAATCTTTCTACAGACGTTTACTGTGTCCTAACTTGTCTTATGATCAAACATGCAGGAGATATATATATATATATATATTGCTTATTATTGCAGAAGCCATTTGCATATCACAGCAATTCAAAGAACTGCATCCCAGAGCTCCTGTGCTCCATTCCCCATATGCAGCAAGGATCAGTGGGTAGGACATGCAAATGACATCTGTCTCACATTTATGCATCCTTGGTCTGTTATTACACAGAACCCTTAAATCAATGCCATGCCGTACTCGACTTTTATCAGGGGAGATAAGGTTTATGCAACTGGTCAAAGCCACTCCTAGGACAGCACTGTTTAGGGTTTACTGGACCCTCATCAGCTAGGAGCTAGGCATGACCAGTTGCAGTGGATGCTTGGACCTGTAGGGTAAATCAGTACTTACAATGGTTGTGGTGGAGGACAAAAAGTGAGATAAAAAGCCTCCACGCAATAATTAATTATGCTTATTATTGCAGAAGCCATTTGCACATAACAGCAATTCAAAGAACTGCATCCCAGAGCTCCTGTGCTCCAGTCCCCATATGCAGCAAGGAACTCTGGATAGGACATGCAAATGACATCTGTCTCACTTTTATCTACAACCAGGGGCAGCACTCATTATCTTTACAAAGCATAACAGGTGGGTGCTTCTCAAGACAAATATACACAACAAACCAAGGGGAGAGCACTCTGTCAGGAATGTTTATTCAAATAAGAAATTAATCCGAGATATAAACAATAATAAACTATCTAGCCAACAATTTCTCAGAAACCGATCCTAAGTTTGTTTTCAATTGTACGCTCATTTAAAAATACAACCGCAACCAAACTAGGTAGAAATATATATATTTATTATGTATGCAAAAATGACTTATTCTCACAACCAGAAGTCAAGTATTTATAAAAACAATAACCATCAGCACATAGATTTATAACTTTTAATTAGAATATGTTAGTAATATCAGCACATATGATTAGTATGATTTACTTAGATCAAGTTAGTAACTAAACCTAAACGATTAGTACAACTTAATAAACATTTCTGGAAAGAAAACATGTATTTTCCAGCAAACAAATATTCAAAACAAAAGCTAGTATTTATATATATATATATATATATATATATATATATATTATATATATATATATATATATATATCTGTGCTACCTGGATCAACAAAAAGATGAAGCTATCAATTATTCTATTTAGAATAATAAGTAAGAAAAACTTATTTAGTGAATCTCCCCTAATAACAAGAATTAAGCTTCTAATCTTATGCTTTTTAAATTGTAGATTATAAAATCCCTGCTTAATAATTCAATCACATTTGCTCTTCCATTTTCAGTATATACAGTCATGGCCGAAATTGTTGGCACCCCAGAAATTTTTCCAGAAAATCAAGTATTTCTCACAGAAAAGTATTGCAGTAACACATGTTTTGCTATACACATGTTTATTCCCTTTGTGTGTATTGGAACAGAACAAAAAAAGGGAGGGAAAAAAAGCAAACTGGACATAATGTCACACAAAACTCGAAAAATGGGCTGGACAAAATTCTTGGCACCCTTAACTTAATATTTGGTTGCACACCCTTTGGAAAAAATAACTGAAATCAGTTGCTTCCTATAACCATCAATAAGCTTCTTACACCTCTCACCCGGAATTTTGGACCACTATTCCTTTGCAAACTGCTCCAGGTCTCTCTTATTGGAAGGGCGCCTTTTCCCAACAGCAATTTTAAGATCTCTCCACAGGTGTTTAATGGGATTTAGATCTGGACTCATTGCTGGCCACTTCAGAACTCTCCACGCTTTGTTGCCATCCATTTCTGGGTGCTTTTTGATGTATGTTTGGGGTCATTGTCCTGCTGGAAGACCCAAGATCTCGGACGCAAACCCAGCTTTCTGACACTAGGCTCTACAGTGCGACCCAAAATCCTTTGGTAATCCTCAGATTTCATGATGCCTTGCACACATTCAAGGCACCCAGTGCCAGAGGCAGCAAAACAACCCCAAAACATCATTGAACCTCCACCATATTTCACTGTAGGTACTGTGTTCTTTTCTTTGTAGGCCTCATTCCGTTTTCGGTAAACAGTAGAATGATGTGCTTTACCAAAAAACTCTATCTTGGTCTCATCTGTCCATAAGATGTTTTCCCAGAAGGATTTTGGCTTACTCAAGAACATTTTGGCAAACTGTAGTCTTGCTTTTTTTTCTCTGTGTCAGCAGTGGGGTCCTCCTGGGTCTCCTGCGATAGCATTTCATTTCATTTAAATGTCGACGGATAGTTCGCACTGACACTGATGCTCCCTGAGCCTGCAGGACAGCTTGAATTTCTTTGGAACTTGTTTGGGGCTGCTTATCCACCATCCGGACTATTCTGCGTTGCAACCTTTCATCAATTTTTCTCTTCCGTCCACCCACAGAGAGATTAGCTACAGTGCCATGGGTTGCAAACTTCGTGATAATGTTGCGCACTGTGGACAAAGGCAAATCTAGATCTCTGGAGATGGACTTGTAACCTTGAGACTGTTGATATTTTTCCACAATTTTGGTTCTCAAGTCCTCAGACAGTTCTCTTCTCCTCTTTCTGTTGTCCATACTTAGTCTTTGCATTGTGTGTCTGTGTGTGCCACACTAAGTGAACTTCTCTCCTTTTTATCTGCTTTCAGGTGTGATTTTTATATTGCCCACGCCCTTTACTTGCCCCAGGTTAGTTTACAGGAGCATGACATGCTTGAAACAATCTTATTTATCCACAATTTTGAAAGGGTGTCAAGAATTTTGTCCAGCCCATTTTTGGAGTTTTGTGTGACATTATGTCCAATTTGCTTTTTTCCTCCCTTTTTTTGTTTTGTTCCAATACACACAAAGGGAATAAACATGTGTATAGCAAAACATGTGTTACTGCAATACTTTTCTGTGACAAATACTTGATTTTCTGCAAAAATTTCTGAGGTGCCAACAATTTCGGCCATGACTGTATATATATATTGCAACAAATAATTTGCATAAATTAATATCCTTTTATCAGACTCTTATTATATTTCTATACTGCAGGTTAGAAATACATAAAAGGTACCGATCTAACGATATCAGAGATAAATCTCAGTCTATATCCATTGCAATATACGACACTTATATATAAATAATTAATTCCACTTAAATTGCTCACATACTTTAGCTGTTCCAATTGGATTCAACCCTTTCTGCGATTGAAGTGGTATCAGTGGATGTAATGAGTTAAATGGAGAGTGTGTGAGAATTTGAGAGATTATAGAAAGTTTCTAAGATGTTATAAATATGTCCATCTTAGTTTCTTTGTCTCTCTTTTGAGCATGACTCATCTCTACATGTTCTTTGTTCATGATATGAGTGAGTGAGAGGAAGAGTGAGTAAGAATGCCTTGAGAGGAAGAAATGAAAATGAATGAGTGCCTCAATGCTCTCTGTGGTTAGACAGATATAGGGTGTTTGACATCACTTGTCACGTGCCTCTAATTAACATATATCTATATGTTCCTAAAGATTCAATGATACTGCCAACTCATAATATAACACTAGAGGGCAGTGTTGATTTAACAATAAAATTACACTATTTATTTCTTATTTATTTGACATAGGTCATAAATCACAATCTTCTTATCTAGACCATGTATTCACACAAAGAACGTTTCACTGTTCCTCAGACTTCTGTCTGGGTCTGTCATTTTAAATTTAGTATCACAGATTGTACATTTACTCCCCTATTTAAAAACAATTTAATCTTCTCAGTTGAAATAGAAATGTTACTTTTAAACTACTTATATTTCTAAATCTTCAATATATACCAACATAGTTATACACTACAAAATATTGAAACATCTGTTTTCTTGCTACTATATTAATATATAAATTCATATATATAGTGTATCCAATATATATCTGCATAGATGTGTGTTTAGAAACTTTAAAGAAAATATATTTTATTCAAGGACTTCTTATCGAAGCAGACAACTATAAATTTTTCTTTTGACATGTCTAGCCTTTATCTATAGTGTCTTCATGTCTACCTAATAGTATTCATTTTAAACCATACACATTAATCTTTTATTCCTTTCTCTAATGAGGTTAAACTCTTTATGAACTTTTTCTTCTCCAAAAAAGTAGGTGAAAGGTAATTAAAAAAAAATTATTAGTATTAGAAGAAAGAATATGGATTAGAGTGACTATAGACAAAATGGCTACAGGCATCCATTTTGTTTTCCTATGAAAATATCCAACAACTGTCACGGAACGGACATGAGGGCTCTTTTCAGCGAGCCACATGACTAAAGACTGACCCCTTTTAAAGACCATTTTTCCTGTTTTCGTTTTTGTTTTGCGTGTGAGCCTATGGACCTCTTATTTTATTGCTAGATGTGGTTTTATTGGTGTGATGTAATAAAAATGTACCCTGTATGATGTGACTGTAAAAGTATGAAAGAAACCGTTTGTATGTGTTTTTCCTCGTCGCCATTTTGCTCATCCCAGCATGGTTTCACAGAACAAAGGATCTCATGCCCCAACATGGAGGATGCAGCGGGCCAGAGGATTGAAGGTTTTTCCAAGACCTCATCTGCCTAATCCCCTGGACAATGGGGAGGCCTGAAAGGGCAAAATAGAGGATACAGCAAGCCAGCTGATTGGAGGCTTTTCCAAGACTAATCCCTGGACAATGGGAAGGTTGAAAGGGACCTGATTGGCTCCTTTCCCAGCCTCCTGTTCCCTATCAGTGCTGGTTGTGTGGGTTGGGGAGTTGGTAATCTGTTTGTGTGAAGTTGTATAAATGACCCTGTTGAAACCCATAAAATTCAATTCACTGTTTTAAAGCATACAGCCGCGTCTGGTGTCTTCATTTCAGAGCTACAATCACTATTGCAGGAGACACTCAGCGGTCTCCTGCATCACCACTCAACCCAGGAATGGGATCCCCAAGGCAACACCGCACCATCTCTCCAGACGCCGGACCAACGCCATTTCATCTTCCAGGCCGCTCGAGACGCCGAGTGCCGTGCCACTCGGTAGTCGGGCCGGACACCATCAAAGGGGGGGGTCAGAGCAGGACCGCAGGCAGACTTCCATCCCGTCACAAACTCCATTACACAAACTACGCAGAGCTGCGCAGTGAACCTTGGGGGAGACTAGGAACTATTTGTTCCCAGTCTCACTCTGCTACTAGCGAGAAGAAATGGTGGATCGCGCTGGCCTTTGCAGCGTGAGATGAGAGGTGCGTATGAGATTTATTGGGGGGTTAGAGAGTGTTAAATTATTATGCATTTGCAAAATAATTTAACAGGAATGGCATGCACTTCCACGCAGAGGTGCACATTAAATCCTCCCATGAGTTTAGGAGACATTAATACAGTAACCTTGTGCAGGGAAAGAGCTGCATCTGAGCTGCAAGCTCAGCTTGCGGCAAGAATGGAATCATGTTTCCCGTCGATAAACTAACTACAGGAGATGCTATGTGTTATGCTTCCTGTAGTTAGCTTATTGACAACTAGGGAATATAGCCTTAGGTGTTTTAGCATAGGGCCTGTCATCGATGGGATACATTGACATTTGTGACAGGCTTTGAAAAGATATGGCCATATTTTGTAAACTAAATTCCCATAATTTATTATTTAACCTATGCTGTCAAAAATCTGTAAAAAAAAAAAAAAAAACATCAGAAATCTTTAAAAAAACTTTGGGCACTATCACCTGCTGTGAGCTGAAACGCCAACTCTACATGAAAAATCTAGCGCGAGCTGCTGAAATGTAGCATCTGACGACCCAAATGTAGAATCTGACGACCCAACTGCCTTGTTCGCGGTTGTCAGTGTACAACATTCATTAGCGCACGCTAGGGAAACGTTAAGACCCGGGCTGAGACCCAGCACTAATGCAGCTGTGTACAGGATAGAGCATTTTTTTTCCAGTGTGGGGTGCCTGGCCATACCTATCCTCTGCCCTCACAAGCTTGTATAAGTATGAACACATCCAGTGAAGAGCCCTCACACTCCTGCCTTATTAAAATCCTCCAAGGTGGCCATATCATTCATGTTGATATGCACACATATATTAATTAAGGCTGATGGATATTGCATAATAAATTCCACCCAACAGCATGTAGAATCATTACACTGCATTTAATAGATCCAAAAGGAAAGCCAGGTGTATGACAATAATTTCCCTGTTGCAGCATATAAATAATACAGGTTTCAGGGCAAGACTTATCCATGCGTCCCTTTAAACATGGTCCTAACCTAATACTCAACCACTTACATACTATGCATAACCCCCAGCATAAAATGTTTAGAATTAGCCAATATATTAGATTTAGGATACATGTCAATAAAGGATACATTTATAATATAGCCTACTGCAACAGCAGCGACATTGCTGACCAGATCCATTACTATGGTGTATGGGGCCAAGAGAACACCTGTGCTGCATTCCTTTCAATTGCCTGTTAATTGCCTGTTAATTTGGTGCAAGGACCTTATTTATTGTTGCTTATTTTACCTTTTTTGCTCCGCTCTGCCAGATACAACCAGGGTTGAGCAGTAGGTACATTTTTTCGATTAGCATACTGTATGTGTAGAAATTAGTACTGGGACCAAGCGATCTGTTGGTAACAGTAGCGCAAGTGATCTCAAGCGCTCCCCATGTTAAGTATAGGACATGGTAAGAACAGTAAGCTTGCGCTACGAATCGCAACTTAACGCACGCTATGTGGTTTTCTCTATTTGTAACGAGAGGCAAACGATCTGTTGGTCAGGCCCTAGACTGAATTTACCGGGCGCTAATGCAAAAACATGCTGACACTAGAGTTAGCTCACACCAGGTGATAGTGCCCTTTGTCTCTAAATTATATGAGCTTTGGTGATGGTGTAGTTTGTGTAATGGAGTGCTCTTCCCTTAGGTTGTTTTGGATATTGGAGAAAAAAATAGAGGGGTAATAGGGATGAAGTGAAATTGGGAGGTAATCAATAGGGATGAAAGAAGACGAGGAAAGAGTAGTAAAAGTTAGCCATGAGTCGTTAGGTAGGCTGAGCTTGAAAGAAAGATATATGAGGGAAATGAAAAAGCAAGAGAAGGCAGAAGCATGAAATGTAAGGCATTAACAGCACCATTCTGAGAAGTAGCACAACAGTAAGATGTTACCGTGTTTCGTATTTTGGATCGATTTGTTATTTCGGGAGATTAGTAATCTGTATTTCATATCGATTCATTATTTAGTTTTTATTTGTTAGTTTAGAAAGTGAAACTGAGGAATTAAGTACTTAGATTAGGTTTAAAAAAAATGATACGTGATCCCCCTGTCGTTGGTGCTGAAATATGTTTCGGCACCAAGAACAGCAGCTCCGTGGGGCTCCAGAGCAAAAATCCCCCTGTCATTGGTGCTGAAATGTATTTCAACAGTACGAAGTGAATGTATAGTTTATTCTGACTACTGAGGAATAGGGATGAGCCGAACACCCCCGTGTTCGGTTCGCATTCGAACAATTTCAAAGGTTCGGGTTCGAGCTCGAACTCGAACCGAACTCAATGCAAGTCAATGGGAGTCAAAAGTTCGGTTTTTAGAGTGCCCTCCAAGAGGGCATATATGCAAGATATTTGCCATAAAAGGTGTATGAGGGTCCTGGTAGTGCCCTGGGAGACACGAAACAAGGACCAAAAGTTTAAAAAAAGTTTTTAAAGGAACAGTGAGTTTTCCATAAAATAAGGGTTAAAAATAAAAACGAAAAATTCCTTCAAATATCGTTCCTAGGAGGTCCCCATAACCTGCCCGTGAAGTGGCGGATTTGTAGGATGTATAGAAACATTGCCATCAGAGACCCACACACGACACCTAGCCACCCTTAAGGGGTTAAAATGCACAGGGACTGGCTGCTATCCTGTTAGATGAGGGAATGTATTATATGTATAAAGCAAGGTATATATGACAATGGATAGTCAGAGACTCTAGGGACTCCGCTTGTACGCTTTATGATAGACATTTCTAACACAATAATAATTGTATGCTCACATAGGCCCTTTGGGAGAGGTACATGACATACAAATACTGGAATGTTACGTTTAAATCTGTGACAAAGATTTTATTAAGTCCTTGATGACAAATGACATAACATCTACATCATTAATGATTGGCTTTACAGAGCCCTGGTCCTTAAGGGGTTAAACAGCATATCAGAGAGGATCATATAGTAGAAATGAACACTTCTTAGAATTCAAAACAAGCACAGTGTTTGTTCATACATGTGCAGGAGCTCCCAACCAGTCTGCAGGCAATGTATCAAATTCTAATTGCTAATTAGAAGCACATGTTATTTCCAAACACTAATTAAACACCTGTTATTTACACAGTTTGAGAGCACAGGTCATTTAGAGGTGAGAATCTTTGCACCTAGACATTAGGTAGTTTAATTCAATATCTAATAAAACTGTTGCTTATAATATTCTGCAGTAAAGATTCTCTTTATTTCTAGATTTTTTAGTATTTTTTATACTTTTTTCAAAAAAAAATTCGAACTCGAACCGAACACGCCAAAAAGTTCGAAGTTCGTGAACTTTCGAACTGCCAATGTTCGAGTCGAACTCCGAACTGATCGAACTGAACAGCTCATCCCTACTGAGGAATATATTGATCAGGATTTTTTTTTTTTTATATATTCAAAATTTTATTTTGAAAATAGGTCAGCAGTATATCAGACAGAAATCCAAATAATAACGAGGAGAGCCAGCGAGGTTCATCAGGGATAACAAAAAATAAAAGGGGGGAGGGGAAGGGCACTCAGACACAAGTGACCAGGGAGGTGGTCTCGTCATCAAACAGGCATGGGGTGGGGCAACCACGAGAGAAAGAAAGGAAAAAAAGGGGGTATAAGGAGTAAGGTGGGGGACAGCCCGGAAAAAGGTGGCATTCCTAGCTCGCAACCTCGAAGGAAACTGGAGGCCACAGAAGGGGCCACAGGGCCAGGAGTCCTGGGGTCAGAGCCATGGTATCCGCTCCAATGGCTCACCCAGGGCACCCTGGGTCCGCACCTAAAAAGAAATAATAAAAAAAAAGAAAAAAAAAAGGGGTGGCTAGATGCCCGGACCAAACCACGTGCAGGTCAGATGAAGTAGAGTCCGCTAAAGAGAGTCCAGAGGGGGGGGGGAATAAATTGGCAAGAGTCCTCAAAACTGTGGGGGGGGGGGAGTGTCAGCAGGGGAAGACATCGGGGGGGGGTTAAAAATAAAAGTCATCAGAGGGGTCAGCAGAAAAATAAGTATAACGGGGGAGATGTGGTTAACATCAATAGGGATTTAAGCTTGTAGAACAAGCAACGTGTCCAATCAGCCGGCGTCCTGAAGTGGAATTTCTCGAACTGCAGGTAGGGTGTCGCATGTCACACCTGAAGTCGCAATTCATATAGGCCCCTCAAGAAGGCGCAGGGCCCGCTGCTCCAGCAGCAGCCGATCTGCAAAACAGCCCCTTACGTCAGCTCTCTGAGGGAGAATCGTGGGCCGCCCCGCCATGGAAGCCGGAGCGTGGATCTCAGGCTGCCTCCACAGCATGGGCTGGAAGGGTGGGGTAGACCACCTCCTGGTGCCAGTAAGGATCCAAATGCTCCGTCTGCGTTTCGGTTGTTGCCACGTAGTCTGATGAGTGGCGGTCCATGGCTGTTTCAGGACTACGCCACTGCCGCACCCCCAGCTCTGCCACTGCAGACATCTTGGTGGGACAGACTTGCAGTGCAGGTACACTCACGTCTTCCACTGGGTCATCAGGTGGTCGCACATCTCCGTTGCTCTGTCCCTGGACTGCTCCAGGAGACAGAGGGTTGGCCAGCGGCACAGTAGAGGAGCAGGAAGCCGCCGCTCCCCTGCATCCCTGCAGGAACAACATTATCTGGCGCCAGGTTCCCCTCGTGAGTGGGCTCTCGTCATCCCTCTCCAGCACTGCCAAACAGGCTGCAAGGCCCTCAAGCACTGTTGCCAGGCCCCACATGTCTCTTCCAACCCCTCCTGTCTAGGCACAGTGGTGGCAGGGGGACGGGGGCCCTCCGTCCCCACCGCTAGCACCACCGACCCTTCTTTGGACAAGGCAGTCAGAGCCACATGGGAGGAAGGCAGCAAGAGCCGGGTGTTAGGCCGCAAAATTGGCCACTGCCAGGTCCAGGAGGAGACGCTTCCAAATGGCGAGTCTCGGTTCCGGAGGGGGGACAGAATGGGCTCCAGACAAGATCCTCCCAGTGACCGACTGCTTAGGGGCCTCGGGAGCCAGAAAAGTCAGCGGGGGGAGAGGCAGCCAGGGACCCCAAGGAGCGAGGTACATGTGGAGCACCACCGCAGCACGACCTCTCCCGTTCGCAGCTGGCCACGCCCCCTTGATCAGGATTTTCTGCACTATATGGTTTATTTCCTTATACATGGTTCTGGAGAGAAACAGAATCCGGAAAGAAGGAGGGCTACATCCGGAGTGAAAAGAGGGCAATGCGCGACTTACAGAGCTACACCTATATCGTAAAACAAGTTTAACAGAGAGTGAGTGTAATGCCAATGGGGGAATATGAAAAAGAGTGGGGACTCTGAATATAAATGTGTTGAGCAATAAAAAGTATTGTTTTGTTCTGAAGGTATAAGATAAGAAGCAATGGATAAAAACTGTATCAAAGATAAGTATATGACTGTGTGTTTATATATTTTGCATGAGTTTGAGGTGTGGCACTGCATGTGAAATCTTACATTTATCCACGATTGGGTTTAATATACAGCATATACATGTGCGCTCCGCTATGTGTTGTATTTGTATTTTTCAAGATTGGTGTTGTGTACCACCTATCTTTGTGTGAGCAGCATAGAAGGTATATCATTGTTGAAATAAGAAGCACCAGAATACACCATCTATTACCTATATACCAAGGACGGCAGCTCTGCGGGGCTCCGGAGCAAAAATATCTCCCTGTCCTTGGTGCTGAAATATGTTTCAGCACCAAGGATAGCACCTGCCAAACACAGCCAGACTGAGGAAAGAAAAAAACAACGCTGCAACGAAAAACAGCCTCGTTGTTTTAAAATAATTGGGAAACCAAAAATTTCACCTAAAAAATACTCCAAAATTTTTTAAAAAAATCAATAAATAAAAAGGCTTTTTGCTGCAAATGAAAATAATAATTGAATAAATATTTAATAGAAATGGGGATTTTTTTTACATTGATGTTTTTTTTAAAAAAAATGCCATCTTTCAAAACCTGCTGTTAAGTGATGTTGGATTTGCAATATTATTTCACACAAAAAATCCATACTCAACACTGCACCTGACCAGGTGTAAGCAGGTCTTGCCTGAGACACCGAGCTGTATCAGACTCTGCCTCTTGGGGCATCCAACTAATATTAGAGCACTTAAATTTGTCAGATGCATTGAGATATCTTCACCCGATGGGAAGAGACTTCTCCTTTTATTTCCACCCACATGATGCGATCTTCATAATAGATCTATTACCTCGAATCTTCTTCTTCACTCCGTAACCATAGACAACATAATAATTTATGATCATGCTCCTGTTAAGCTACAACTGTTGTTGCAAACTTCCATTTCCCCATCTCGCAATTAGAGGTTCCCCGCTTGGCTTTACTACTTGGAAGAATTCTGAGCCCATTTAGAAACAGGCTGGCTTAATTATATTGACGATAACATTCAACATTGGGACGAAGCAAACTTTTTATGGGATATATCCAAGATGGTTCTAAGGAGCCTAATCCTTGAATTACTGAGTCGCAAGCGGACTTGGCTACTTCCCTCCCTACTGCCTACAAAGCTCACCTGCACAACCCCACCCTGACTTCAGCCAGGACCTATACAGAGGCCAAGTGAGTCTCTATATGATACACTAGTAGCGGAAAGAGACAAATTAGAATTGGAATTTCAAAGAAATCATAATTATAGATGACGTAATAAACTGGGTAAACTTTTAGCTAACATAAAACAAAGAAACTCACACAGAATAGAATAACAAATATTATTAAATCTGATGGCTCTCGGGTGAATTGGACCCCTTTAATTTAGTTGACACGCTCAGGGATTACTTTGAACAATTCTATCAGACAGCAACTCATGATTTACTGGCTCAATTACACATTTTCAGGAGGACCAATAGTCACAAGCTCACACCTCAGCTAAGGAAGAACATTTGTACCCAATATCCACTTTCGACATCCAGGTAGCTACTAAATGGCTTCCTCTGAATAAAACCCCAGTTCCTGACAGACTTAGCGCAAAATATTATATGATATTATCTCTTCATGAGACCCCCCACTTGCACACAATTTTTAATAACATTCTGCAAGAAAAACCCCTTCCTCCAGAATTCAAACGCTGTAGAGTGGTTGTTTTATCCAAACCGGATAGGGATCCAAAGCTTATTTCCTTGTACAGACCGTTCTCGTTGTTGAACACAGGCTTAAAACTCTTGTAATCCATTATGGGTAAGAGACCTCGAGCCACATTAAACAGGCTTAAAAACCCTTCCCAATCTGGCTTTATATCCTTGTGGAACGGATCAGAGATCGCCAGTTGATTCCTCCTCTCTTAGAATCTCTTAGCCTGGCTTCTGGAAGTGGTCAGCCATAATGGAAGCTTTACGAGTGGCACTGTAGGGGTGGCTTTTGTCGACATTGAACTAATTTGACTGTTCTTTGCTCACTATGGATTGCACTTTTGGAACTTTTATGGTGCAATACTCATCATAGTAACGCGTATTGTATTTTGTACCTGTGACATTCTAATAAAGATGTTTTTAAAAAAATCTGTACTCATTTTTGACCCAATGGTGCAAAGGTCAGTGTTCTACAGTCCCTTCTTGCTGCTAGAAGGAAAGAAACTGGGAACAAATAGTTCTTACTGTCTTTCCACCAGCTCTACATGTTTGCAGAGAGCTAGTTCTAGTCTCCATGGAGTCCTACAAACTCCAGGAGTTGCGGGTGCACATTAGCTGCTCCTATATATCACAGCTTGAGCTGCTAATATAGCAACAAACTCTTAATACATTTGGTAAAATGAAGCAATGGATAACGGTTTGAGCCATATTTTTTCATTAGCGCCACCCTGTTACCAGCTCAGCTTTAAGGCTGGTAAGAAAAGCCACTTAAATATACACGTCACCTACATACATGTCACATCATGCATTAAAAATTCCATTTGGCAAAGTGTACAAAGTCTTTATATTTAGTAAGTGTCATGTTAGTAAAGTAAAGTTAGTAAAGTCCTAATCTGAGGCCACATCATATTGATTTATTAATGCAAAATACACTGTAATGTTAAAAGGGATATTCAATATAGGTTTATACTGGATGTTTCTGTTCCTTACTAAAACAAACTCTGCTGTTTCTACAAAGAATAAAAGTTATTATGTACATTATAACATAAGAACATAATATTAAATATTTGTTTAGCTATAAAAAGGTGGCTATTTGTCACCTTTTATTAGTTCAGATATGCTGTCACCAAATACGTGATTATAATTCGAGCTTGCAGTATATTGCTATAATATATTTCAAAACTGTAATTCACCTCTAGTTGCAGGTCTCGACTCCTCATTACAGCCATATTTTTCTCTTCACTTAGCTGGGCATACCTCATTGCCAAATTATAATTATCATCCTTCACTTTAATTAATTCATCATTGTAGTTATTTCGCTCTTCCTTCATTTTGTTATATCTTTCTTGAAATGTTAGTAGTTCTAAGTTAACAAGCTTTAAGTGCTTTTTTTCATCTTCAAGTTGTCTTGTGTTAGCCACCAGTTCACATTTTTGAATTTCTTTTGTCTTTAGCTGTTGTTGGAGTTTGATCACTTCATTCATGAGAAATTGTGTAAGACCCTCATGTCCTTCTTCAACTACAAGAAGAAGAATTAACTGTTATAATGTAAAAACTCACAATATTATTTTACTACAATAATAACAATTTCAAATTTCTTGCTAAATTCAACTATAACAAATTTGAAAATGTCAAAACACGGTCAAATGTTTGCATGATATATGTATATGAATATGCTATAAAGCAGAAATATGATCAACTAATGAGAAAATAAACAAATGCTTTTCATTTGTGATTTGGCACAAAATTCACTATAGGGGTTATTCACAGAGAGCCGATCTGGCCCCGAAATGTCACTGAACAGGGAATTTCTCCGTACAGTGACATTTCGAGGCCATTCCGTCTATTCAGAGAGCAGGCAGCTCATCAAATTTTGGGGAACTGCCAGCAAGTACGGTGCTGTTCAAAGGCAGTGAAATTCCCCGTAGAGAAGCAATGATTAATCTATTCAGAGAACACCAAACAGCAGTGAAACGTTGCTGAGGTGCCCTGCTGTTCGGTAGTTTCATTCGGCAGGTTTATTCAGGCGAACCCCATAGGCTTCAATGTTAAAAATATTCCTGTTTTTATTCAATATGTAATAAACCATTTATTATTTTAAACTGCAGTGAAAAGTCTCTTTATTGATTTTTTTAGGACATTTTAGTCATTTTTTGGGATTTTTTGTAAAGCATTTTTTCTTTTTTCTTTAACAGACCTTTTTATTATCATTCATAGGACCTTCTATGTAAATTCCAGGCATTTTCGTTCAGTAGTTTTTTTGCAAACAGCATTTCAATTTTGATACTTTAAAGCATATTGTTTTTTAACCCGTTCGGCAGCTTGTCAGCTTTTTCCAGCGGCTCGTCTGCGCTGTGGTCAGCGGTTTGGTGGCTTTTTCCGACGTGTTCAGCGTGTTTTTTGTGGTGGTTCCACCAGGTTTTCGGCACGTGTTTGGCAGGATTGTGGCGGGTTTTCCCTGCACTCCGGGGACCCTATGGTGAATGCTGAATTCACCACAGGGTGGGGGACTTTGATTCCCCGAAGTGCAGGGAAATGCGGGGAACGAGAGCACTGAAATGTTGGCGACAATTCGGTGCTCTCTGAATAACCCCCTAAACCTTTCAAATATGGACAACTGATATAATAGTTACAGAGTGTAACATAGGAACACACCAAAATATTTATTGGAATTTATTTATCTGAACTGCCTATTGCAAAGCAAGATATATAACAAGAATATCTGCTAGATTGGCGACAGTTTAGGCCTTGGTAAGTGTAAGAGAAAAAGTGATGTGCTTGGACAACCACATTTTTGAAGGGAAAGGGGGGGTGTGAGGATCCTGAGGATGAGGATGAGCAACAGCACTAGTGGCATGCTCTACCGTGGGTGCCCGCTCAGGTCTTGTGAATTTTTGAAGGGCTGTTGGTCACTTGGTGATGGGCTCTTGAGATCGCCCTTAGTAACAGGTTGATGGCCATTTTTCACAGCATCTTACCTGGATTGGCACTCCAGTTCCAGAGTCACCGATCCGTTTTGTCATCTGAGGAGTCTCTTAGCAAGAGCAAGCGTGGGTACTTTGCAGTCACCAAAATGGCTAATCTCCGGAGGTCAAAGTTGTCATGCAGTGTGTGAAGTTAGTGGATAAGAGTCCGGTATGCTTTAATGCAGAGGGAGGCCAGACAGGTTTCAGGGCACAGAAACAAGATATATTAGGAAAGTACACAGGGGCAAAGTCAAAACCAATAAATAAAGCAGAACTGAATATAGGAGGCTGGGCAGGACAGGAAAAGGTTTGTAAAGAGGCACATAAGACATGAGAAAGATAAGAAGTGGGGCCAGACATAGGACACACTGGAAACAGGATAGAGACAAAGGGGAGCTAGGCACAGGGGCGAGACAGGAAGAGAGCGGACAGGGAAAACCATAAATAAATAGAGGATAGTGGACAATGCAGATATAGAAACAGACAGCAATGGAACCTAGAGACACAGGGAGAGACGGGACTCAAGGAGACTACAGGACACAGGCGTGGATGGGCAAAGCAAGACGGGCCTGGAGCAGCTGGGGTCTTAGAAGTAAGGGATGTGGCAGACAACTTGCAGAGAGCATGGTCTAATCTGTTGCAAGAGTGCGTGGCAGACGGCTGGCAGAAAGCCTAGTCATTAACCGTGGCAAGAATTCATGGCAGGAGGCTGGCAAAGAACATAGTCATTAACTGTGGCAAGAGTTCTTGCAGGCGACCGGCAGAGAGTGTGGTCTTCAACCGTGACAAGAGTTTGAGGCAGGTGGCTGGCAAAGAGCATAGTCATTAATCTGTGGCAATAGGTTGTGGTACAGGAAATCCAAACCGGCAGACCAGGAACACAGGACAGGAACACATGGAGATACAGGTGGGTAGCAGGGCAGGATAACGGTGGGTATCAAGGCAAGGCAAGATCATGGTGGGTATCAAGGCAAGATCACAGAGCACTGGTAGCTGGCAGACATGTCACACACACTGTCAGACTTCAATATTGAAGCCCTGTGTTAAGGGTTGTGCTTCCTTTTGTGAAGACCTCATCTGTTGGGACAGGGTACACCTGAGGTACCTAGGAGTCATCAAGAACCAAGGTCAGAGCCTTAGAAGCCTGGATGAAACACAAGGCTGAGGCAAAAACCAGGTTTGGTACCATTTGCAGGCAGGCCAAGAACGAGGCTGCTGGAGTCTTGCCAGTGTCATACCGGCATAACTGGCAGTCCTGCGGGCAACAGAGTTGTAAGCATGACAAGAGTCACCAGGAAAGAGACCAAGCCAGGCCAATTGCAGATCACAGTTAGGTGGGGTGTACTTAATATGGGCAAGTTAGAACACGCTGAAACTTTTAAGTTAGAGAGGTCAACTCAGAGCTTAAGCAGATCCATCCATCTTGCCTGCCATGCCCTGCCCCTAAATGTAAGTTTTAAACTCTGGTTTTAACTTTCATTAAAAAGAGTGAAGCATTTAACTTTTTACCATATAAATAAGTATTTGGATAGAAAGACGGCATATATTCACTTATATGTTACACACAGCCCACTCTCTGTACTTCTGAAACTTCTTTCTTTACACAGCAGCCATCTACCAACATCCTTAGCCACAGAACCTGCATTTTTACTCTGCTGTCCCATCCACACTCCCACCCAGTCCAGGTCCAAAACTTGTAACTTCCCTTCCAGCTACTTCCACTTTGCTAATTACCCTAAATAATAGCTTCTGGTCCTTCCCATGAAATCTTATTTCTGGCCACCAGGTCCACGGCCTATCTCCCCCCCCCCCCCCAAGGCTCTCTCTTTTTTCCCATACCTCTGTCCCTTAGATTGTAAGCTCACGGGATGTTTGGCTGAGCACTTGTTTCAAGTTCTGTTTCAGCAGGACACTTACCCTATGGGCAGGGTCATCTGCACCTAATGTACGGTATCATTATTTATTATCAGGGTAATTCAAAGAGATTCGAAAAGTCACCGCACGTTCGGTGACTTTTCGTTCTCTTCAATTCGGTTCGTTTTGCTGATCCCATTTCGGCGACCCTGTGGTGTATTCAGCAAGTACCACAGGGTCCCCGAATTGCAGGGAAAAGCCTCCGCAAACCTGACGAAAACTAACCGCAAAACCCAGCGAATGCACGGCGAAAACCTGCAAAAATATCTGGATTAACCCGCTGAAAACGCCAGAAAAACCCGAGCAGGAGCCAATCACACACATCGAAGCTGCCAGAAAAAGCCGACACAGCAGACGAGTGAAGTGAATAAATTAGCAAAACAGTTTGCTTGAATGTTTGAAAAGTGAAACGCTGTTTGCAAAGAAACTACTAAAAATTAGAAAAAATAAGTAAACTTAAAAAAAAAAACAGACTTTTTAAAAAAATAAATCCAGAAAAATGCTTAAAATATCCTAATAAATCTATAAAGAGACTCTTTACTGCAGAATTTTATAATTAACGGTTTATTAGATATTGAATTAAAACGGGAATATTTTTAACATTGAAGCCTATGGGATTCGCCTGAATAAACCTGCCGAATTAAACCACCGAATGGCAGGGCATTTAGGGAACTTTTCACTGATGGTTTGTGCTCTCTGAATAGCCGAAGCAGTGCTTTTTTATGGGGATTTCACTTCCCTCGAAGAGGCACCGAACAGGCACCGTATGTGCAGGCAATTCACCAGGATTTGGCGAATTGCCTGCGCTCTGGATAGGTGAATGGCCAAGAAAGGTAACCGACTGCTGATTTTCAGTGTTCGGTTACCTTTCTCCAGCCATTCGGATCTCTTTGAATAACCCTCTATTTCTCACTTTTACCCCATTACCCCATTGTAAAGCGCTACAGAACTCGTTGGCGCTGTATAAGTACTTGTAACTGTGACTGCTGTGACTGTGTCCCTTTAACCATGTTTTGTCACCTTGTTGCTAAAGTCATCACATAGTGCTTGATTCACTAAACTCTGAGCCAGCATGACAGGGCTGCAGTCTCCCTTCCATTATAAGTAGAGCGACTTGCACTCAATGGCAAGTGCAAATTGATATGTGAGGTTGCAGTTTTAGTTTGCTTTTATGATACAGTATTGCAATGGTATGTGATTTAAACTTTTGCTTTGCACCATGGGCAACACCCATGCGGTCCAACACATACAGGGTTATTCAGAGAAAGGTGAACCTCTGGAGAACTTTTGGAGAAGTGAAAATTCTAGGTCAAAATAGTCGATTTGGAAAGGGAGATAAATGGAATATTTTTTCTGGTTTAGCTATTTTGACCTAGAATTTTCACTTCTCCAAAGTTCTCCAGAGTTTCACCTTTCTCTGAATAACCCTGACTGTGAATTTCATCCACTGTTTACTTACCAACTATTGTAGAGAATCTTCTTGTTGGTTCTTTTCCAGTAACTAGTTTATAGAGTTCAGGATAGTAAAACTCAAGACTCTCCAAAAACACAATGTAGCCTCTTTGGCCTTTTGTATGAAGTATATCCAATAGGCGACCTAATAAATACAGAAGAGAGTAAATTAGACAAAAAAAATAGAACTTTTTATAACTCTAGCACAAATGAAAACAATAATTTGGACCCCCGTATCTCCCGAAACCGTACAAGGTATTGCGCCATGCTTAGTATCCTTGGAAAGCCCAGAACATAGCCTTTCCAATTATACCAAACATCACCAGTTTCAAAGTAAACATAAAATAATAATAAATAAAATAAACATTTCTTCTTTCTTCTCTAACCATGAAGTGAGCAGTGATGCTGCACTAACTCACCTTCCCATTTTCCATGATTCCAGCAAGTTTGAAGGCAGTGACACAATGCGATATTATGCATTGGCTCATTGAAAACCTAACCCAGTGCCAGGACCAAATGTGGAGGTGATGGTGCAAAACGTTATTACACCCCCCCTCCGTTTTAAATTCATCTCCCCCTACATTTTAAATTCATCTTCCCCTCCTCCCTTTTATATTCATTCCCCCCTCCGTTATAATTTCATTCCCCCTCTGTTATATAGTCATTCCCCCCATCTCCATTTTATATTTGAAGCCCTGTGTTAAGGGTGTTGCTTCCTTTTGTGAAGACCTAAACAGTTGGGACAGGTACACCTGAGGCCCCTCGGAGTCATCTGGAATCAAGGTCAGATCCTTAGAAGCCTGGATGAAACACAAGGCTGAGGCAAAAACCAGGTCTGGTACCATTTGCGGGCAGGCCAGGAAAGAGGCTGCTGGAGTCTAGCCAGTGTCATACCGTTTATACAAGTTTCATTGACAGGATTATTGATAAACACTTTGTAAATCTTTGTACAAATATTAGAGATGAAATGTCAAGGTGATATATTTTTTTTAAAGAATATATTTAAAGCTGTAGTTAAAAAGATGGTTTAACTTCTCGTTCTCCAAGATTGCAAGCTAAAATATGTACTTGCGAGATAACAGGCGGTCACCAGGAAGGCAAAAAAGGCTGATGCGGGTTATATTCATTCCCCCTCCTCCATTTTTTTCATTACATTTCACCCCTCCCCCTTCCCAGTAATCTACTACCTGGGAGAGACTCGAGCCGGTGCTTCTCTCTCCTCCACGGCTCCACATGCATCATGGAGCGCTGGGAGGAAGTGACATTATATGATCACTTCCTCCCAGCGCCACAGGGTACACGTGAGGTGTTGGCACCAATCGGGAGGAAGCCAGGACCCAGTCGGAGGGGGCATGGGCCCCTCTAATGATGTCAGAGGGGGCCCGTTGGCTGCTGTCCACCATCTTGGAGTCTCTGCTTGGCGGCCGGGGGGCATTGTTGGCCGAAGTACCTCCTCTGAGGCCTGCAGCCTAAAGTAAACATAAACGCCAATGGCGAGCCCCCCCAGCCCCGTACCACAGCATGGGCCGTAATACCCTGATGGTGGCCCTGGGCACTGGACCAATCTTTTGGTGTTCCTTAATATAGCAGAAGATAGTTTTGTGGCACTTAATGTAGAATAGATTCGCTATGGTCTCTACCGTGGGTCGCTAATGCATGTAGACCAAGGGAGGTGGGCACATCCGCTTACTGTGGCTACGTTGCATGTGTGGGACTCCGCTGCTTCGGCTTACCGGTTGTCCGCGTTTCCATCACCATTACTCCTGTTGGCGGATAACCCTGCCTTTCGGACGACATTGACTCGGTCCTTCAGAGCCGGGCTGCCAACGGCTGGCAAGCCAAAGGCATATGCCATAATTCTTGATGCACCCTACGTCCCGCCATGGCACCGCACCCCGGCTGCTTACCCCCGTCGTTCCTAGAAAGATTTAATTTCGCTCAGATTCTACATTTTCTTTGCTCTCTACCAGGAGCACACCGAATTCTCCGGAATACCACCCCTTTTGAGAGACTGTGCTTGGCCTCTACAGTTCTATGTCATGTGTAACAGAGCATCATGTAGAGAGCAAGGAAAGGTCCTGTTCGGGATTTATGTGTCACCCAGATTCCTCTCTTACACCTTCCGGAACCTCTAGTAAGCCCCTGGTTTTGCACTTGGCCTGAGTGGCAATTTAGTGCAGGTGAGGCAAACAGACATTGCTCTGGATCCTGGGGAGCAGACAGTCTCTATTTGCTGGAGCACAAGGTTGGTTTGCTGAAAGCTGACAAGCACTAGGTTTGCAAAGGTTGATAGTCAGGGCTATTGTATGTTTAGTTAGCGCCGGGACACGGCTAGGAATTTTCTTTGGTTTTTTGAAGTGTTTATTTTTGAGCACTGTACAGCGTGGCGTATAACCTGTGTGTTGCTGCAATAAATATACCACCATTTGAAGGCAAGTCACTGGTCTGGTCTCTGAACTAGGGATGAGCTGTTCAGTTCGATCTGTTCGGAGTTCACATCGAACATCGGCCGTTCGGCTGTTTGCGAACTCCAAACATATCCCCGTGTTCGCCGCATGTTCACCCACAATGCACCACAATGGACCACAATGCACTTTTCCACTGGCCTGAAGCTTGTAATTGGGTACAGCCTTGCACCTGACCACAGGTCAGGTGCAAGACTATGCCAATCACGGCTCAGAGTCCTGATTGGGCAAATTTTGCCCAATCATGGGCTCACAGAGCTAAGTCCCACAGCACACTATATAAGGCGTCCCTCGCAGCCCTGGCACATGTTTTTTCAGAGGAGATTGTTCTGTTAGTGTGTGTTCTCACCGCCAGCAGCTATTGTGGGGGTCTCACTTCTACAAGATATCTGGGAATTGTTGTAATCTGTGTGTTCTGTCAGATTTCTATATTTCGCAGGACTGTTTAAATTTGGGGCCAGGAATTACTTCACCCAGGCAATTCGTCTGCGTGGCTAAAATGTGACAAGAATATGCGGTCTAAAGACAATGGATAAGCTAAACTCGTTGTCTTTACGCATACAAGGGAAGACATTTCCATTGATCAGAGACAGTCTTAATTGATTCTGGTTGTAAAAAAAACAGATGTTAGATCAAATTGCTTAGAAGTAAGGGAACACAATGACAGCTGATCTTATCCTAGCTGGCTATACAAGTCGTTTGACCTTCTCTGTTTTTTTTTTCTTTTTACGGGTTGGGCAGCCCATTGTCCGAATGTTTGTGTCACTTTCAGGGTTTCGATCTGACAGAATAAGCGGAATACTGAAATACATATACTATTCAGCGATACGATCTAACACTATATGGTATTTGAATATTTAACTTATGTGGTCAGTTATAATAGATAATCTGGGTGTCTTATAAAAGACAGAGGCCATACCACATTTAATTGATTATTACATAACAAATGTCTTGTGTACTAACATTTATAAAACAGATAAAGACGATATCACGAATGAATGAATGCATGAAATACACGCACGCCGTGGCGAAGCATGCCGGAGATTCAACAATAGAAATAATATTGATATTGTTAATAAAATCTATGGAGTCCTGGGATATAGGATAAAACGACCCCAAACCAGTAAAAGATTGGCCAAATACATAAATTAATTCCTGCAGAAGGTTGATGGTTGATCTGAGAGCGCCATCTGCTGGCCAGGTAATATAACACCTGGACAGACCCCTGGAGTTAATGAATATATATATCCTCCAATCAAATGAGGCCACATAGTGATGAGCTAGATCTAAAACTGGGCGGGAAACCACTATATAGAGGGGATACTCCAAAGAGAAGAGGAGACTGAGAAAAGAGACCCTGAAAGAACGCTTGGAGAGGAGAAAGGGCAGATCCCATCAGCCACTCCAATAAGACGTGATCACACCCTAATCTTCCACACTCTATCTTCACTACCAGATGGTATAGTATACCAGAATAATTTGATATCTATTTCCTAATTGCATAGTCCTTACTTTAGATGTCCATCACAAATTAAAGGAATATAAATGACTTATTTTGCTGTTGAAGCCTAAACAGTAGAATAGTATCAGCCTTTCCGCTCTACTGCAGATGAGCGCTAAGGGAGAGACTATTACGGCTGCCTACTTGCGCCATAATTTAGGGAAATTATTTATATTCCAAGAATACTGGATGTGGACATCTAAAGATCAATTGTGTACCCATAGTGAGATACGCTGGAACCGTGAAATAGTTTTTATATGTCAAGTGCCGTCAGCCCCATTAGTAAAACTAGCATAACTCCTTCCATATCCATCTTGCAGCCCTTTCGATTGAATGCATGTAAGTTAATAGGAAGATTTGGGTTAACATATATTGAATGAACTGCTATGTTTGATCTGTGGAAGCATTTAGTGAATAGGCTAAATTTTGCATTTAGTGAATAGGCCCCCACAATAATAAATTGTGCTGCAGGTGATGCCCAGTAACTGAATATTTATTTTAGCCAGGTTGAGGATTGGTTTATAATGGGAACGGTTTAAGTGAATAGAATAGAGCTTGGTGTTTAAGAGCTGAGGCGTGTATATCTGTGGTGCGGTCTATAAACCTAAAATATTTGTCCATTAGATTATTGCGTGTCGCAGTATCGCTACTAATCACGATCTATAATTACTTTTGAAATTGCATTTTGCTAATCCGTTGATAACATATGATTGTATGAAACTTGACGTGTGAATAAATTTTGGTTTGAATTGATTTACCGTTACACAGTCTCATATCATCTTTATTGATTTTATTGTGTCTAAAAATATCTAGATAGCATCAAAAGAACTCGGGATAACGCGCCATATATTTGTTAAGACGTATATTCATTGATTGGTTATTAATCCTTATTTTAAGGAAAAAAGATCCCAATTTATACCACTGGTATTGGATGCACTGTCAATAATAATAATATATATATTTATATATATATATATATTAAAACAAAAAGAAAATACACGTCATAATTAATATATCCCATACCTATTAAAGAAGTAAATAATCTCTACAGTTCTCACTGCCAGCAGCTATTGTGGGGGTCTCACTTATACAAGATATCTGGGAATTGTTGTAATCTGTGTGTTCTCACTGCCAGCAGCTATTGGGGGGGTCTCACTTCTAGCAGATATCTGGGAATTGTAATCTGTGTCTTGTCACTGTTGCCAGCTATCAGGGGGTCCTATCAGGGGGTCTCACTGATTTATAGGTGATTTCTGGGAATTGTAATCTGTGTCTTGTCACTGCCACCCAGCAGGGGGTCTCACTGATTTATAGGAGGTTTCTGGGAATTTTAATCTGTGTCTTATCACTGCCACCCATCAGGGGGTCTCAATGATTTATAGGAGGTTTCTGGGAATTGTAATCTGTGTCTACTCACTGCCAGCTATCAGGGGTCTCACTGATTTATAGGAGGATCCTGGGAATTGTAATTTGTGTCTTGTCACTGCCAGCTATCAGGGGTCCCACATACTTCTAGCAGATATCTGGGAATTGTAATCTGTCTTGTCACCGTTGCCAGCTATCAGGGGGTCCTATCAGGGGGTCTCATTGACTTATAGGTGGTTTCTGGGAATTGTAATCTGTGTCTTGTCACTGCCACCCATCAGGGGGTCTCACTGATTTATAGGAGGTTTCTGGGAATTGTAATCTGTGTCTTCTCACTGCCAGCTATCAGGGGGGTCTCACTGATTTATAGGAGGTTCCTGGGTCCAGTGACGAGGAGATGGGGGGGATGACGATGATGAGGTCACTGACTCCACCTGGGTGCCTGATCGAACAGAGAAGTCAAGGGAGGAGGAGGAGGCACAACAAAAATGAGGCAGAACGCCCTGTATGACCAACCGTAGCCAGTCCAAGGCATCAGAAGTCACAGCTGCTCAGGTGCAGAGCGCTGTTGTCTCAAAGCACATGTACAGGAAGTCTGCTGTCTGGGAGTTCTTCAAGAATTGTGCAGCAGACCGCACTGCTGCTATTTGGAATCTATGTCAGATAAGGATCAAGCATGGGAAAGACATCTGATGCTTGGGTACCACGTGCTTGAGGCGACATATGACTACCTGCCACGCATCCCGTTGGCACAACACTTTGCATAGGTCCTCCTCCTCCTAATCTGTCTCTACCCCCACTATATGTCCTGCCATGTCATTGCCTACAACCTCCACTGACAGGGATGATGCTACAGTAATGGGTGTACCAGGTCCTTCCTCAGAATGTGACAGCATCCCATCATCTGAAGATTTATGCAGTCAGATTACGTTGCCCCAGCTGCTGCAACATAAGAAAAAATATAGTCCCAACAATCCCCAAGCACAGCGTCTAAATGCCAGTTTACAAAATTACTCGCATTACAGCTGCTGCCTTTCCAGCTGGTTGACTCTACTTCCTACCGTGAATTTGCTGAATGTGCTGTACCACAGTGGCAGGTTCCAAAACGCCATTTCTTTTCACGGAAAGCCATTCCAGCACTATACCAGCACGTGGAAGACAATGTTATGGAGTAATTGGGAAAGGCAGTCAGCAGCAAGGTGCACATGACTTTAGACATGTGGTCCAGCAAGCATGGACAGGGCCGTTACATTTCCTTCATGGCACACTGGGTAACTCTGATTGCAGCTGGGAGGGATCCAGGACGGGGCTCTGTGCTGGAGCTTGTTCATCCACCACGCCTCCAGAAACCTGCTTGCATGAGGTCTGTCTGCTCCACCACCTCTTCCTCCTCCTCCTTCTCTGTCTCTGGCGAAGTGGCAGTTAAACCGACGCATGGCAGGGGCTACGCAATGGCTCAAGCAAAAATATGCCATACTGTGCTTGAGCTGGTTTGTTTAGGGGACAGGAGCCACACCGGGTCAAATATTCTGTCAGCTCTGCAGGGGCAGGTGCAGAGATGGTTATCACCACGCCAGCTTCAGCTGGGAATGGTCATCTGTGATAATGGCAGCAACCTTCTCTCTGCCCTACGCCAGGGTAAGTTGATGCATGTACCATGCCTAGCACATGTCCTAAATCTGGTAGTACAGCGTTTCCTAACCAGGTACCCAGGGCTGGCAGAGCTTCTCAGCCAGGCCAAAAAAGTCTGCAGCCACTTCAGACAGACATTCCCAGCAAGTGTTCGCCTGGCAGAAATTCAAAGAAAATTCCACCTTCCCACAAACCGTCTGATCTGTGACATGCCCAACAGGTGAAACTCGACATTAGCAATGCTGCAGTGTCTGCACAAGCAGCAGAGGGCCATCAATGAGTACCTGTGTGAGTATGGCACAAGGACAGGTTCAGGTCAACTTGGTTCCCCCCGCAGTGGCTGATGATCAAGGATGCATGTACGGTACTGTCACCATTTGAGGAGGCGACGAGGATGGTGAGCAGGGACAGTGCATGCATCAGTGACACAATTCCTTTAGTGTTCCTGCTGGAGCGCACTCTGCGGGGAATTATAGATGTGGCACTAGAGGCAGAGCAGCAGGAGGAAGAGGAGGCCTTCCCTAGCTCTCAAGGCCCCAGTCTTTATGCAGACAGCATTCCTGTGGGTCCTCAGATCAGACAGGAGGAGGATGAGGAGGAATATTTAAGTAGTGGGGGCATTGAAGGTGGGGATTCCTCAAGGGAGGGTTTTGTGTCCCCAGAAGCCCAAGGACTAGTACGTGGCTGGGAGGAGGAAGTGCACGATGGGGTCATCCTCATTGACCAGGAAGACTCGGAAGCTAATGCCACCTCCAACCTACGCTGCATGGGCTCCCTTATCCTGCAAAGCCTGCTAAAGGACCTCAGGATTTGTGCTATCAAGGAGAGGGATCATTACTGGTTGGCAAGCCTTCTTGATCTACGATACAAGGGTAAAGTTGCAGAGCTCATCCTGCCCGCACAGAGGGAGCACAGGATGAAACAACTTGAGGACGCTCTAAAGTGACACTTGTGTAACACCGTTCCAGGCACTGGTAGGTTACCAAGTAATGACACAGGTCCTTCTGAGCCTGTGGATGATCAGAGGAAGAGCGGTGAAGGCTGGGGCTGCTTGACTGGGACGTCAAATGTAGGCACCCATTGCCAGTGTCTTCACCGTATGGTGCAGGACTACCCAGGGGCAAGGGCAGACCTGGATACCTTTACAGCAGATGATCCACTGGCTTACTGGGTGTTGAGATTGGATTACTGGCCAGAACTTAGCCAATATGCTATGCAGCTACTAGGTTGCCCTTCATCCAGCGTGCTTTCTGAAAGGACGTTCAGTGCCGCTGGAGTTTTTGTCACAGACAAAAGAGTGCGTCTGTCCACCGACTCTGTAGACCGGCTGACATTTATAACAATGAATCAGTCCTGAATCAGCAGCTTTCAATCCCCTGATGCTGACGTAACTGAATAGATCGGGGATCTCTTCTGCATTCCCAAAACCTCCACCACTGCACTCTTCCACAATACCACAGAGGGGTTACTTACGGTGTGAAGGCACTTGCTGCCACCAAAGGCACAATATTTGGGTGCACTGACGCTTGTACCGGATTCATATCATTTTAATATTGGACTGCAGGGTCCAACCCTGCACTCTTCCACAATACCACAGAGGGGTTACGGTGTGAAGGCACTTGCTGCCACCGAAGGCACAATATTTGGGTGCACTGTCACTGACGCCTATACTACCAGATTCATATAAATTTAATATTGGACCGCAGGGTCCAACCCTGCACTCTTCCACAATAACACAGAGGGGTTATGGTGTGACGGCACTGTTGCCGACACTAAAGGCCCAATTTTAAAGCACCTATTGTTACTTTCATCCAAAGCCTGCATAAGTTTCACCATAATTTAGCCCAAAAATCACTAAACTTGTTCCGCGAAATGTCTCTTCATTTCATACAAGCTGCCGCCCCAAGCAGTTGTTTTTGAATAGATTAAAGGAAAACCATTTACCGTCATTTGAAATGTCATTTTTTTGTTTTTAAATGTTTCTATACATCCTACAAATCCGCCACTTCACGGGAAGGTTATGGGGACCTCCTAGGCAAGATATTTGAAGGAATTTTTCGTTTTTATTCTTAACCTTTATTTCAAGGAAAACTCACTGTTCCTTTAAAAACGTTTTTTTTTTAAACTTTTTGTCCTTGTTTCCTGTCCCCAGGTCACTACCCGACCCCCATACACCTTTTATGGCAAAAATCTTGCACTCTAAAATTCGAACTTTCGAGTCCCATTGACTTGCATTGAGTTCAGTTCGTGTTCGAACTCAAACTTTTGAAATTGTTCGTGTTCGAATGCGAATCGAACACGGGGGTGTTTGGCTCATCCCTACTCTGAACCTTTCAAGAGTGCTCACCTTAAATAACTTGCACAATTCTTTTGTCACTCGTGACATAAATGGAGTGCCTTGGTCCGTCAGAAGGTCCTTAGGGACCCCGACCCGACTAAACACCTGTAATAACTCTTTAGCTATATTCTTGGCTGTTGGCTGGTGTAGGGGAATTGCTTCAGCGTAATGGGTAGCGTAGTCCATAATGACCAGGATATACTGATGCCCTCGTGCAGACTTCGGAAGCGGGCCCACAAGGTCCATAGCAATTCTCTCAAATGGCACCTCGATTATTGGCAAGGGTACTAAGGGACTCCGAAAATGAGGTAGGGGTGCAGACATTTGACAAACCGGACAAGATTTGCAATAATTTTCAATATCTTTTTGTACCCCAGGCCAGTAAAACCTCTGTAAAACCCTTTCAGTGGTTTTCTCGGTACCTAAATGACCCCCCAATAAGTGTCCATGGGCAAGCTCCAATACCACCTTTTTGTACGGTTTGGGGACCACTAACTGCTCAATAATTTCATTGTTCTTTTTATACACACGTTAGAGCATGTCATCCTTACTAATGTAATAAGGAAAAGAGAGCCTATTCCCTGGTTCAACAGGTTCCCCATTGATCAGCATAACATTTTCTCAGGCCCTCACAAGAGTAGGATCTTTCTTCTGCTCACTATCAAAGTTCACTATCTATGAGTGTTAAGATCTGCAAACTCTAGAGTAGCCTCAGTTTCGGAAGAGGGCAGTCTATCCTCATTGGCTATTGGGCCATCGGACTCATCCAATTCTCCTGCCAAAACAGAGAAGGGAAAGTCTGGGGACCCCAAGAGGAATCCTCTGAATACAACTTCTTTGCAGCATCCATGTATTTATTTATTTATTTATTTATTTATAAAGAATTTTACCAGGAAGGATACATTGAGATTTCTCTCGTTTTCAAGTATGTCCTGGATTCAAGAACACTGAAGTGTTACAGTTGTTACAGAAATACAAATTAATACAATGCAAGATATACAAAAAAAACCCACAAATATACAGATTAACAGAAAATAAGTATGTAGGAAATAGTCATTATGTTACATGTTTACAGGTGCATTCTGTATTGAGGTATGTTAGTAAGTAGCTCTTGAGTGACTTAAGACTGGGGGAAGATTTGATGGTGTCTGGGAAGTTATTCCATAATTGTGGTGCTCTGTAGGAAAATGAGGACCGAGCCACTGTCTTTTTGTATTGTGGTATTGAAAGTAAGGTGCTGGTCCTGGATCGGAGGTTATAGGATGAGGGAGCTGCTGGGGGAAGCAGTCTATTCAGATAGGGTGGCAGCTTCCCAGCCTCTGATTCAGTCTCTGGTTTAGAAACTGTGGCACAGTCTGGGTGTTCCCAGAGTTCCCAAAATTCAGGGAAGTTTCTCCCTATAATTACATCATGCACCAAGTGAGGCACAACCCCAACCAAGTGCCTCAGATTACCCTGTGCGGTTCCAAACTTCACAGTTACTATAGGATACTCTCGAGTATCAACATGCACACACACTACAGCAACCTTTTTAGCCAGGAAGCTCACAGAGCCTATCAATTCAGCCTTAATAAGAGTTACTAGACTTCCAGAGTCCAGCAAAGCAGTAACATGCTTATCATTCACAGTTATTGCGCACATGTTTTTTCCCTTCACTGGCACTGCGGTGCATGAAACAGTGGCAAACAAAGACTGCCGTCTTTCCTTGACAGACAAGTCACACTGCATAGGCTCATCAGTTAATGGACAGTTCGCAGCTACATGTCCAAGTTCCTGGCAACGAAAACATTTAACATTCCTCAGGTTAGGTCTGCTGACAGGCACTGGTTTTCCTGCTTTGGAATAGAAACATAGAAACATAGAAAAAATGTCGGCAGATAAGAACCTTTCGGCCCATCTAGTCTACCCAATTACATGGATACTTAACCTGGATTTATCTTTTGTTTAGGATAGCCTTATGCCTATCCCATGCTTGCTTAAATTCAATTACTGTTTTGGCCTCTACCACTTCTACTGGAAGACTGTTCCATGTATCCACCACCCTCTCAGTAAAATAATGCTTCCTGATGTTACTTTTAAACCTTTGCCCCTCTAATCTAAGACTATGTCCTCTTTTTTGCTATTTTGTTTCCTTTTAAATATACTCCCTTCCTCTACCTTGTGGATTCCCTTTACGTATTTAAATGTTTCTATCATATCTCCTCTGTCTCGTCTTTTTTCCAAGCTGTACATGTTAAGATCATTAAGCCTTTCCTGGTAACTTTTCTCCTTCAAGCCGTACACCATTTTAGTAGCCCTTCTCTGAACTCTCTCTAAGATGTCTATATCCTTCTGGAGATACGGTCTCCAGTACTGCACACAGTACTCCAAGTGAGGTCTCACCAGTGCTCTGTACAGTGGCATGAGCACTTCCCTTTTCCTACTGCTAATACCTCTCCCTACACAACCAAGCATTCTGCTAGCATTTCCTGCTGCTCTATTACATTGACTACTTACCCTTCGATCCTCTGAAATAATGACCCCTAAATCCCTTTCCTCAGATGTTGAGGTTAGGACTGTATCAAATATTCTATATTCAGCCCTTGGGTTTTTACGTCCCAGGTGCATTATCTTGCACTTATCCACATTAAAACTCAATTGCCACAACTCCGACCATTTTTTTAGTTTACCTAAATCATTTGTCATTTGGCTGATCCCTCCAGGAACGTCAACCCTGTTGCAAATCTTTGTGTCATCAGCAAAAGACATACTTTTCCATTAATACCTTCTGCAATATCACTAATAAAAATATTAAAGAGAATGGGTCCAAGTACTGACCCCTGAGGTACCCCACTGGTAACAAGACCTTGTGCCGAATAAACTCCATTTACCACAACCCTCTGTTGTCTGTCACTCAGCCACTGCCTAATCCAGTCAACAATATTGGAATCTAAACTCAAAGATTGCAATTTATTGATAAGCCTTCTATGCGGAACAGTATCAAAAGCCTTACTGAAATCTAAATAAGCAATGTCTACTGCACCACCTGTGTCTATTATTTTTGTTACCAATCAAAAAAATCAATAAGATTAGTTTGGCATGATCTCCCTGAGGTAAACCCATGTTTGTTTCTGATCCTGTAATCTATGTGTTTTTAGATGTTCAACAATCCTTTCCTTTAACATGGTTTCCATTAATTTCCCCACTACTGACGTAAGACTAACTGGCCTATAGTTCCCCGATTCCTCCCAATTCCTCCCAAGGAATGCCAACCTCCCCCATTTAAATCAGCAGTTTTTCCCCCTGCTTCCTTGCCACGCTCACAACCCTCTTTCCCTGGAACAGTCTTACCGATTGCAGAGGGAGGCCTTGGTTTTGGGTGGAAACTCCATGGGCTCGGCGGGGAGGAGTTCAAGTCCTCAGCTGCAAAGTACCTTTCAACAATCTCCACAAGCTGATCGACCGACTTAGGGTCCCCTTAGGTTACCCACTTTTGCAAGACGATCGGTAAGGATCTTAGGAAGCGATCCATGACTACCCGCTCAATGATCTGTGGCCCAGATAGGGACTCCAGTTGCAGCCATTTTCAGACGAGGTGGTTGAGGTCAAACATCTGTGACCGCGGTGACTTCCCAGCTTGGTAGGACCAGTTGTTAACACGCTGTGCTCGCACTGCCAAAGTAACACCTCGTCGTGCTAGTATCTCCAGCTTGACCTTGTCATAATCCATGGCATCCACAGACCGCAAATCATAATATGCTTTCTGTTATTCACCAGTTAGCAAGGGCGCCACCAGTTCTGCCCACCGTGTCTTAGGCCATGCTTCCCTCTCAGCAGTTCTTTCAAATGTTAACAGGAAGGCCTCTGGATCATCTTCTGCTGTCATCTTGGAAAGGAAGCGACTAACATGGATGGGTGAGGAGTTGTCCGAAGAATCTGCAGCTTGCAGGGGAGACCTCTGTGCCAGCGTCTGTATCACCTCTGTCAGAGTCTTACATTGGTCTTCAGCAGCAACTACAAGGTTTCCAAAAAACATTTGTGTCTGTCCCTGTACAGCACTGATCTGCTGCTGCGTCTGCGTGTGCAGCACCTGAGTCTGCTTCTGAAGAGCATTTAACATGTCCCGCTGTGTAGCATTAGCCTGTTGCTGTGCTGCATTAGCCAACACCAACTGTTTTATAACGTCCTCTCGCTGACTGCCTCAATTAATATTTTTGTTCAGTCTTTGCAGAAGAAAAGGAAGGAAAGGGACCTCAGTTAGGAGGAAACACTAACGAGACAATTACATATCAGTTTACAGAGGAGGAGGTTCTACAGCAGCTGTCTAAAGTAAAGACAAATAAATCAATGGGGCTGATGGGATCCACCCTAAATTATTAAAAAGAGCTCAGTGATGTAATAGCAAAACCGTTAACAGATTTATTTAACCCATCCTTGCTAACGGGAGTCGTCCCAGAAGACTGGAAATTAGCAAATGTTGTGCCCATTCACAAGAAGGGTAGTAGGGAGGAATCTGGGAACTATAGGCCAGTTAGTCTTACGTCAGTAGTGGGGAAATTAATGGAAAACCATGTTAAAGGAAGGATTGTTGACCATCTAAAAACACATAGATTACAGGATCATAAACAACATGGGTTTACCTCAGGGAGATCATGCCAAACTAATCTTATTGATTTTTTTGATTGGGTAACAAAAATAATAGACACAGGTGGTGCAGTAGACATTGCTTATTTAGATTTCAGTAAGGCTTTTGATACTGTTCCGCATAGAAGGCTTATCAATAAATTGCAATCTTTGAGCTTGGATTCCAATATTGTTGGATGGATTAGGCAGTGGCTGAGTGACAGGCAACAGAGGGTTGTGGTAAATGGAGTTTATTCGGCGCAAGGTCTTGTTACCAGTGGGGTACCTCAGGGGTCAGTACTTGGACCCATTCTATTTAATATTTTTATTAGTGATATTGCAGAAGGTATTAATGGAAAAGTGTCTTTTTGCTGATGACACAAAGATTTGCAACAGGGTTGACGTTCCTGGAGGGATCAGCCAAATGACAAATGATTTAGGTAAACTAAAAAAATGGTCGGAGTTGTGGCAATTGAGTTTTAATGTGGATAAGTACAAGATAATGCACCTGGGACGTAAAAACCCAAGGGCTGAATATAGAATATTTGATACAGTCCTAACCTCAACATCTGAGGAAAGGGATTTAGGGGTTATTATTGCAGAGGATCTAAAGGTAAGTAGTCAATGTATGTAATGCCCCACGCCGCGGTCGGGCCGTGGCCGCCATGTTGGGACGCCTTGCAGACTCACCTGAGGTCCCTCGTGGCGCGTCGCTCCCTGGTTCCGGTCTTCAGCTCGAGGGAGGAGAGCCAGGATGTGTCCCACGCCGCCTCCGGGATCCAACTGAACAGAAGCCAAGCGCGCATGCGCGATCGTCCATCCTAGAGCATGAAGACCTAGGTACTCTGGTGCCCTCTGCTGGTCAAGTAAAGGTACTGCATTCCACCTGCACTGGAGATCCTCGTATACCACCAATTGATCTATCAGGTACTCAGGTATCCCAATTCCACCTGCGAGCTCCAGGTGAACGGTGTTCTTATGATTCTCTGAACCCTATTTAAACCTGCTGCCTTCTCCAGTTCATTAACCAGGTTATACTGTGGTTCACCACCACGTTCTCCAGTGGTTCCCCTTCGTATTGCTCCAAGAGTATCCTGACTTCCAGTCCTGCTTCCACGGTACCAGCTCCGCTTCCAGTCCTGCTTCCACGGTACCAGCTCCGCTTCCAGTCCTGCTTCCACGGTACCAGCTCCGCTTCCAGTCCTGCTTCCACGGTACCAGTTTCGCTCCAGTCCTGCTTCCACGGTACCAGCTCCGCTTCCAGTCCTGCTTCCACGGTACCGGCTCCACTTCCAGTCCTGCTTCCACGGTACCAGCCCGCTTCAGTCCTGCTTCCACGGTACCAGCTCCGCTTCCAGTCCTGCTTTCACGGTACCAGCTCCGCTTCCAGTCCTGCTTCCACGGTATCAGCTCCGCTTCCAGTTCTGCTTCCACGGTACCAGCTCCGCTTCCAGTCCTGTCTCCACAGTACCAGCTTCACTTCCAGTTCTGCATCCACGGTACCAGTTCCGCTTCCAGGCCTGCTTCCACAGTGTCAGCTCCACTTCCAGGCCTGCTACCACAGTGCCAGCTCCATCTGCAAGTTTACTACCACAGCGCCAACTCCATCTCCAGGCTTGCTTCCACGGCACCAGTTCCATCTTCAGGCTTGCCTCTATACCTCCGGTACCGGATCCAGATCCTGTCTTCAGTCTAATTCCTCTACCCCAGGACTATTTTCAAAGATTACAACTTGTGTTATTTATCCCTACAACCCTTCGTTCTGGACTTTACTCTTGTCAAAGACATCTTGCATTACTTTTGTTCTGGACTTATATTTTGTTCCACCCAGTAAAAGTTCAACTGATTATATCCCTCCTGGTCTCCTCCTTCGGCTTGCCACCGGGTTCCATACACACAACACTACACAGGGGTCATAGCCTCTGCCCTTACAATGTAATAGAGCAGCAGGAAATGCTAGCAGAATGCTTGGTTGTGTAGGGAGAGGTATTAGCAGTAGGAAAAGGGAAGTGCTCATGCCACTGTACAGAGCACTGGTGAGACCTCACTTGGAGTACTGTGTGCAGTACTGGAGACCGTATCTCCAGAAGGATATAGACATCTTAGAGAGAGTTCAGAGAAGGGCTACTAAAATGGTGTACGGCTTGAAGGAGAAAAGTTACCAGGAAAGGCTTAATGATCTTAACATGTTACAGCTTGGAAAAAAGACGAGACAGAGGAGATATGATAGAAACATTTAAATACGTAAAGGGAATCCACAAGGTAGAGGAAGGGAGTATATTTAAAAGGAAACAAAGTAGCAAAACAAGAGACATAGTCTTAGATTAGAGGGGCAAAGGTTTAAAAGTAACATCAGAAAGCATTATTTTACTGAGAGGGTGGTGGATACATGGAACAGTCTTCCAGTTGAAGTGGTAGAGGCCAAAACAGTAATTGAATTTAAGCAGGCATGGGATAGGCATAAGGCTATCCTAAACAAAAGATAAATCCAGGTAAAGTATCCATGTAATTGGGCAGACTAGATGGGCCGAAAGGTTCTTATCTGCCGACATTTTTCTAGGTTTCTATGTTTCTATGTCCTCCATTTTTTTTGTCACTTCAGGTACTGGTCCTTTAAATAGCAGGTTCTTGCTATCACTTGCCCAAAGTTCTCCACCATATGTGAGCTGGGAAACAGGTAGCGGGTGCAATTGCTCCCTGGGGTGAGCACTCTTGAAAGGTTCAGAGACCAGACCAGTGACTTGCCTTCGAATGGTGGTATATTTATTGTAGCAACACACAGGTTATACACCACGCTGTACAGTGATCAAAAATGAACACTTCAAAAAACCAAAGAAAATTCCTAGCCGTGTCCCGGCTCTAACTAAACATACAATAGTCCTGACTATCCACCTTTACAAACCTAGTGTTTGTCAGGTTTCAGGAAACCAACCTTGTGCTCCAGCAGCTAGAGACTGTCTGCTCCCCAGGTTCCAGAGCAATGTCTGTTTGCCTCACCTGCACTAAATTGCCACTCAGGCCAAGTGCAAAACCAGGGGCTTACTAGAGGTTCCGGAAGGTGTAAGAGAGGAATCTGGGTGACACATAAACCCCGGACAGGACCTTTCCTTGCTCTCTACATGATGCCCTGTTACACATGGCATCTCAACTCTTTATGCAATGATGGTGAGCCCTGTTACTCCAGACCCGCCACCCTTTGAGGCACGCTGCGAGGAGTTATTGGATGAACAGATTGATGAAGAGAGTCGGGCCAAAACGTATGAGTTGGTTCATAGGGGCTCGCAGCAATCCTGATTGCAGGAACAGGCCTATAAAATCGTGTTGTTCTGGTACTGTACCCCAGTGCTGCGATTCCGAATGGGACTAAGGCTAGGGACAGATGAGCGCATTTTCTGCGGCCACCGTCAAAATGTACGTCGATGCGTGCGCACGCATTTTTTCACGGAATACGCTTAAGTGGTCAGACGATGCGCAATTCTGGACGTATTTCATGACGATGGGGTGAAAAGAAGTCTAGGGAAATCCGGCTGTTTGAACGTTATGTTGGCCGCACACTAGCAGCGTCTGACATCTCCTAATCACGCACACACGCTGCCATGCGGCCGCAGCGCACTCTGTACGTCTGTAGCAGCGGTTTAACGTTCTCAGAAAAATGCGTTCATTTTCCACTTGCGTTGCGCGGCCGGACTTTTGTGCGACCGTACTTCGTATATTGGCTGTCATTGCCCGTCATCTGCTGCTAGTGCGGCCGTGATTATGTGCGCCAGAACGCGCGTTCGCACTGCCTCAGTCTGACCCTAGCCTTAGTCTTTCCACCCAATGCTGGCGATATGACACAGAAATCGGGGATTACATTCACATGTGGTGGTCCTGTGCGATACTCTGGCCTTTTTGGACTCGGATACAGACAGTCATATTGAGGGTGACTGATGTCAACCTGCCCCTTACGATACGGGTTTTCTTGCTGCTACAGGTCCCATTGTGTTCATCTGCATTGTGCCGCTCAGTGCTGCTCCCGATTTTACTCACAGCTAGATCCCTTGTGGCTCTTCATTGGGCAAGCGGAGCTAGACCACCAAGCGCAGATTGGATTACTTGGATGGAGGAACTCAGAGTGCATGAGAGCTTGCTGGCGTCGGCGACAGGTCCAACACCGCAACACCAGAAATGGTGTTATTGGCAGGGATTTGTGTCCTCTCATGAGGGACGTGCCTTGCAGACCTGAGGTTCCCCCTTTTGTGGACCTTCTGACGTGGGGGGTTGCTGGCTCCTCCCCTCTCCAGGTCCTTTCTGTATGATTCCTATTTTTCCTAACTGATATTTTTTGTGTAGTTCCTATATGTGTGATCATTCGTCTTTGTCTTAGCTCTCCTCTTGACGCATGTTACTCGCTCTCTTTTCCCATCTCCTCTTTTGCACATGGACATGGACCCTACCTTCCTGGGATTTCCGTGGTAGGATGTCCTGCATTTGACGTTGTTTATCCTTTTCTCTTCTCTTACCTTTCCCCCCACCCCTTTTTTTTCTCTCTCTTCTTTTTCTCTACCCTGTGCTTTGTCTCAGAGCTTTCCCCCGTGTGGAAGGCGTGTGCTTCTGCCCTTCTGATCAAGCAGCTATACGGGGGATCCTCATTTTGATTCCCCATTTTTCTTTCGTCCTTTTTACTATGTACATTCGCTTGATTTAGATGCATACTACGGACGTCCTGGCCTGCGGGCTGTTTACTATTACTGTATGTTTTCATTTATTCACTTGCTTTTCCTTATCTGTATTTTGATTGCACTATTATATTTGTACTGATTTATTTGCTCTAATAAACAAAACTAAAAGAATAGATTTGCTAAACCAACCCACAAGCTGGTGCTTCCCGTCACCAAAACAAATAATAAGAAAACATAAATAGGTGGGGGCAGCGCTTCACATTCACCAAATTAGAGCAAATAGGAACTAGAGGTGCTAATTGCAATAGATTACTTTACATACATAAAACTGGTTCTTTCAGATGCCAAATGATGCTATGATCATAAATGGAAATACAGGTCTGTCCTTTCTTTTCCTTAGGACACAAAACCTCAAAGAAAACAGACTCCAATGGTACAGTAACATTTCTTATGTATAACCTGGAGAGAAACAGTGATTCATTCTACTCACACTTTATGAGAGCTACAAGCTCTCCTGTGGATGTATTACAGATGTTATAGGGCCGACTTGTCTGCCCCAATCCCCCTGGGAGCAATGAGATTTTCCTCTGAAAAGAAAACACAGGAAAAGCAGCAGGATTCTTCTAGTGGACGTCCCTATCTCTCTCGGTGAGTGGATATTCTTCATATATTATACACCAATATAGGTGTACTAAATAAGCTGCTTTTCCTGTGTTTTCTTTTCGGAAGAAAATCGCATCGCTCCCAGATTGATTGGGGCAGACAAGTCGGCCCTATAACTTCTGTAATACGTCCACAGGAGAGCTTGTACCTCTCATAAAGTGTGAGTAGAATCACTGTTTCTCTCTACGTTATACCTATGAAATTTTTTTGTACCATTGGAGTCTGTTTTATTTCTTTGAGGTTATGTGTCCTAAGGAAAAGAAAGGACAGACCTGTATCACCATTTATGATCATAGCATCATTTGGCATCTGAAAGAACCAGTTTTATGTATGTAAAGTAATCTATTGCAATTAGCACCTCTAGTTCCTATTTGCTCGAATTTGGTTTCTTAATATAGGTTTACAAGAATTGCAGATTCTTTACATCCTCATTACTGTCCCCCAAAGAAAATTACCCATATTCTAAGAATAGTGAAAGCAGAAGTTGTAAGTTGCAACATGTGTTAATCTCCGCAGCCTGAAGAAAATTACTGTATTTTCACAAAAGGAAAAATTGTTTCTCTGAGACTGATTTGCTGTTTTCTGTAAGTCACTAAGGGGGTTATTTAGAGAGAAATTTTAGCAAATTTTCGGTGCTCCCTCTCCTTTGGCGCTCTCAATTTGAAGACCCTGCAGTGAATTCAGCATTCACCGCCGGGTCCCGGAAGTGTGTCGAATCAATCCCCCGAATGATGGCGATAAACCCGCCGAACTCAGCCGCAAACTGCAAATAAACACCGAAGAATCACCGAACTCATCCGATAAACTGCTGAAAGAAGCCTAATGACCTGCCAAACAGACCGCCGGACAGGAGTAAAAAAAAAAAAAAGTCTAAACTTTTAACCACTTCCATGCGGAGGAAGCGCTCAGCGCGTCCTCCACATGGCTCCTGCTGTGCGGAGGACGCACTGAGCGCGTCCTCCCTTTGGGGTCAGCGTTCGGCCGGGTTCCGGCCGATCGCTGGCCCCCCCGGTGCGGGCTGACATCCTCGATGTCAGCCCAGCATCCGGAACCGCCGCCGATGAAATTAGGTTTCATCGCGGCAGCGCGATGACACCTAATTCAGGCGCCCCCCCCCGCATGTGCGGAGGAGGCGCCTGAAAGGGAGGGGGGGGGTCCTTCGGACCTCTCTCCCTCCCGATCGGCAGCGTTGCGGGGGTTAACCCAGGCACCATTTGGAAGGGCACAGCCTGCCCTTCCAAATGGTGCCTGGCATTAACCCCTGGGGAGCTGGATCGCGAATCGGCGCTGAAAAGCGCCGGTTCGTGATCCTTTCCCGGAGCTGGCCGACATCCTGGATGTCGGCCAAGCCTCCGGGAACTCCCCCTGAGGACTGGCGTCATCGTGCATAGCACGATGACGCCAGTCCTAGAGTTAACCCCTAACTGCCACCAACGGTGGAGATAGGGAGTTCCAATGAACTCCCTATCTCCCGATCCGTGGCAGCTAGGGGTTAAAGTTTGGTATGGTTGGATCGGCCAGAGCATGGCCGTTCCAACGATACCAAACACTACTGTGAAAAAAGTTTCTTAAAAAAAATAAAAATTAAAAATAAAAATAAAAATATATTTAAAAAAAATTATAATAAAAAAAATAAACATTTTTTTTTTCTTTTTTTTGGTTCATTAATGCAGCAATATTGTTCCCATTTCAATTATAATGTGAACAATGATGCTGCACTAACGATTTTTGTATGCGGTGCGTTTGTTAAAAATCGTGTAATTTTCCCAAAAAAAAATGGAACGAGACCCCATCTCTAATTTTTTTAACAAGCGCACCCCATACAAAATATAACCGCAATTGCTCGCATGTTAAAATGTGAAAAAAAACACTTTACACGTTGTAAATTATTGAAAATACATATTTTATTGCATTTTTTGTTATAATATACAGACATGACATAACATATACATATAATAATGACATATTATGAATCTACCGAGTCTGACGGAAAGAACGATATATAATATGTCTGGGCCATATACTAAAATAAGCCTTCAAAACACGTTTAAACATGATGAGCAAAACCGGTAAAAATGACCTCAGCACAGAGGTGTGAAAAGCCTCAGCAGCGAAAGGGTTAAAAGAAATTTTTAAAAAACAAATACATGAAAATGCATGGAAATAATATATAAAGTCCTGTGAATAACAATAAAAAGGTCTGTTACAGGCGGAGTTAACTGCCGAGGTGGATTGTCGTGTTCTTTTGAGTTATACCACCATCCTGCCTCAAGATTTTTTGATCTTTTCCCGGCTGTTGCTTCCCAGACTGCCCTACAGACTGGCCCTAGAGGATGTGATGGGAGACCGCAGCTCGGTTGCTCCCTGAGGTCCGAGGTTTCTGGACCGAGGTTTTTGGACTCTTGACGCCATATTGCGTTATTTGCCCTAATGGGACCGAGACTGTCATTTTACTACCTTTTATGATTTTATTGGGGACTGCTCATGTTTTTGATGCGCTGATCGTTTGCTGGGGATTTTAGTTTAGTTTAGGCAGTGTTCAGAATTATATGTTGCATTATTATACTGTAGAGGTGCTGCCCGGCAGTGTGCGTATTCATATGCTGCATTAATTATACTGTAGAGGTGCTGCCCGGCAGTGTGCGTATTCATATGCTGCATTAATTATACTGTAGAGGTGCTGCCCGGCAGTGTGCGGATTCATATGCTGCATTAATTATACTGTAGAGGTGCTGCCCGGCAGTGTGCGGATTCATATGCTGCATTAATTATACTGTAGAGGTGCTGCCCGGCAGTGTGCGGATTCATATGCTGCATTAATTATACTGTAGAGGTGCGGCCCGGCAGTGTGCAGATTCATATGCTGCATTATTGTACTGTGGAGGTGCTGCCCGGCAGTGTGTGGAATTATATGCTGCATTATTATACTGTAGAGGTGCTGCCTAGCAGTGTGCGGAATCCTATGCTGCATTATTATACTGTAGAGGTGCGGCCCGGCAGTGTGCAGATTCATATGCTGTATTATTATACTGTAGAGGTGCTGCCCGGTAGTGTGCGGATTCATATGCCGCACTAATTATACTGTAGAGGTGCTGCCCGGCAGTGTGCAGAATCATATGCTGCATTATTATACTGTAGACGTGCTGCCCGGCAGTGTGCGGAGTCATATGCTGAATTATTATACTGTAGAGGTGCTGCCCGGCAGTGTGCGGAATCATATGCTGCATTATTATACTGTAGAGGTGCTGCCCGGCAGTGTGCGGAATCATATGCTGCATTATTATACTGTAGAGGTGCTGCCCGGCAGTGTGCGGAATCATATGCTGCATTATTATACTGTAGAGGTGCTGCCCGGCAGTGTGTGGAATTATATGCTGCGTTATTATACTGTAGAGGTGCTGCCCAGCAGTGTGCGGATTCATATGCTGCACTAATTATACTGTAGAGGTGCTGCCCGGCAGTGTGCGGAATCATATGCTGCATTATTATACTGTAGAGGTGCTGCCCGGCAGTGTGCGGAGTCAAATGCTGCATTATTATACTGTAGAGGTGCTGCCCGGCAGTGTGCGTATTCATATGCTGCATTAATTATACTGTAGAGGTGCTGCCCGGCAGTGTGCGGATTCATATGCTGCATTAATTATACTGTAGAGGTGCTGCCCGGCAGTGTGCGGACCGAGACTGTCATTTTACTACCCTTTTATGATTTTATTGGGGACTGCTCATGTTTTTGATGCGCTGATCGTTTGCTGGGGATTTTAGTTTAGTTTAGGCAGTGTTCAGAATTATATGTTGCATTATTATACTGTAGAGGTGCTGCCCGGCAGTGTGCGTATTCATATGCTGCATTAATTATACTGTAGAGGTGCTGCCCGGCAGTGTGCGTATTCATATGCTGCATTAATTATACTGTAGAGGTGCTGCCCGGCAGTGTGCGGATTCATATGCTGCATTAATTATACTGTAGAGGTGCTGCCCGGCAGTGTGCGGATTCATATGCTGCATTAATTATACTGTAGAGGTGCTGCCCGGCAGTGTGCGGATTCATATGCTGCATTAATTATACTGTAGAGGTGCGGCCCGGCAGTGTGCAGATTCATATGCTGCATTATTGTACTGTGGAGGTGCTGCCCGGCAGTGTGTGGAATTATATGCTGCATTATTATACTGTAGAGGTGCTGCCTAGCAGTGTGCGGAATCCTATGCTGCATTATTATACTGTAGAGGTGCGGCCCGGCAGTGTGCAGATTCATATGCTGTATTATTATACTGTAGAGGTGCTGCCCGGTAGTGTGCGGATTCATATGCCGCACTAATTATACTGTAGAGGTGCTGCCCGGCAGTGTGCGGAATCATATGCTGCATTATTATACTGTAGACGTGCTGCCCGGCAGTGTGCGGAGTCATATGCTGAATTATTATACTGTAGAGGTGCTGCCCGGCAGTGTGCGGAATCATATGCTGCATTATTATACTGTAGAGGTGCTGCCCGGCAGTGTGCGGAATCATATGCTGCATTATTATACTGTAGAGGTGCTGCCGGCAGTGTGCGGAATCATATGCTGCATTATTATACTGTAGAGGTGCTGCCCGGCAGTGTGTGGAATTATATGCTGCGTTATTATACTGTAGAGGTGCTGCCCAGCAGTGTGCGGATTCATATGCTGCACTAATTATACTGTAGAGGTGCTGCCCGGCAGTGTGCGGAATCATATGCTGCATTATTATACTGTAGAGGTGCTGCCCGGCAGTGTGCGGAGTCAAATGCTGCATTATTATACTGTAGAGGTGCTGCCCGGCAGTGTGCGGAATCATATGCTACATTATTATACTGTAGAGGTGCTGCCTGGCAGTGTGCGGAATCATATGCTGCATTATTATACTGTAGAGGTGCTGCCTGGCAGTGTGCGGAATCACATGCTGCATTATTCTGTAGCGGTAAATCGTTTTTGTTCATTTTTGTTCCTTTCATACCATTTTAATATGATTAAATAAAGTTGTGCAATTCATATTCATAAGAAAAAAAGGATCTTTCATAAAAAAACAATAGAATCGGCAGAATTAACGTATCCACCGAAATATCGGAGCATCCGAAAATACCATTCGTCTAAGTCAAAACGAAATAGACCCTTTGAAACGACGAGAATAGACGATCCGAAATGACCGAAAATTTCCAATATCACGAAATGAAAGTCGATACGAAAAAACAAGCCGAAACTAAACGAGCTGAAACGAAAATCGGCCGAGACTATCCGAAATGAAAATTTTAAAAAACCGAACGAGCCGAAACTAAAAATCTGTGCAGATCCCTAGTTACATACACTGCTTCCCTTTCTGGGCCATGTTACAGTGTCATGTATGCTAATCGCGTAAGCTCATGCTGGTCAATAGATTCAGAAGTCTGCAGCGCATGTCTGGCGATGTCTACTTCCCGAATCTATGCTCTTCAGTGCTTCAGAGAGGCACTGAGAGCAATGGAATGGCTTGGACTAATGGGAAAGCACCAATAGTCTCAAGCCATTCAAAAAATGCCTCCATGGGAGGCTGGCCTCCATTGCTTTGATGCAAGACAGTCATGTGACTGTCCTCGTCAGTCATGTGGACTTGGCTGCTTGCCTGGAGTGGACGATGCACATCCTCTAGAGCACTCTGAGAGCAGCCAGACCCTGGGGAGCACACTGAGAGCTGCCAGACCTTGGAAATTACTGACAGCAGTCAGACCCTGGGGAGCACACTGAGAGCAGCCAAACCCTGGAGAGCAGCCAGACCATGGAGATCACTGAGAGCAGCCAGACCCTGGAGAGTACTGAGAGCAGCCAAATTCTGGGGAGCACTGAGAGCTGTCCGATCCTGGTAAGCACTGAGAGCAGCTAGTTCCTGGGGAACACTGAACAGCCAGATCCTGGGGAGCACTGAGAGCAGCCAGTTCCTGGGGAGCACTGAGAGCAGCCTGTTCCTGGGAAGCACTGACAGCACTGACAGCAGCCAGTTCCTGGGGAGCAGCCAGTTCCTGGGGAGCACTGAACAGTCAGATCCTGGGAGCACTGAACAGCCAGATCCTGGGGTGCACTGAGAGCAGCCAGATCCTGGGGTGCACGGAGAGCAGCCAGATCTTGGGGAGCACGGAACCTGAACCTATGCAACCTGTGTATTTCTGGCTCTAATACTAGCCAGTGTCTCACCAGCCACTGACCTCACCACACGTCCTGGTGAATTCCCTTGTCCAGCCTCTAGCACTGTGGTGCCAGATGTGAATGCTGTAAAATAACACGCTAATAACAATATCTCTGTTTTATTTGTGTCATCTGGTCTTTGAGTAGCTTGCCGCAATTAGTTAGTGCATTAAGTAAATAGAGTCTTTACTTACAGACGAGTATTATAAAGGCGTTTATTCTCTGAGCCTCAGTAGTACAAGGCATTGTCTTGCCGGGTACAGACAGATGGGCAGTTGCAACAATAAATCTTAAATGCAGCGAAAAAGGACAAGACGGGCTTGGCTTCTGCGGACGATGCAATGTGTGTGTGAGCGTGAGAGTGCGTGACAATGTGTGTGTATATTAGGGATGGGCCAAACACCCCCGTGTTCGGTTCGCATTTGAACTCGAACATTTGAAAAAGTTCGAATTCGAACACGATTCGAACACAATGCAAGTCACTGGGGCTCGAACGTTGAAAATTAAGGTGCCCTCCAAGAGGGCATATATGCAAGATATTGGCCATAAAAGGTGTATGGGGGTCCGGGTAGTGCCCTGAGGGACAGGAAGCAATGAAAAAAAGTTTAAAAAGAAAACATTTTTAACCCTTTCACTGCTGAGTGCTGAGCCATTTCACCGCTGTGCGCTGAGCTAATTTTTACCGCTTTTGCTCATGTTTAAACGCGATTTGAAGCCATGGGAAATGTTTGAGCAACAACGAGGAAAATTACGATCTTAACGCAAACGTTAATGCTCACTTGCAGAGCCGTAGCTAGCTCCTTTTGCACCCGAGGCAAAAACAGAAAATTGTGCCCCCCCCCCACATAATTTTAAAAATCAGAGTCCCCGACCAGTGGCGCAGTGCTAAACTCCTGGATGCTCCCCGCGACCAGAAGCAGTGGATCGGACCACCCTTTGTACCCTACATATATAGTGCACACTTAGTACATGTACAAATACAGTACACACAGAATACATGCACGTATAGCAAAAGAACATATAGCATAATATACACCCCCCCCCAGAATAATATACACACTGAGCCCCCAGACTATTTTCCCCAGTTCACATGGATATTATTGACCCCAGCTCATATGGGTATATATTGCCCCAGTTCACATGGATAGGCCCCAGCTCATGGATATGCCCCCCAGCTCTCATGGATATTGCCCCAGCTCTCATGGATAATGCCCCAGGTCTCATGGATATGCCCCAGGTCTCATGGATATGCCCCAGCTCTCATGGATAATGCCCCAGGTCTCATGGATATGCCCCAGGTCTCATGGATATGCCCCAGCTCTCATGGATAATGCCCCAGGTCTCATGGATAATGCCCCAGGTCTAATGGATAATGCCGCAGGTCTCATGGATATGCCCCAGCTCTCCTGGATAATGCCCCCCAGGTCTCATGGATATGCCCCCCCAGGTCTCATGGATATGCCCCCCCCAGGTCTCATGGATAGTGCCCCCAGGTCTCATGGATATTGCCCCCAGGTCTCATGGATAGTGCCCCCAGGTCTCATGGATAGTGCCCCCCAGGTCTCATGGATAGTGCCCCCAGGTCTCATGGATAGTGTCCCCAGATAGTGCCCCCAGGTCTCATGGATAGTGCCCCCAGGTCTCATGGATAATGCCCCCCAGGTCTCATGGATTGTGCCCCCCAGGTCTCATGGATAGTGCCCCCCAGGTCTCATGGATAGTGCCCCCAGGTCTCATGGATATTGCCCCCCAGGTCTCATGGATATTGCCCCCCAGGTCTCATGGATTGTGCCCCCCAGGTCTCATGGATATTGCCCCCCAGGTCTCATGGATAGTGCCCCCCAGGTCTCATGGATATCGCCCCCCAGGTCTCATGGATATCGCCCCCCAGGTCTCCTGGATATTGCCCCAGCTCACCTCTCCTTGCCAGCGGACGCTTGCTTCCTGCTTGAATGGCCGCTGACAGGAAGTGCAGCCGCTCGCACTTCCTGTCAGCGGCCGTTCAAGCAGGAAGCAAGCGGTCGCCGGCAATCATTTCGGGCTGGGCACTTCACAGCTGTGAAGGGGCGCAGCCATGGCTCGAGACCTGCTGGAAAGCTGCGGGAACGCAGGTTCCCGCAACCTGCGTTCCCGCAGCGTTCCCGCAGGACTCGAGCCATGGCTGCGCCCCTTCACAGCTGTGCCCGAGGCAGGCGCCTCACTCGCCTCGCCCTTCCTACGGCCCTGCTCACTTGCGTGAGCATTACGTTTGCTGCAGTGTTCACCGCATATTTGTAACAATTCCCCAGGACAGACCTGGTAGGATCCCTAGTAACAGACCTCTAACCCTCCGATCCTTAGGATGGTTGGTGTAGAATATGTGTGGACCACCAAACCTAACCTCTAGCAGCTACACAGGCCAGGGAGGCAGCACTAGCAATATACACCGCAGCCTGAGATCAACATAGGTTTGTACTGCGCTATAGCATGTGGCAGGATGGAAGAGCACCAGCAGTAACAAGCAGCGGAATATACCAGACAGGGGCACAGAGCGAGAGTATTTGTTATAACAAAACCGGGTCAGCAACGTTTAGGCACTAGTACTGCGCTACTGTATATGGTGAGAATCGGCGCACACCAGTAGCAACAGGAGGCAAACAGAACAGGCAGGGAGTACACAGAGAGAATAGTCAAATGGCAGGCAAAGTCGGCAACAGATCGGGTCCTCAGAACAAGCAGGGTCAGTAACAAGTATACAAACTGATTCGGTAAGCTAGCGATGCAGGAATGAAACTCCACGGCAAGGTGTACAGCGTGCGCTCCTGATTTAAACGTCCCGGCGGTTCCGCATCAACACGCCGCGCCCTGCCCCCTGATCACTCACAGCTGCGCCGGGTGCCGCCAGAGCTCTTGGCATTCGGCCAGCTGGCAGCACCATGCGTCCGGGGGCCCCCCCCCGATCGCCACCCGGGGCCCTGGATGTCACAATTTTACAATCCAAATGCAAACGGGTTAAGTAACCAAATTTGTAAGAAGAATAATTAATGCAGCATATGAATCCTCCCACTGCTGCGCATTTTGTATCGCTCCCTCTACACTAATAGCGTATCTTCTCAGAAGCTGCACACAGTGCGCCAGTGTATGCAGCTTCTAACAACGTGGGAGACGGGAGGCTGCACTTGTTGATGGATCCAGGAATCAGGTGAGTATTAGAAAGAAAAAAAAAAGGTTTTATTTTATGTTCCCGGGGACATTTAAATGTCCTCGGATTTTTTTTTTTTTTAAATGTGTTGCCTTACCTTAGCCTGGCGGTCAGTGGGGGCTCCCTGGATCCTGGTTGTGGGGGGGGTCTGCCGTGGCCGCAGGTGCAGTGGCTCCCTCCCTGCCACTTGCAGCCGGCCGGCCAGCCCACACAGTCGCAGCTCTGTCATCCGGTAGCCACATGCTCCTCAAGGGGTCCTTGGGAGGCCCCGACGGGCAGCCCTTTACAGTGCCTGATTAGAGAGCCATGTCTGTCTGATGTTTTAGCAACAAGAATGTTTTATCCCATAGGCTTCAATGTTAAAAATATTCCCGTTTTAATCCAATATCTAATAAACCGTGGCTTATAATATTCTGCAGTAAAGAGTCTCTTTATTTTTAGATTTTTTTTCGGATTTTTTTAAGCATTTTTTGTTTCAATTTTTTTTTTCGAACTTATGGCGAACATCGCAAAAAGTTTGACGTTCGCCGAACTGTCGAACGGCCGATGTTCGATTCGAAATTCGAACAGATTCGAACCGGCAGCCCATCCCTAGTGTATATATGAATGTGTGTGTGTGGAAGTGTGCCTTCGTATAAGTGTGTGAGTGTGTAAGTGTGCGACTGTATGAGTGAGGGAAACACGGCGTTTATATTTGTATTTTCTACTCAGAACCCTAATATCCTTACATGGTAATTCAGTTGTTTAGTGGGCAGAGCGTTCCAAGAACAGATCTGCATTGTGAGTATAGAACCTAGTATTGGCCAGTTTTGTCCATAGATAGATAGAGCAATGTCGCTGGAAACCATCTGCTGTCATGTCACTCAACTCTCATTCATGCCTATTCCTGATCCCTTTTTATATTCGATATATATAATATTTAACAAATGCCATTCTCGCCTCAATTTCATGCATAACTACCTTCGTCACAGTGATATATTAATGTAGCGCCTTTTTCAGCGTACCGGTTCAGCCCGATACCAAACCACTTTTTGCTTTTACATACCATGGGACCCAATCCAGGTGGAATCACTTTCCACAGGGATACGGCGATTCCCCTTTGAGTAATCTGCCAGGGTATGCAAAACTATGGAGTCATGGTCCTCAGGGCATGGGTCTACTCTCTTACAATGAGGGTGAGCTCCTCCTTTGCAGCCTAGACAAAGACTCTTGCAGCATGTACACTTTTTATTTGTTGCAGCACCTTGCAACGTGTGGTCACAAGGTCATCCTCAAAACGTTTCAATATTACCAGCCAAAAGGGCAAACAGCTGGTATTTCCCCTCTCCCATGGACAACGTGTCCTAACCCCAGATCATGTCCAGGCCATTCTTGACCTCCCTAAGCCATCTACTAAAGCCGATCTCATGTCCTTCCTTGGGATGGTGACATACTGCCAGCAGTGGATACCTGTTTGCTCCCGCTATGATGACATTCTTTGGGCAGCTATCAAGTCGGTGTCCTCCCTATCCCTCCCCATTTGGTATTCCTTAAGACCAAGTACCTGGCTACCTCCAGAGGAAAAGCCAGGTGGGCTTGACCATAACCAAACTGACCAGTTTTGCTTTCAATCGAGTCTCAGTTCTGCCCTCAGGGCAACTAGCCATTTTAGCCCTTATGTCTTATGTCATGTTAGATTTAATTTCCTGTATAAAATATAATAAATATTTTGTCTTGAAAAGTCTGTTCTGATAAAATGGGCTGTGAAATTCTCCCCCTCCATTTTGTTAGTGTCAATTCTGCATAGACAGTTGTTCCTTCTATAGGATATGGGCTGTGGCCGATTTCCTGTTATGTTCAGTGCAGGAAAATGTGCGCAGAGCGGGAAGATAGGAAAAAGATTTCTTGTGAACCATATATGGTAATAATAAGTTAACTGAGTGGCTAAACTTTGATGTTGTAATGTATCTGTACACTGATTGGCTATAAGTTCTTTGAATTTTAATAAATAGATCTGGCTTAACGAAGGAAGACCAGACTTCTCTGAAAGACCAACACAGTCTTGTGATTGATTCTTTTTGGGGGTCTCCGCCATGGCGTAGCGCAGCTCTTGCATCATTCTGATATATGAGAAATAAATTACAGGTTATTTGGGATTCCAATTATGGTAATTATAATAGGATTTTAATTTAACATGTCAGCCAAATAATTATATGTAAGGCTATTCTAATGCCTAGATCCCTTTTGCATTATCTGAGGTATTAGTCAACTGATCTGAACGGAGACCCTATTTGCACTGGTTTTTACTATGCTTCAAAGATCCTTGGAAGAGAGAGCAAAAACGTGTTTACTGCAGTTCGAGAAATGTAGGGAAGTGCAATATGACAGAGGTAAACACAGAGTCATGAATGTACATACGCTCCTGAGAAAAACTGCTTGGCACAAGATGGGAGGGACTGGGTCCTCTCCGTTTGGGCCTCGACCAAGCCCAGTGTTTGCCAGAGCCTTATCCAGGCCCGGCTCCTGCCTGGGTCTTGACCAGGGCTGGCTGCCGTGGGGGTCTCGAACAAGGCCGGGTGGCCACCCTCAACTAGGCCTGGTGCCCGCCTTGGCCTTGATTAGGTTTGGCCTCATGTAGCCCTGGGCAGGGGGCTTATGGGTAAGTATATGGATGTGTGACTGTGTTTGTGTGTGTGACTTGACCTTGACCAGGTTTTGTGCCCACCAGGGCCTCAGGTAGCCCTGTGCAGGGGGTTTATGGGTAAGTATGTGGATGTGTGACTGTATATGTGTGACTGTGTGTGGATGTGTGACTGTGTGTGTGTGGATGAGTGACTGTGTATGTGTGACTGTGTATGTATATGTGTGACGGCGTGTGTGGATATATGACTCTGTGTGTGTATATGGATGTGTGACACTTATTCACACTGCACATTACTGTGAGGTTTATTGCTGTTGCGGTCAGGGATACACTCATACATGCTGCACACTACTATGAATTGTATAGCTGTGGCCAGTGGTGTATTTCGGTTATGTGCTGCCCTAGGCCTGACTAAACTCGTGCACCCCCTAATTGAAATTTGACACGCCCCTTCCTGTCAAGGTCACACCTCTTCCTGGTTAAACACCGCCCTTCTTCTTTAGTTTCCACCTTTCCTTTGAGCACAGCCTCTTCCTCTCCGTACATTAAAAGTGGATACCAAGTTCCTACTTGTATATTTTGTATACCATTTCAAATGTATCTATTGATAAATAAAATTATGAAATGTTTAAATTCAACCATTTTTACAAAGATCAGACATGCATGTCAAGTATACTGGATCAGTCGCTCTAATTGGTTGAACAATAAAATCCACAGAAATGTGCACTGTGTATGAGCGTATCACAGAGCTGCACAGCAATAAAACCCACAGAAATGTGCACTGTGTATGGGCGTATCACAGAGCTGCACAGCAATAAAACCCACAGAAATGTGCAGTGTGTATGAGCGTGTCACAGAGCTCCACAGCAATAAAACCCACAGAAATGTGCAGTGTGTATGAGCGTGTCACAGAGCTCCACAGCAATAAAACCCACAGAAATGTGCACTGTGTATGAGTGTATCACAGAGCTACATAGCTTTAAAACACACAGAAATGTGCAGTGTATGAGCGTATCACAGAGCTGCACAGCAATAAAAACCCACAGTAATGTGTAGTGTGTATGACCGTATCACCGAGCTCCACAGCTATAAAACTCAGAAACGTACTGATAATTGATATACTGGGGGTTGAATAAACTGTCATCTTATTACCTCCCCCAGTATATCAATTGTATTTCACCCACCAGTATATCAATTGTATTTAAACCCCCCCAGTATATCAATTGTATTTCACCCCTCCAGTATATCAATTGTATGTTATCCCCTCCCTCCCTGAGCAAAATCAATTGTTTTTTCCCCCTCCCCAGCAAAATCAATTGTATGCGCCCCCTCCCTTCCCCCAAAAAAACTATTGGATTTCCCCCTCCCTTCCCGCCCAGCAAAATCAATTGGATTCCCCCCAGCAAAATCAATTGGGGAGGAGGGAGGGGGGAATCCAACAAAATCAATTGGATTCCCCCTCCCTTCCCCCCCAGCAAAATCAATTGGATTCCCCCCAGCAAAATCAATTGGATTTCCCCCTCCCCCCAGCAAAATCAATTGGATTCCCCCTCCCTTCCCCACCCCAAGCAAAATCAATTGGATTCCCCCTCCCTCCCCCCCCCAGCAAAATCAATTGGATTCTCCCCTCCCCTTCCCCCCCAGCAAAATCAATTGGATTCCCCCTCCCTTCCCCCCCAGCAAAATCAATTGGATTCCCCTCCCCAGCAAAATCAAATGGATTCCCCCCCTCCCTTCCCCCCCAGCAAAATCAATTGCTGGACTCAGCAGACAGGATGGAGTCCAGCCAGCCTCTCTTCCTCTGTCCTGCGCGCATCAGTGAGGGGGCAGAGCCAAAGCAACGTGCCTGCTGGAGTAAACACTGTGAGAAGCAGGCATGCTGCAGCACCGCTGCTGGGAGATGGCTGCCCAGAGCTGAGGGAAACCGGTGGTCCAGCCTGGGAGGAAGTGACGTTATATGTCAGGCCCTGCCCTGGGCAATATATATATGCTTGATGGCGCATCTGTGACTGTCTGTGAGCATAATGTGGGCTGGTCTGGGCAATATATATATATATGCATTATGTGAGCTAGCCTGGGCAATATATATATACACATTATGTGAGCTGGCCTGGGCCTGGGCAATATATATACGCATGATGTGGGCTGGCCTGGGCAATATATATATGCATGATGTGAGCTGGCCTGGGCCTGGGCAATATATATACGCATGATGTGAGGTGGCCTGGGCCTAAGCAATATATATATACACATGATGTGAGCTGGCCTGGGCCTGGGCAATATATATATACGCATGATGTGAGCTGGCCTGGGCCTGGACAATATATATACGCATGATGTGAGCTGGCATGGGCCGGGGCAATATATATACGCATGATGTGAGCTGGCCTGGGCCTGGGCAATATATATACATATGATGTGAGCTGGCCTGGGCAATATATATACGCATGATGTGAGCTGGCCTGGGCAATATATATATGCATGATGTGGGCTGGCCTGGGCCTGGGCAATATATATACACATGATGTGAGCTGGCCTGGGCCTGGGCAATATTTGTACGCATGCTGTGGGCTGGCCTGGGCCTGGGAAATATATATACGCATGATGGCGCATCTGTGACTGTCTGTGAGCATGATGTGGGCAGGCCTGGGCAATATATAAATACACATGATGTGAGCTAGCCTGGGCAATATATTGTGTAACAGGGTCCGGGGCCCTGTTTATTCTAACCATGTCCTGGACCATGTTTTTGTGAGCCAGAGGCTCCAGAGGGCAGTATATCCCTGGTAGGAAGGGTTAACACCCTTCCAGCTAGCACACCTGTAGGCGTTTCCTCTTGGGTCTTCTTAGCAGGACTGAGAGGGGAGGATCTCTCTCTCAGTAGCAATCCACCCTGGGAGAGAGAGGTCGTGACTTCGCTGTACTCTGCAGGAAAGAGACTGGTGAGAATCTATCATGCGTGATTTACTTTGTTTGTTTTTGTACTGGGCCCGGGTAGCTGGCCCAGTAACCGGTAGTAAGGGCACTACGGAAAAGAGGTAGGCTCCTGACAGGAGTAGGCCGATTGTTTTGTTTAGTTTTGTTTGTGCATAAAAGGGGAAGCCTCCCCAACTGCTGAAAAAGACTGTGTTCTGCTTTATAATAAACGTACACCTGAGCCGCAATCTCCTGCTGTCCGGGCCATATTTTGAGCAACCTACCACAAGTGGTGGCAGCGGTGGGATTCGAACCCACGCCCCCAGAGAGACTGGAGGACGTTGTGAAGGCCCTGGTCCAAGCCACGGCGGTGCAGCAGGAAACAAGCAGGCAAGCTTTAGCAGCACAGCAGGAGTGCAATAGACTGTTGGCCCAGCAGATTGGGGCCCTGGCGGAGACACAAAAAATGGAGCATGCCCTGCTTAAGAATGTCCTGGAAAACGTTACTTCCCAGACAGTTCCTGCACTAGAAAAAGGTAATGGCACGATCCGGGCAAGCAACTGTCTGCAGAAGATGACTGCAGAGGATGATGTGGAAAGCTATCTACTGGCGTTTGAGAGAACTGCTACTCGTGAAGCCTGGCCTCCAACACAGTGGGCAGGGATCATCGCTCCTTTCCTCGTGGGGGAAGCACAAAAAGCCTACTACGACCTGGAAGAGGAAGCGGCTGCCGACTACCCACAACTAAAGGCAGAAATATTGGCCAGGTTGGGAGTGACGGCGACTGTGAGAGCCCAACGCTTCTATAAATGGCGATTTAAAGAAGGTCTGGCCCCCAGATCCCAAATGTTTGACTTGATTCATCTGGCCCGGAAATGGCTCAAACCGGAGAACCAAAGCCCTGCAAAAATGCTGGAAACTCTGGTGCTTGACCGGTACCTGAGAGAACTTCCCCGTGGCCTGCGTGAATGGGTCAGTCAGGGAAACCCCACTACCTATGATGGCATGATAGCCCACGTCGAACGTTATCTGTCTGCAAAAGACTTGGAGAAATGTTCAATGCCGTACAGCTCGCTCCCGAGACCAAGAAACCGCCGGAATGAGCCTGAAGCGGAGTCTGGAGGGGGAGTGCGCCGACAGAAAATGGACTCTAGGGACCAAGTGTCTGTGAGAGAGGATCGCTTTGGGGGAAATTCCATAGTTTGCTTCGAGTGTGGCGGGAAAGGACATGTCAGGGCAATCTGCCCTAACCGCGCAGAACCAATGCAATGTGGACTGGGGGAAAATCCCCTAAACTTTTGTGGACTGATATCGGGCATGGTGGAAGGCTCAAACGCCTTTAGAATGAAGGTGCAACTGAACAGCCAAGATACAGGGGCATTAGTCGACTCAGGCAGTGCCTTAACCTTGGTCGCAGGTGGTTTGGTCAAACCCAATCATGTACAAAACCATAAAACCATGGGGGTACTTTGTGTTCATGGGTGCACGGTACGGTACCCTACTGCCCCTATAGAGGTTGTTGTGCAGGGCAGACTGATTAAAATGTCAGCGGTAGTGGTAAAGCGGTTACCCTATCCCCTAATTATAGGCAGGAACTTTCCTGACTTCCACACCCTGTTACAGTCACCGGGAACACCGAAAAAAGCCGACCCTGAAGTTGAACAAGGGGATGGTGATATCCTTAAGATGTTTCCCTTTACTGATCCCGATCTGTATGTGGACAACCCGAAAATAGGTAAAACCAGACGAGCATGCCGGGAGAGCAAACAGCGGTTTAATAGAGCTGTAAATGAGGTATTCTTGAATGAACGTGGAAAGCGTAACAGTAAAGGTGTAGCCACCCAATGTACCGAAGACGATATAGAGGTTGGACAAAGGGTGCATGACCTTGAGTCAGACGTTGAGACAGAGGTGGAGGACCCAATACCCTTGGATCTTTCCAGTAGTAGCTTTGGAAGAGACCAAGCAAACGATCCACTGTTGCAGGTCGCTAGAAGCCGGGTAGTAGAGGTGAATGGGGTGACTGTGCAGGGTAGCACCAAAGGTACCTACCCATATTTCCTCCTTAAGAATGATCTCCTTTATAGGGTAACTTCAGATGAAGGCCAAGAGATTGAGCAGCTGGTTGTTCCTTCCTCGTATACTCGGAAGGTGCTTAACTTTTCCCACTCTCACCTCCTGGGGGGACACTTGGGGGTAGACAAGACTCAGGAAAGGGTGCTCAGAAGGTTCTTTTGGCCAGGAGTATATGAGGAGATCAAAAGGTACTGCGCTTCCTGCCCGGAATGTCAATTGTCATCCCCGAAACCCAGGTTAAGGGCCCCACTCATACCTCTCCCTGTTATCGATGTGCCCTTTGAGAGGATTGGCATGGACCTGGTAGGTCCGCTGGACAAAACTTCTCGGGGGCACCAATATATTCTGGTACTCCTGGATTACGCCACCAGATATCCTGAGGCCGTTCCCTTGCGCAAGGCCAACGCCAAAACCATAGCGAAGGAGTTGATTCAGGTATTCTCGCGAGTTGGCATACCCAAGGAAATCCTGACCGATCAAGGGACGCCGTTTGTCTCCCGGGTGATGAAAGAGTTGTGTCAGTTGCTTAACATTCACCCTTTGCGAACCTCAGTCTACCACCCACAGACAGACGGGCTGGTGGAGCGATTCAATCGTACCCTGAAGGGGATGTTAAAAAAGGTAGTCAGTCGAGATGGGAAAGACTGGGACCTGCTGCTTCCGTATTTGCTATTTGCGGTCCGTGAAATTCCCCAAAGTTCAACGGGCTTCTCCCCGTTTGAACTTTTGTATGGGAGGCACCCCCGAGGCATACTAGATGTGCTGAAAGAGACTTGGGAGGAACAAGGTGTCCCCGGGGTCAGTACTGTACAGCACGTGGAACAAATCCAGGAGCGTATATCCCGGATTGTTCCCCTCGTTCGCCACCACATGGAACTGGCTCAGAGTACTCAGAAGCTCCACTATGACCAGAGGGCCGTGGTGAGAGAATTCAAAGCTGGTGACAGGATAATGGTTCTAGTCCCCACTGCCGAAAGTAAGCTTCTAGCACGTTGGCAGGGACCCTATGAGGTGTTGGATAAGATAAGCCCAGTGAATTATAGGGTCAGTCAACCTGAACGCCGTAAGAAGGAGGCTGTGTTTCACATCAACCTCCTTAAACCCTGGCAGGATAGAGAGGCCTGTACTGTCGCTGTGGGCGATGCGAATTCCCTGTCCACTGGACAGTCTGTTCCAATTTCCCCTGAGTTAACACCCAAGCAAACAGAGGAGGCTATACAGCTGGTCGAGAGGAATGAAGATGTCTTCTCAGCAACACCGGGTAGGACCCAAGAAATTGCCCATGATATCGTTACAGAACCTGGGGTCACTGTAAGGGTAAAACCGTACCGGATACCTGAGGCAAAAAGGGACGCTGTGAGGGCGGAAGTAAGAAAAATGCTTGAATTAGGGGTAATAGAAGAATCCCAGAGCAACTGGTCTAGCCCGATCGTCCTAGTACCTAAGCCTGATGGGTCTATCAGGTTCTGTAATGATTTCAGAAAGCTGAACGAGGTATCTAAATTTGATGCATACCCCATGCCTCGGTGGACGAGTTGGTGGAGAGGCTAGCGAAAGCCAGATACCTCTCTCTCTAGACCTGACGAAGGGGTATTGGCAGATACCTTTATCCAAGGAAGCGAGAGAGAAAACTGCATTTGCGACACCTGATGGGCTGTTTCATTATAGGATAATGCCTTTTGGCCTCCATGGAGCCCCAGCAACCTTTCAGAGGTTGATGGATAAGCTACTTAGACCTCATGCCACATATGCCGCCGCGTATCTGGATGACGTCATCATCCACAGCTCCGACTGGGAAACGCATCTGATGAAATTGCAGGCAGTTTTGGACACATTTAGAAGAGCTGGGCTGACAGCAAATCCCCCTAAATGCACTATTGGTATGACTGAAGCCAGGTATTTAGGTTATGTGGTTGGTAGGGGAGTGGTAAAGCCCCAACTTAACAAAATAGGTGCCATACAACACTGGCCCAGGCCTCTGAGAAAGAAGCAGGTGAGAGCCTTTTTAGGGATCGTGGGCTATTACCGAAGGTTTATCCCCCATTTTGCCACAAGGGCTGCTCCCCTCACCGATCTTACGCGAGCGAAGAGTCCAGACATGGTACGCTGGGATAGCAAGGCGGAGGAATCTTTTGTTGACCTAAGGGAGGCTCTATGTACTCAGCCTGTGCTCATAGCGCCAGACTTTACCAAAGAGTTTTTCCTCCAGACTGATGCCTCTGCGGTTGGGTTGGGTGCTGTGCTGTCCCAGTTTGTTGACGATGAGGAGCACCCCGTTCTTTATCTGAGCAGGAAGCTGTTGCCCAGGGAGCAGCGCTATGCCACGATAGAAAAGGAGTGCTTAGCGATAAAGTGGGCTGTGGAAGCCTTACGGTATCATTTGTTGGGCAGGCGTTTCACCCTTGTCACTGACCATGCCCCGTTAAAATGGATGCATACCAACCGGGACCGGAACTCGAGAATCACAAGGTGGTTTTTATCCTTGCAGCCGTTTAGTTTTGTGGTGAGACACCGTGCAGGTCTCCTTCATGGCAATGCCGATGCTTTGTCTAGGGCTCACGGCCTTGCGGCGGAGGCCGCTTCCCACTCCTGTGTTAAGCTGGGGGGTGGGATGTGTAACAGGGTCCGGGGCCCTGTTTATTCTAACCATGTCCTGGACCATGTTTTTGTGAGCCAGAGGCTCCAGAGGGCAGTATATCCCTGGTAGGAAGGGTTAACACCCTTCCAGCTAGCACACCTGTAGGCGTTTCCTCTTGGGTCTTCTTAGCAGGACTGAGAGGGGAGGATCTCTCTCTCAGTAGCAATCCACCCTGGGAGAGAGAGGTCGTGACTTCGCTGTACTCTGCAGGAAAGAGACTGGTGAGAATCTATCATGCGTGATTTATTGTTTGTTTTTGTACTGGGCCGGGTAGCTGGCCCAGTAACCGGTAGTAAGGGCACTACGGAAAAGAGGTAGGCTCCTGACAGGAGTAGGCCGATTGTTTTGTTTAGTTTTGTTTGTGCATAAAAGGGGAAGCCTCCCCAACTGCTGAAAAAGACTGTGTTCTGCTTTATAATAAACGTACACCTGAGCCGCAATCTCCTGCTGTCCGGGCCATATTTTGAGCAACCTACCACAATATATATACGCATGATGTGAGCTGGCCTGGGAAATATATATATACGCATGATGTGGGCTGGCCTGGGCAATATATACTCTATATTGCCAAAAGTATTCACTCACCCATACATATGTGAGTCAAGGCAAGTGAGCGAATACTTTTGGCAATATAGTGTATATACGCATGATGTGGGCTGACCTGGGCAATATATATATATGCATGATGTGAGCTGGCCTGGGATAATATATATATACGCATGATGAAAATTTGCAAAGGATAAGGCACGCAAAGTGAAATTTTGATGTGTCTGAAATTGAAACTTACGTGACAACTCTTTTTTTTTTCGTTAATTTATATTTGTTTAATAGAGTTAATTTAAAATGGTTTAATACAGTCTATTTATATTTATTTTACCTTTACTATTGGTGCTTTTCAAACTTTATTCTTAAATAAAAAGAAATTTAGCAGTTTCATGTTGTGTCGTTTTTTTGTGTTTTTTTGGGGTGGGGGGTGCAAGTAGCTGGTCTTGCCTAGGGCGCAAAATAGTCTAGCACTGGCCCTGACCACATGGGCCACCCCTGCACTCTTCCACAATACCACAGAGGGGTTACTGTATGATGGCACTTGCTGGCCTGGCACCAAAGGCACAATATCTGGGTGCACTGCCACTGATGCCTGTACCAGATTCATATCCTGAGAGGGGTTACTGTGTGACGGCACTGTTGTCGACGCTAAAAGCCCAATTTTAAAGCACCTATTGTTACTTTCATCCAAAGCCTGCATAAGTTTCACCATAATTTAGCCAAAAAAATCACTAAACTTTTTCTGCGCGTCCTAAAATGTCTTTTCATACAGGCTGCAGCCCCATGCAGTTGTTTATGAAAACAGTGGGAAGAAAAAGTATGTGAACCCTTTGGGATTACGTGAAGTTTTGCATGAATTGGTCATAAAATGTGCTCTGATCTTCATCTAAGTCACAACAATTTGAAAAACACAGTCTGCCTAAAATAATACAACACAAACATTATATGTTTTCATGTGTTTATTGAACATAACATGTAAACATTCACAGTGCAGGGTGGAAAAAGTATGTGAACCCCAAGCCTAATGACTTCTCCAAGAGCTAATTGGAGCCAGGAGTGAGCCAACCTTGAGTCCAATCAGTGTCATATTATTGGATGTGTTGCTGAAAGCTGTCCTGCCCTTTAAAAACACACACCAGTTTTGGGTTTACTGGTTTCAAGAAGCACTGCCTGATGTCAACCATGCCTCACAGAAAAGAGCTCTCAGAAGACCTACGATCAAGAATTGTTGACTTGCATGAAGCTGGAAAGGGTTACAAAAGTATCTCCAAAAGCCTTGATGTTCATGTGTCCATGGTAAGACAGACTGTCTACAAATGGAGAAAGTTCAGCACTGTTGCTACTCTCCCTAGACGTGGTCGTCCTGTAAAGATGACTGCAAGAGCACAGTGCAGAATGCTTAATGAAGTAAAGAAGAATCCTAGAGTGTCCGCTAAAGACTTACAGAAATCTCTGGCACATGCTAACATTTTTGTTGACACATCTAGAATAAGGAAACCATTAAACAAGAATGGAGTACATGAGAGGACACCACGGAGGAAGCTATTGCTGTCCAAAAAGAATATTGCAGAACGTTTGAAGTTTGCAAAAGAGCACCTGGATGTTTCACAGCACTACTGGCAAAATATTCTGTGGACAGATGAAACCAAAATTGAGTTTTTTGGAAAAAACACACAACACTATGTGTGGAGAAAAAAAGGCACAGCACACCAACATGAAAACCTCATCCCCACTGTAAAAGATGGCAGAGGGAGCGTCATGGTTTGGGGCTGCTTTGCTGCCTCAGGGCCTGGACGGATTGTTGTCATTGATGGAAAAATGAATTCCAGAGTTTATCAAGAGATTTTGCAGGAAAACGTAAGACCATCTGTTCGCCAACTGAAGCTCCGCAGAGGATGGGTGATGCAACAGGACAATGACCCAAAGCGTACAAGTAATTCAACAAAAGAATGGCTTCAACAAAACAAAATACGCCTTCTGGAGTGGCCCAGTCAGAGTCCTGACCTCAACCCGATTGAAATGCTGTGGCATGACCTTAAGAGAGCGATTCACACCAGACATCCCAAGAATATTGCTACACTGAAACGGTTTTGTGAAGAGGAGTAGTCCAAAATTACTCCAGATCGTTGTGCAGATCTGATCTGCAACTACAGGAAACGTTTGGTTGAGGTTTTTTCTGCCAAAGGAAAGTCAACCAGAGTCAGAGTCCTGACCTCAACCCGATTGAAATGCTGTGGCATGACCTTAACCTCCCTGGCGGTCTAATTTTTTCTAAATTTCGTGTCTAAAAGCGTCTCAATTTTTTTTTAAAGGAAACATGTTTTTGTACATAGTTAGCTTGTAATAATTAGGAATCACGCACTGAAATCCGTGCAATCAAGAGTCCTTAATGGTAAAATCCTTTATAAATAAATAAATAAATAAATAAAAAATAAATAGTAAATACACTGAGTCCGATAAAGTTTGAAACAGGACATAATAATTTATTATCCCAAAAATAATTAATTATCCAAAATAATGCAAATAAATGATATTCACTAAAATACAACAAAAAACACTGAAATCTGTCTGCAAACAAGGGTGAGACAATGTATGGTCTATTTCTTATCCTGTACTGCCACCTAGTGGCCGTTCATAAACATTACACTGTATAATCCAAAATGTAAACTGTAAAAAAGATTTATTTTATGCTGGTCCCGCCCCCCTGCATCGTGTGACTCGCAGGGAGCCTTCCAGGAAGCAGCTCGCCGCGATCACAATGAGGGGGACAGCTAGGGAGTCAGGAGGAGGGGGAGTAAACATCCAGCCCGAGTGTGGCTTGGGGTTACCGTTTGTGGTAGCAAAATTTAACCCCGAGTCACACTCGGGAATACCGCCAGGGAGGTTAAGAGAGCGATTCACACCAGACATCCCAAGAATATTGCTACACTGAAACAGTTTTGTGAAGAGGAGTGGTCCAAAATTACTCCAGATCGTTGTGCAGGTCTGATCTGCAACTACAGGAAACGTTTGGTTGAGGTCATTGCTGACAGTTATTAAGTCCAAAGGTTCACATACTTTTTCCGCCCTGCACTGTGAATGTTTATGTTCAATAAAAACATGAAAACATATAATGTTTGTGTTGTATTATTTTAAGCAGACTGTGTTTTTCAAATTGTTGTGATTTAGATGAAGATCAGAGCACATTTTATGACCAATTCATGCAAAACTCCACGTAATCCCAAAGGGTTCACATACTTTTTCTTGCCTCTGTAGATTAAAGGAAAAGCATTTACCATCATTTGAAACGTAATTTTTTTGTTTTTAAATGTTTCTATATATCCTAGAAATCCGCCACTTCACGGGTAGGTTATGGGGACCTCCTAGGCACGATATTTGAAGGAATTTTTCGTTTTTATTTTTAACCTTTATTTCATGGAAAACTCACTGTCCCTTTAAAATGTTTTTTTTTTTTTTACTTTTTGTCCTTGTTTCCTGTCCCCCAGGGCACTACCCGGACCCCCATACACCTTTTATGGCAAATATCTAGCATATATGCCCTCTTGGAGGACACTCTAAAAATCGAATTTTGAGTCCCATTGACTTGTATTGAGTTCGAGTTCGAATTCGAACATTTGGAAAGTTCGAGTTTGAATGCGAACTGAACCTGGGGGTGTTCGGCTCATCCCTAGTTACCATACAGGGAAAAGCAAAGTCCAGATATTAAAGCGAGGGTCAGAACACAGAATCAGTATAATCTAAACAGGGACAAAAGCAAAAATCAGAACCGAGAATACTTAGCCATGGGTCAAAACCAAAGGATCACAGAACATACAGACACATGCGTGAGGGGTATACTGAAACCACGTCAGAGCTCTCTCTTTTACTACTATTTAAAGGCCTCCTACCTCTATGATCAGGTGCAGAAGGCCCAGATGATATATATCTAGAACTGCACCCTCTCTGCCCAAGAGGCCTAACTGTGGTACAAGCCGGTCCAGCACCACTAGCAGGCATGACAATGTGTTAATTATACTCCTTTATCCACTGAATGCACATTGCTGATCATATGTTTTGAATGGTTTTCTGAAACTCTGCAGTGCTACACTTGTCTGTTCTTGCATGTTTTTGTTCAGTACTTCTTTTCTTTGTGTGGATTTGGATTTAAGAAGTTATTCACTAAGGTGGTAACAGCATGTAGGATGTTGTAGTTCTTTCGGAGGTACAAGAGAATCAGAGAAGTGCCGCAGATCAGAAAGAACTTTTAATTACTACACATTTCTTCAATTGAAAGATTTTTTGAAATACGGACACTAGGTGGCGATATATCACCAATACTGCATTACAAAGGATCTTTTACATCAATCAGACCATATATGTAATGCTGTTTTTATATTTTATGCAATTTTGTGTGAATATATGTACACATAGACTCAACCTTTGAGCATTACGCCACCTAGACAGAAAAGATCTCTCCTCCCACTCTTTCATTAGGTACAGGTTTGCGCTCTGGAGTGTGTCTCTCTCTTCTAAAAATTGTTATTACAGACAGAGTGTTTTGGGGTTTTGACTCTCTCAACCCACTCATCACAGAGCTGCACCCAAAAGGTACCCTCACCACCTAACCCAGCGCTCCATATATAGGTATTGTGAAACCTTTTCTTGAGGATGTTGTAGTGATTACCATATACATTAATCCATGTTATATTACGCCGAGTATTTAAGTTTGTATTCATTGTGCTCCTTTACTTTGTATAGTAATCGTTACTTTATACTAAGGCGAGGGTCAGACGAGTGCACCCATATTGACGTGCCTCCTGGCATCCACCGCAGCATTGTGACGCTGTGATGGGCCGGTCACATGCCATAGCGCACACATGACTTGTGTGCGCTACAAGTATCTGTGCACAAAGCCTTCCTGTCAAAACGCTAGATGCACGTTGACGGGCTGCAAAGCGCGATCCTCCATAGGACCAATTTATTCATTTGATATGTCTGCATGATTCCTATAATCTACTATAGACGCTAGAGCGAAGCCTATACATTCGGGCCACAATCTTCTTTGTGGAGGAGGGACTTTGTATGCATGCATAGAGGCTTTCTAGCCACGCCTGATAGTGACGTAGTTCGTGACACTTGGGATTGAACGTTTCCCCGACTGATACAAAAGCCGTCAATCTACACTCAATCCTAAAGAGACCACCAGGATAAACACCACCGAAGGTAGGGAGCACATCCACGAAGAGGTATTTTTATGGTGAAACGCGTCAAGTCTGTGTCCCGGTTTTTAACTACTTTTGTCTTCCAACCTGATGTGTTGCCTAATCTAGAGGCTTTATTGTTGGTTTAAGTCAGCTGGGTATGGTAGGCGGCACGAACCGCCGAGGTTAGCATAGGACCTACTCCTTCACAAGGGAAGTAAAAAGGTATTATGCCTCTGATTTTATTCTGGTAACAAAGGTTAAGGTTAAGTTTTAATCTCTTTACCCTATCTACCCACATATTGACCTTTCTGAGGTCAATCTTTTAACCTGTCGGAATGCCTGCAAAGTTTGCAGGTCAGTTGTGAAAGTGTTTGCAACCATTAACTTAACCCTTTCACTACCTAGTGATTTGTGTTTTTTAAAAATTTTAATCATAGCATTTATGTGAAACACGGGATGCAAAGTTAACATTTAAATACAGGGCAAAAAACAAACAAACAGCACAGTTGTTGTTCGGAGATGTTGTTAAATATTAAAATAATGTAAATTTGTTAATTAATTTTTTTTTATGTATTTCTTTACCCATTACAGAGATATTGTCGAAATTAAAGATTATGAACTCTAGATGGTATCCTTTATCTTACACAATTTCACACGTGGCCTGCATTATCAGCATACAAGCAGATATGGCCTTTGTGTCAAATATTATAACATTGAGAAAAATAAATAAAATTAGTCAGATCTTCTTATGGGGATTTGTAGTGATCATAATGGGTTTATTAGAAATGCAGCTCCAAAAAATACCAATAGAATTAAAAACTAATCTCTGTATGTGGCATAATGCCGGTGTATGGAAATTACAGTAAAACCTTGTATCTGTATTGTACAGGGATTTTCAGTCATTACAATGCCCTGAATCGTATCCCAGTACAGCAGTGAGTTACTCCCTGTATTCTGCTCTCCCTGTATTCTGCTCTCCCTGGCTGTTTTATACAACAGTAATATGTTTGACTTTTTTGTTACAATGAGGACTGGGACTATTAATTGCAGCAAGTTTCATCTCTCTGCAGGGTGACTGGAGAGAGATAAGTCAGTGGATTTTGTTTTACCATAGGGGGCATACTATTCTTGCTTTAAAGTGTGAAAATTGTGTTTCAATATGCTAATGCATGCCTTTCAACGTATTACAATGCGTAATCGAGTTAATCTCGATTTTGGTAGTGAAAAGGTTAATGGCTCACTTAGCAGATGGGCACAGATGTAAGAGGTGTGTTCAGGGCAGACTGACCATTAGGGCAATAGGGCACTGCCCAAGGCCCCCGGCCTAGGAGGGGGCCACATGAGGACCCCCTAAGACTTAGTTAAGCCTGCCCTTAAGCAGTGTTCCACTCCACCACAGATAAAAATCATGGGGGTATAGTGTCAGCAGCCAGCTTTAGTCTGTTTTAGTACAAAATGTATTTTTCCAATGTATAATCCAGTCTAATACAACCATATACATATGGTTGGTGCTTGTATGTGGGTGTGGCTTGTAGGTGAGCTGGAAGAATGAGGGACCCCATGATCTCCTTTTGCCCATGGGCCCAAAGATTTCAGTCCATTCATGGATGTGTTAAATCACTTGGACTTAGTTTATTAAGGATTTCTATTCTGTAAACTGTGTAGTATGTGGAGTAGAAGCGGAAGCCAAGACAGCTATTCCCCATTGAAGCAGCTTTTGTTAACTTAAGATAAAAAAATATGTTTTACTTAGGCAAGCATTCAATTTTAATTTGAACAATATCCTTCTTTTTCAATCAAATATTTTTAAATTATTCTAAAGATAACACATCAATTAACTGTTCATGTGATACTATTCCTGCTGGTGGTGAAAGCTAAGAAATACATTTTTTTTCACTAGGTGATACATGCGATTCCTTTGTCTCAATAGCAGTGGCGACTCTAGGAACAATATATAGGGGGGGCACACATAAGATACCACAGTCAAAACTGGGGGTTCACGAATAATTTTCTCCACTAAATCATACCACTGAAAAAAAGTAAAGTATGTATAAATAAGATTTCAAAACCCCAGAGTAATGTGATGCAATGATACCTTTTTATTCTATTAACCTGATACATAAATTCAATATTTTATTTGCTGCAATTCGGTGGTGTTCACCAACATCTGATAACTGCTTCAGCGACTCCAATTTTCACAAATTACTGTGACCATTCACTAAATAGGGAATTCACCATATTTTCGGCGAAATTGATTCCCCGAAATGTGACAAAAAGCAAAGGATCTAAAGATGAATTGACCCTATAGAGTCTAACTTCCATAATAACCTCTAAAACTCCATTAAAACAGGGAAATACAATAAAAATAATAAACAGTGTGGCATGTAGCCATTAACCCTAAAATACCACTAATCAAGGGAAAACATTAAATTAACACACTGTGAAACGTGTAGCCTACCCATTAACCCCTAAACTGCCATTAATCAAGGGGAAGCATTAAATGAATAGACTGTGAGTGTCAGGTTCCTGAACTATGCCTTGGCAGCCCCTTCAAGTATTGTGCATCTGATCTGTGCCTGCACTTGAGGGCAGCCTCATTCCTGTGCTGCTCATTTCCAGCGCTGAAATCCAGCACATATTCAGTCAAAATACACACACCATAGATCACCCGACTTACCTGAATAAAGGGCCATGCCCCCTCTCCTCCTTGCTCCAGCATTGCGAAACCACTACCAGTGAAAGGGACCTACGTATGCTGCGGCTTTCCTGCGTGATCCTGAACCTCAAACCTTAAATTTGTAACCGGCTTTTCCTGACTCCATACCCTCCAGTATCCAGTGTGTCCAAGATCCCATTGTCCTGGTTTCTTTCCTGCTTCCCTATTGTCAAGCCCTATACGTGTCCTGTTCCTCACCTCCAAACCAATTGTTATGCTGCTTGCTGCAGCAACTCACCCCTCACCCCTTTACTTGTGCATCACCGCATCCCGAGCTCAGTATCCTGCCACCTCGGTACCACCCCGTACAAAACCTGACAGTGAGGAATGTAGCATACCCATTAACCCCTAAAATGCCATTAAGGGAAAACATGAAATGAATACACTGTGGGGCATGCAGCCTATTCATTAACTCCTAAAATGCTAGTTATCAAGAAAAAACATGAAATATATACACTGAGGCATGGCACCTACCCATTAACTCCTAAAATGCCATTAATAAAGGAAAAAAATAAAATGTATACTGTGAGGGAAGAAACCTGCCCATTAACCATTAATATATAACTAAAGCAAGGCAAAAACGAAAGTAATACACAATGTAATATATACAGGGTTATTCAGAGAGCGTGAAAAGCAGGAGAATGACTGGAGAATGAAAAATTCTAGGTCAAAATAGCCGATTTGGAAAGTGAGATGAAAGGGAGAATTTTTCTGGTTTGGCTATCTTGACCTAGAATTTTTCATTCTCCAGCCATTCTCCAGTCATTCTCCTGCTTTTCACGCTCTCTGAATAACCCTGATAGTCTGACCATTAACCTCCCTGGCGGTCTGATTTTTTCTAAATTTCGTTTCTAAAAGCGGTTCAATTTCTTTCTTTTTTGGCCCCCTAGCCGTATTCCCGAGGGTGGCTGGCTCGGGGTTAAATTCTTATGCTGGAAGTGGTAACCCCGAGCCACACTCGGGATGCCGCTGGATACATCACCTGTCCCTGCGCTCCCTCGCTGTCCCCCGCAGTCTCCTGCGGCGATCACAACCTCATACTTCCTGGTTCCCTCCTTGTGAGAAGGGAATCCAGGGAGTAAAATCCCGCGATCGCCGGAGGAGACTGCGGGGTTCAGCGAGGGAGCGCAGGTAGAGGTGATGTATGCAGCCCGAATGTGGCTCGGGGTTACCGCTTTCAGCAGTGAAATTTAACCCCGAGCCACACTCGGGATAACTGTCAGGGAGGTTAACCCTATCACTGCTGAGCCATTTCCAACCTTTGAAAAAAATTGTTACGTTTTTATTTTATTTTTTATGATTTTGTCTTTACTCTGAATATGGTCATGTTGGATATCATTGGAAAGGCCAGACTCTGCCCTTTCCAATGACACCTCCCTTTGCAATGCACGGCGCCGGAGTTATAGTGGTCTGAAGATGTGGTGGAAGCTGGGTGCTGCTCCTTTGTGGGGGGCACACGGTGGGCAAGGAATAACCTAGGGGGGACAATTGCCCCCCTGCCCCCCTTAGAGATGCCTATGCTCAATAGGGCAGTTTTCATCAAAATATCTACAAAGACATTTGCAATACCCGTTTGTATGTAGTTATCGAAATTTAGCATGCTCAACATACCTGAGCGGGTGGTTCTTGAAAGAAATAACAAAGAGTTAAGTACTTCTTCTTCATCTTGTTCATCGATGACTTTACACTGTCGTAAATAAGGTGTTATCTTCGCTGGGTTTATATAGCGGCTAAGCATATGCCGATTGCATTCAACATTTTCCCAAACTGCCTTATCATCTTCATTTTTCAGAAGTTCGATATCTTTATCCATTGGTATCTGTGTAGTAATAAAAAAAGTGTGAAGGGAAATTTATGTTAACTAGCATAGAAAATCACAACTCTATTCAAGTTTATAAACGATAAATGAATATAACTGAAGTTTGTTTTAAAGATTTACATTAGCATTACCCTAGATCAGTGATTACAACATTTTTATAATGAAACACTAATAGGGAACTAAAATTGTTGAGGTTTTAAGGGTAAAATATTTAATTTAAAATGATTAAAATGTTAAGCTTCTGTTTACCACTCTATTCGATAATTCTTCACACAGATGTGCCACTATTCACATTCTGTCACAGCATTGTTACTCACTAATATTATTCTACCACTACACAGCAAATTCCTGAGGGCACATCTGAGCACACCAGTATGTCATCATACTGTGCTTGAAAACCTCCATCCTAGAGGATAAAGAGGATACAAACTTTGAAAGGTGCTTAGGCTAGGGTCAGACTGAGGCAGTGCGAACGCGCGTTTAGGCGCACTTAATCACGGCCGTGCTAGCAGCAGATGCCGGGCAATGACGGCCAATATACGAAGTACGGTCGCACAAAAGTGCGGCCGCGCAACGCAAGCGGCAAACAAACGCATTTTTTCGAGAACGTGAAACCGCTAGTACTGACGTACAGAGTGCACTGCGTCCGCTAGCGGCGTGTGTGTGTGATTAGGAGACGTCAGACGCTGCTAATGTCCGGCCAACATAACGTCCAGACCCAAAAAGTGTTTTATTGATGATCCGTACAAAATCACGGATGAAACTGCGCATCGTATGACCACTATTGCGTATTCCGTGAAAAAATACGTCCATTCGTTCGAACGCACTTTTTCACGGACAACGCGAAAAATGCGTTAGTCTGACCCTAGCCTTATTGTTTATCATGCATTCGTTAAGGTATTTTCTTTACACCACAGTGTTTAGATGGTTTTCAAGTAGGGCTGGTAGTGATTAAAATTTTCGTGTTCGATTAATCTATGTTTATTAAATCGATTAATTATAACGCACATACAGATCCAACTACTTTAAGGCTGGGGTCAGACCAGCGCATTTTTAACGTGCGTTCTGGCGCACTTAATCACGGCCGCACTAGCAGCAAATAACGGGCAATGACAGCCAATATACGAAGTACGGTCGCACGAAAGTCCGGCCGCGCAACGCAAGTGGAAAATGAACGCATTTTTTCGAGAACGCATTTTTTCGAGAACGCAGAACCGCTAGTACTGACGTACAGAGTGTGCTGCGCCCGCTAGCGGTGTGTGTGTGTGATTTGGAGAAGTCAGACCCTGCTCGTGTCCGGCCAACATAACTGGCAGACGCAAAAAGTTTCCTGGTTTGGATTCGTAAAACATCACGCACGAACATGCGCATCGTATGACCGTTTTCGCATATTCTGTGAAAAAATACATCAATGCGTTCGGACGCACTTTTTTACGTTCGCGTGTAAAAATGCTTTCGTTTGACCCTAGCCTTAGCTGATCTGCTTGGGTCTTGGGTCTGGACCCTGGGTCTTGGGTCTGGGCCCTGGGTCTGGGTCCTGAGTCTGGGCCCTGGTTCTTGGATCTAGACTCTGGGTCTGGGTCTTGGGTCTGGGCCCTGGGTCTTGGGTCATGGGTCTTGGCCCTGGGTCTTGGGGTCTGGGCCCTGGGTCTTGTCTGGGGCCTGGTGTGTGCCTGGGGTCTAGTGTGTGCCTGGGGTCTGGACTCTGCTGGGGTTTGGCTGGGTTCGAGTCCGGACTGAGACAGGCAGCACCATACTCACCACTCCTCCACTGCCTTCTCGTCTGCCGTCTTCTTCCTGCGCCAGTCGCTGTGTGTGATGCATGCATCACACGCGTCGCACATGTGACTGGAGGGCGCCACCAAAGCAGCTTCGCCTGCTGCTGTAGGACCGCCCAGGGCCCCAGAAAGCCAGTACAGCTGCGGATTCGGACTCCTAGAGTCCGATACCAGAGCTGATGGGCCCCCCTGATCAAAATAAATGTAATCAATCAAAAATTTTAACGCTTAATTAATCGTTAATTTCCACAGCCCTATTTTCAAGTACTAATATTATAATATAATTATTATATCATAACTATTATTATTTACTATTATATCAGAATAAACGCTACAGCCTTTCCCTAAAGACAAATCTGAATATAGTCAAAGTCATATAGGAAAAGGTACAAAAGATAGATATGACTATAAAAAAAAATCCTTAAAGAGGGTAAAAAATCTTCTTAATTTCATAATAACAAGGAGATTATTCTTTAAATTATTATACTTTAGATAGCATAAGCAGTTTCCGTAGCTCTGTAAAATGTAGGTGAATGTGGGAAGGAAACATTATAAAAACACATATAGCTTTACAAGGATGATATGGTTTGATTAGGGAATCCTGTTGCTGAGGGAATTTACAATTTATAAGAGATTAATACACTATATTGCCAAACGTATTCGCTCACCTGCCTTGACTCGCATATGGATGGGTGAGCGAATACTTTTGGCAATATAGTGTATATATCGGGCCCTATTACATTCTTCACGCAAAAACGCACGCGCAACGTATGAATTTTTGCACGAAGCGTTATACATTAACGAGCGTAAATCAACGCTGATAATACAATCCTCGTGCATTTTTTCATCCGTCAAAAAAATAACGCGCGTAAAATTCAGCCAATCAGAATTAAGAACCACAATTGTCTCACGTTAAGTTTTTGCGCCTGTCAAAGTCAATCTGCGCATATATGCATATATGCTGCATCAATAAAAAAAACACACACAACTTCTCAAATTTATTGGTTGGGTATGTGTAGAATGTGTAACTATTGCTGCATTTTTTTTTATGGGCTGGTGTATTTGGTTTCAGCCAGGTTGATAGAATTTGCCATTAACACCAGCTTTTAGGAGTTGCTAAAATTATGCACGCAAAGGCTGTGTGTTACAAACTGCGCATAGATTGTAATACCATCCGCGTACCAGTGCACAAACGCATTTGCACTCACAATGTTAAGTATAGGACGCACAAAGTAAGCTCGTGCAGGTTCACCCGCTGTAGATGTATACGTGCGTTTTTTCTTCAACGGGTGGCTTCTCTCAATTTCACCCACTGCATACAGCCAAAATATAGGAAATATGAGGCTCACTCTATAAAACATACATAGAGAAGTACAGTACAGGCAAATATATATATATATGTATATATAATCCCCTGCTTTATGGAAATGCTCACAGGAATTCCATATATTAAAGGCACATCAGGTATAATACTCAGCCATCCAGCATCACCGATCACTCCAGAAAACCAGAGATGGTCATGTACCTTGAGAAAGTCGTAATACTACGAGGAAACGTGTCGGATATTCATGTCCAAATTAATTTTAACTAATATTGTAATAAAGAGTGCTGTTTAAATTGATATATCAGTATCTTTATTTTGCCATTGCGGTGGAGCGATACAAAACAACAATCAACCTGGATATGTAAAACATTCAGCTAACGATGCACCACCTGCAACACAAACCTAGTATTGTGATTAATTGGAATATATATATAATCCCAAATTATTTGGGACTTGGAAGTATGAGCAGTACACAGCAATCAATACTGTATCTACAATATATTGTGGTTTCTAAAGTTGGTTACAGGGGTGACCCTACTAGAAACAATAATAAAGCCCAAAGGACTGTGAAGAAAACCACACTTAGGCTGGGGTCAGACGAGCGTAGTGTTCACGTCCGTGATTGCGCCTAAAAGTACGTCCGTGATAGCATGAAAGAAAGTCCATTGGCGCCTGACACATGAAGTACGTCCGCACTGAACTGCGGACGCATGACGGACGCTGCAAACGGACGCAGGTTAGGCAAGAACGTAATACTGCTAGAACGGACATGCGGAGTGCGCCACGTCTGCAACGTCTGCATAGCTTTGTGTGTGAGTGATGGAACGAGGTCAGATGGTCTGCATTTATACGTCCAGCATTTTTGACGGACAAAATGTTTTTTCATTGTAATTTATTTTTCCCTCCTACATCCGTCAAAAATAACTTCAGTGAAAAAACGGACTGTGTGACCACTACTGCGTCATCCGTACTGACGATGTCCGTACTGCACGCACGTACAGTCCGTAGAAATCACGCTCGTCTGACCCTAGCCTAAAAGTGTGGTTTTCTTCACAGGCCTTTGGGCTTTATTTTTATTATAGGTTTTGGGGGCAATTTGCTAAATCGAGGTTAAACATGATGAGCACAAAACGGTCAAATGGCTCAGCAGTGAAGGGGTTAAATAACAAACAAAAAAACTTTTTTAAAAAGTCTTAAAAATTAAAGTTTTTTAAAGATAAAAATAATAAATGGTCTTTAAAAAAAAGATATATAAAAAAGATATTTATTACATTGAAACCTATTAGAACCCTAGAACTGTGCTAGGCGTAGTCGAGGCCCCGGTCACCAGGCCTACTCGAGGACGAGGCCAAGTTGAGGATGTGGGGTCCGGTCGGCCTACTCGGTCGACGGGCGTAAAGGGTCTGGCTGGGGAGGCGGTGCTCACCATCCGTGTGCCCGGCACCCCCCGTGTGCATGTCTATGATAATTACAAAGTTTCATTAAAATGCTGGAATAAAATATAGTCAATAGTACAAGCAATCTGTTTTCAGAAAGTGATTGGATCCTTTTTAATCTTCTGAATGTGTTGGAAATTAAACTTTCCTTGAACACTGAGCTAGCAAAAACAATAACAGATTTGCAGACCATGCAACGTACACAATGGGCCAGATCACAACGTTAAAGGTAATATGCATATGCCATTTTCCATTTGCGGCTCGCCTTTAACATCTGTATCCCAAGTCGTAACACTTTCGAGCAGCAGCTTGATAACACCAGCATTGTTAAGCGCTGCAGTGTTATTAGCTCCAGGAGTCCATAGGACTCCATGGAGATTGATGAGATCCTGCATAAACGGCGAAATCCAGCCGGGACAGCGGAGGGATATGCAGAGGAATACTGGGAAGTATATGTTCCCAGTGGTCCTCTGCCTGTGGAGCGAGGAAGTGGCAGATCATGCCGCTCTCACCATCTGAGGGTGAGAATGGGATTTTTAGGTGGGTGTAGATTAATGTGCTATAGGATAGTGATGAAGAGCAATCACCAAACACCAGGGGCTCTATCAGCTGGTGTGAGCTAAAATGACAATGCTACAAGAAAAATCTAGCGCGGGCCGACACCCCACCAACAGATCACCTTCTCCATGGTAGTCCGTGTACAAGAGTCATTAGCGCACTCTAGGTAAACGCTAAGACCCGGGCTGAAAACCAGTGCAAAAGCATTGTATGGTTTATAATAAAAAGCGTTCCAGTGCAAATAAGGCTCTTTTTTTTTTTTTTTTTTTTAAATTAATTGGAACCCCAAATTTCGCCTGAAAAATCCAGAAAAATACCTAATAAATTCTAAAAATTCAATAAATAAAAAGGCTTTTTGCTGCGGAATAAAAAAAATAACCGGTTGACTAAATAAAGTATAAAAGCGATAATATTTTTTACATTAAATCCTATGGGCTTCGCACACGGCAGGTTTTCCTATACAATGCATATTCTCACGTTTCCCGAAACAAGCCGGTTTAACTATACAATACATCTTTTACACGTAAACTACATCCGGAGAGCCAAGAGAACACCTGTGCTGCATTCCTTTCAATTGCCTGTTAATTATGGGCAAGGACTTTTGAATTTTTTTTCCTTTTTTCTTGCTTTTCCGTAAGTTAACACCAGGGTTGAGCAGTAGGTAAATTTTTGCAATTAGCGTCGGCATACAATTTGCGAAGGAACCAAACGATCTGTTGGTTAGAATAGCGAAAGTGCTCTGTAGCACTGCCCATGTTAAGTATAGGACCCGGTAAGCACCGTAAGCTCGCGCTACGAATCGGTAATTACCGCGCACTAAGGCTAGGGTCAGACGAACGCATTTTCGCGTTGTCTGTGAAAAAGTGTGTTCGAACGAATGGACGCATTTTTTCACGGAGTACGCGATAGCGGTCATACGATGCGCATTTGCGTTCGTGATTTTGTACGGATCATCAATAAAACACTTTTTGCATCTGGACGTTATGTTGGCCGGACATTAGCAGTGTCTGACATCTCCAAATCACGCACACACGCCGCTAGCGGACGCAGCGCACTCTGTACGACCGTACTAGCGGTTTGACGTTCTCGATAAAATGCGTTCGTTTGCCACTTGCGTTGCGCGGCCGGACTTTCGTGCGACCGTACTTCGTATATTGGCCGTCATTGCCCGTCATTTGCTGCTAGTGCGGCCGTAATTAAGTGCGCCAGAACGCACGTTTAAAGTGCGCTAGTCTGACCCTAGCCTAAGTGGTTTTCACCATTTGTAGCAATAGGCTCTGTTGGTCCGGTGCTAGACTGAATTTAGCTGGTGCTAACACGAAAACAGACTGATGCTAGGGTTAGCTCACACCAGGTGATAGTGCCCAGGGTTGAAAAGACAGTATTCAAACCTGAATAAATTAAGGTGCAAATGGAGAACGAGCTAGTTGGAATAGCTCATCTACACCTGCTAGAGGCACACTAACATCTCCCATACAAACAAGTATAGGAGATGTCAATGTAAAGTAACCCAGCAGAGCTCGCATCTTGGATTGAATAGGTAGAGTTAAATTCTGCATAGCGCTTGAGCAATTATGATGTACGTCTCATTTTAACTTTACATAATTATCCCGTTCGCTTCCAAAAATGTGTACACTATACTTGAGTTTGCATTGTATTATAATGAATGACTTCAACTGGCATAAAAATCTCCATTTGAAAACCATTTCAATGCAAGAATAGTCTGCTCCCTGGAGAGAAATGAAATTCACTGAGCTTTCAGTTAGAAACATAGAAACATAGAAAAATGTCGGCAGATAAGAACCTTTCGGCCCATCTAGTCTGCCCAATTACATGGATACTTTACCTGGATTTATCTTTTGTTTAGGATAGCCTTATGCCTATCCCATGCTTGCTTAAATTCAATTACTGTTTTGGCCTCTACCACTTCTACTGGAAGACTGTTCCATGTATCCACCACCCTCTCAGTAAAATAATGCTTCCTGATGTTACTTTTAAACCTTTGCCCCTCTAATCTAAGACTATGTCCTCTTGTTTTGCTATTTTGTTTCCTTTTAAATATACTCCCTTCCTCTACCTTGTGGATTCCCTTTACGTATTTAAATGTTTCTATCATATCTCCTCTGTCTCGTCTTTTTTCCAAGCTGTACATGTTAAGATCATTAAGCCTTTCCTGGTAACTTTTCTCCTTCAAGCCGTACACCATTTTAGTAGCCCTTCTCTGAACTCTCTCTAAGAGGTCTATATCCTTCTGGAGATACGGTCTCCAGTACTGCACACAGTACTCCAAGTGAGGTCTCACCAGTGCTCTGTACAGTGGCATGAGCACTTCCCTTTTCCTACTGCTAATACCTCTCCCTACACAACCAAGCATTCTGCTAGCATTTCCTGCTGCTCTATTACATTGACTACTTACCCTTAGATCCTCTGAAATAATGACCCCTAAATCCCTTTCCTCAGATGTTGAGGTTAGGACTGTATCAAATATTCTATATTCAGCCCTTGGGTTTTTACGTCCCAGGTGCATTATCTTGCACTTATCCACGTTAAAACTCAATTGCCACAACTCCGACCATTTTTTTAGTTTACCTAAATCATTTGTCATTTGGCTGATCCCTCCAGGAACGTCAACCCTGTTGCAAATCTTTGTGTCATCAGCAAAAAGACATACTTTTCCATTAATACCTTCTGCAATATCACTAATAAAAATATTAAAGAGAATGGGTCCAAGTACTGACCCCTGAGGTACCCCACTGGTAACAAGACCTTGTGCCGAATAAACTCCATTTACCACAACCCTCTGTTGTCTGTCACTCAGCCACTGCCTAATCCAGTCAACAATATTGGAATCTAAACTCAAAGATTGCAATTTATTGATAAGCCTTCTATGCGGAACAGTATCAAAAGCCTTACTGAAATCTAAATAAGCAATGTCTACTGCACCACCTGTGTCTATTATTTTTGTTACCCAATCAAAAAAATCAATAAGATTAGTTTGGCATGATCTCCCTGAGGTAAACCCATGTTGTTTCTGATCCTGTAATCTATGTGTTTTTAGATGTTCAACAATCCTTTCCTTTAACATGGTTTCCATTAATTTCCCCACTACTGACGTAAGACTAACTGGCCTATAGTTCCCCGATTCCTCCCTACTACCCTTCTTGTAAATGGGCACAACATTTGCTAATTTCCAGTCTTCTGGGACGACTCCCGTTAACAAGGATTGGTTAAATAAATCTGTTAACGGTTTTGCTATTACATCACTGAGCTCTTTTAATAATTTAGGGTGGATCCCATAATAGATGGTATTATTGTGAAGAAGCTACAAAGAGCAATATGGGCCCAAATGTTGAGTTCCTTCTGTCTCCCACATACCTGTATATCCCTACCTACAATTTTTGGATATTTTTTTTATCAGATTCTTAATACAGAACATGAAAACTGAATCCCTAAATACACTTTTTCATAAAGTAAATTATGGGCTATATTATACCCTTTAAATCCATTATAGAAAGGTTTTTATTTTTAACATGCACAGTAATTATAATTTATTGATTTTCAGTGGCATTTTTCAAATATTCCTGGGCTGTCCTGCATTAATTTTACTATGATTACTCATGTCAATATGTATTTTACCATATTGAAGGCCTGCTGGCAAAATGGTAATTTTCACTTTTTCTTCTTTGTAGTTTTTAATGAATAATTTGAGAAAAGTTATGTTTTATGTTCATCCCAGTATATGTAGGATAATACATCAAACAGGTTTAATGCAACTGGAACACTGTTTTATTGCTCACAACGCAGGAGGTTTATGTTAATTAGCCTGATGTCAGTTGGAGCTGCACCAGCAATCATTTATTTTAGGGCTTCAGTGCTTCCAAGCAATTGAGGCCCTGTTCACACCTGGGCATTTTACACTGCGTTCCTGCGTGCTGTAAAACGGCAAACATGGAAATCCCATGCTTGCTGGTTTTTCACGTTTGCACGATACGCGCACCAAAAACGTGCATATTGCGTGCATATGAAAAACGCTGAGGTGTGAACCCAGCCTTAAGTCTGGTGTCAGATGCCCGTCTGGCTACCTTGCTCAGCGCTGCAAGGCTCGATCCTTCTATAGAGGATTGCACTTTGCAGCTCCGTCAACACGCGTCCTAGCGCTTTGACAGAGAGGCTCTCTAGACGTCTGCAGCACGGCTGCTGTTGCACGCGCAATTCGTGTGCGCGCAACAGCGTGTGGCTGGCCCCGTCTCAGCGTCACAACGCTGCGACGGATGTCGGAAGCCACGTCAGTACAGGCGCACCTAGTGCACTCGTCTGACACTGGCCTTAGAGTTTATCTTTTTCTCAGGAAGCACAACACTCAAACGAAGAAATATGAATTTTACATTACTAGGCTTTGTAGTACAAAACACAATAAGATATATCTGCACTAACCTACAGGACGCAAGCTGCTGATGCTACAAAGGGAAAAAAAACTTAATGGTGCTAGGTTTTTGGGATTTAGACTCCTGTCTGTGTAAATACAATGGGCCCTATTCTCTACCTAAACAATAAAATGGGGATGCTAATGGAGGACACCTTTGCATACAGGTATCCCTGTAGCTTACCCATTTTAGCGTTAGATTTTGGGGCAGAAGCTACCACAGCACCTTGCCCCAGAATGAAGCACTGCTCTCTGTGATACCCGCAGCAGCGCAGAAGCACTGCCGTGAGTATCCCCTCCTAGAGTCCATAATACTCCATGAAGGGTTGCTCTAGCGGTCTGCGAGCCCTACGTAATCTTGTTCCCGTGGAGTTATCACAGAGTGAGACTAGGAACTATTTGCGACCAGGAGAAGCGACGGATAGGGTCTCCGTTCACACCGCGGGATGAGAGGTGAGTATCGGATCTATTGGGGGGTTTTTAAGGGATGCTAAAAGATTTTGCAAAATGCGGAATCATTCAGCACCAGCTTTTGGCTGTGGCTGTAGCTAACATTTTGGCTTGCGCATCAGTGTGGTAATTAGCGCTAGTACTTTGTAATACCTTAATTATCTTAACACTAATTAATAATTGCGCTTTCCATACTAAGTATAAGATGCGCAAAATACAGTAAGCTTGCAGAAGATAGCGCAATCACCGATGTGCCAAAGGATTTCTTACAGGTTTAATGTAATTAAGGTAATATCGAGGGCATGTGTTGAAGTCACTTATCCTGTTGGTACGCTTACTCATTCGAATGCTTCCATTAGCGTTCACAAGGGAATAGTGCCCTATATGTGGCAGGAAAGGTGTATTCATTACAGTGGCACAATTTGAGGGCTTAATGTCCACATGTGCCAGCATACAGTGGGTAGCAAAAGTCTACACACCCCTGATAAAATGTCAGGTTTCTGTGATGTAAAAAAATGAGTCGAAGATAAATCATTTCAGAACCTTTCCCACCTTTAATGTGTCCGATAAACTGTACAACTCAGTGAAAAACAAACTGAAATATTTTATGTGAAGGAAAAAATAAATGAATAAAATAATATGGTTGCATAAGTTAATCCTTAACTAATACTTTGTTGAACCACCTTTTGATTTTATTACAGTACTCAGTCTTTTTTGGGTATAAGTCTATCAGCATGGCACATCTTGACTTGGCAATATTTGCCCACTCTTCTTTGAAAGAACACTCCAAATCTGTCAGATTGCGAGGACATCTCCTGTGCACAGCCCTCTTCAGATCACTCCACAGATTTTCGATTGGATTCAGGTCTGGGGTCTAGCTGGGCCATTCCAAAACTTTAACCTTCTTCCGGTGAAGCCATTCCTTTGTTGATTTGGATGTATGCTTTGGGTCATTGCTGTGCTCAAAGATGAAATTCCTTTTCATGTTCAGCTTTCTAGCAGAAGTCTGAAGGTTTTGTGCCCAAATTGACAGGTATTTGGAACTGTTCATAATGCCCTCTACCTTGACTAAGGCCCCAGTTCTAGCTGAAGAAAAACAGCCCCAAAGCACGATGCTGTCACCACCATACTTCACTGTGGGTATGGTGTTCATTTGGTGAAGTTCAGTGTTGTTTTTGCGCCAAACATATCTTTTAAAATTATGGCCAAAAAGTTCAGCCTTTGTTTCATCAGACCATAACACATTTTTCTACGTGTTTGAAAGACTTAAGTTGTGTTTTTCCAAAATTTAGCTGGGCTTGGATGTTTTTCTTCGTAAGAAAAGGCTTCCATGTTGCCGCTTTACCCCATAGCCCAGACATATGAAGAATACGGGAGATTGTTGTCACATGTACAACGCAGCCAGTACTTGCCAGATATTCCTGCAGCTACTTTAATGTTACTGTAGGCCTCTTGGCAGCCTCCATGACCAGTATTCTCCTCGTCTTTTCATCACGTTTGGGGGACGTCGAGTTCTTGGTAATGTCACTGTTGGGCCATATTTTCATCACTTGATGATGATGGTCTCCACTGTGTTCCAATGCCTTGGAAATTCTTGTGAATGCTTCTCCTGACATACCTTTTAACAATGAGATCCCTCTGATGCTTTGGAAGCTCTCTGTGGACCATGGCTTTTGCTATAGGATGCGACTAAGAAAATGTCAGGAAAGACCTACTAGAACAGCTGAACTTTATTTGGAATTAATCAGAGGCACTTTAAATGATGGCAGGTGTGTACTGACGCTCATTTAACATGATTTGAATGTGATTGCTTAATTCTGAACACAACTACATCCCCAGTTATAAGAGGGTGTGGACACTTATGCAACCATATTATTTTAGTTTTTTATTTCCCTCCACCAAAAATATTTCAGTTTGGTTTGTCAATTGAGTTGTACAGTTTATAGATCACATTAAAGGTGGGAAAAGTTTTACATCACAGAAACCTGACATTTTAACAGGGGTGTGTAGACTTTTGCTTTTTCCACTGTACCAGTATTTGTCCAAAATTCTGAAGTGGCTTGAAAAGATAGATGTTGTACTAGACACCCCTGTAGATTTTAGCATTGACCAACTACCCTTTGTAAATTTGTGCCTGCCTACAATCTGTACTGCCAGAAAGGTTAACAGAACTTCAGCTAACCATTTCTAATCAAACTGATATTGAGGAAGTACATCTTCCTCATAGGCAGACTCTATGTAGAGAGAGGGGGCAGAGAAAGTGTTAGGAACCTAACTCGGGGACACAAACAGTCATAGAAAGACCCATGCCCACATTACTCCTGCTGTGCCTTGAAGCTTGGCCAGGCTTTATTCCTGCTTTACATGAGTGAGCCAGTCCAGGTTTCATGTTGGTCTGACTGAAAAAATAGACAGGTGCTTCTACATGCAGCCCCATAAATCATGGACTTCCTATATAAGGGTGCTATCTCAGTTTTATTATGACTTTGCATTACTCTTGTTAATGGTGCAATCTGCAGTCTATGTTTCTGTTTACCATGCCTCAACAATACCATTCTGTATTGTTATCATGATCCTGTGCTCCTCATCGTGACTGTCATCGCTGTTAACCCCTCTGACCCTGCCATATTTGTGTTCTATGCCTGCCTTTTTGTTCTTTCTAGATCCTGTGTTTGTAATTGTAAATAAACCTCCAGCATTCCTCTGCATCCTGCATCTTTGTGCAGTTTGCCCCCTTATTCATTTGGCCAGCAATTTACCATCCCACACCATGACCATGACAGAAAGACTACAATCATTATGGGTGGGTGATATCATTTCAATAGCCCACTTGCAATTTTGTACATATATATATATACTTTTAGCAGGTAACCCGCAAAATAAAGGGTATAACACTATCAGTATCTCCTCTTTTCTTGCATGAGATGTATATTCCATCTGGTATGAATCGCTAAGAAGTGGTTTTAGCCTGAAAAGATTGTGAAATACGAACTATTTTCAGCAGGATTTGAAACTATCCATAAAGATTTTGGATGAGAGAAGAAAAATATAAGTATTCCTTTTATCCATAAAACTGGTATAATTTGAGATAATCTGCACAGTATTTGGCTTTTTATTCTCATATTTAGCGCAACACCAACATTTTATTTTATTTTTGACTATTTCTGAATTTTGTGGATATCAGGGTGGTGTGTGCCGCTCATTTAGAAGAGGTGTTTTTTCAGTATTACCCACCTTTCTATACAATCATTATCAAACCACTTGAAAATAGTTTGACCTAGACTGGAAGTACAATCTCCACATTCTACATGTGCCCTCAGCCAGTTGTAGTTAAGCTGATTGAAAGTTTAAAAATGTATGAATGATGTAGATCTGTAACAAAATATATATAAGCAGAAATAAAGGAATACACATTAGCATATACTAGTGCAGAATACATACAGGGTTATCCAAAGAGATCCGAATTGCTTGAGAAAGGTAACCGAAGGTTACCTTTCTTGACCATTCGGCTATCCAGAGAGCAGGCAATTCGCCAAATCCTAGCGAATTGCCTGAACATACGGTGCCTGTTCGGTGCCTGTTCGAGGGCAGTGAAAACCCCATGAAAAAGCACTGCTTCGGCTATTCAGAGAACACAAACCAGCAGTGAACGGTTCCCCTAATGCCCTGCCATTCGGTGGTTTAATTCGGCAAGTTAATTCAGGAGAATCCCATAGACTTCAATGTTAAAAATATTACTGTTTTAATTCAATATCTAATAAACCGTTCATTGTAAAATTCTGCAGTAAAGAGTCTCTTTATTTATAGATTTTTTCGGATACTTTAAGCATTTTTCAGATTTTTTTTTTTTTTCCAGTTTACTTATTTTTTCTGTAACAGCCCTTTTTATTATCATTCCCTGGATCTCCTGTGTAAATTTCAGACATTTTCGCTTAGTAGTTTCTTTGCAAACAGCGTTTCAATTTCACATTCATACAAACGGTTTTGCTAATTTATTCACCTCCCTCTGTCGGCTTTTTCTCGGCTGCTTCGGCTGCTTCGGCTGCGTGTGATCGGCTCCTGCTCGATGGGTTTATCCAGACGTTTTTGTGGCTTTTGAGCTTTCATTCGGTGGGTTTTGCGGTTAGTTTTCATCGGGTTTGCGGCAGCTTTTCCCTGCAATTCGGGGACCCTGTGGCGTTTGCTGAATACACCGCAGGGTCACCGAAATGGGATCGGCAAAAGGAACCGAATTGAAGAGAACGAAAAGTCACCGAACGTGCGGTGACTTTTCGAATCTCTTTGGATAACCCTGTTAATTTCTTTGTGATCCCTTATTTATGGATATGCATTTTATTTTATAAATCACCATCATTTGCCCAGTTAAAGCTTTCAAACCTTAACTACTACCATTAATTCAACTGACTAGGATGCAACCATTAATATATGTAAAAATATATCAAATATGTGTAAATATATAGTGTATATATTCATAACTATTATACATAGCAAAAACTCAATTTCTACTCTCTTTGATATAGTTTTGACTAACCTTGAACCATTTAATTATGTCCTCTAAAGTTTGTTTTAAGCATACTCAATTCAAAAGAATTATAGATGATAGAAAGTAAAGTATTAGGTGTCCCTTGACATATTAACAACACATTCAACACTCTCAGAGTTAAGGTTTACTGAGTGACAAAGGTTGCTAGAAATGTTACTTCCTTTTTTCTGCACACTACAAATAGAACTAGAACACGTGTTACACTATTGTAAAACATTAATCTAATGAGGCAGACAATTTTAGTTGCAACCGTCTTTTTTCTTTCCCAGTGCTTTACAAGCAAAATTTCCCTTTTCATCTTTTTCCATGTTATTCAGGTTAATAACGAAGCCCATTCCTGAATGGAACATGGGCCAAATTCAGCCTTTAAGCTGTACTCTACTGCCATCACAAAAATCAGATGTCATTATGTCGGCATGAAACATTTAAAAAATTTATTCCAAAACAGGAAGACATAAAAAAAACAGAACATACCTTTGAGAGATTTCTACTTCGCTTCAGAAGACTGTATCCATTTGCCAATATATTCATGTAGCAACAAAATATGCTGATATTCTTTGTCGTCTTTTCTAGCGATAAATTACACAGAAAATAAACTTCCTTTAACAAAAAGCCGAACCCGAAACAACTGTATGAAATAATTAAAAAAGTGAGTGACTCGTAAGATAGGAGGAGCGACAAAAAAAGGGAAATGAAAATGAAAAAAAAACGTTTACAGGAAACCATAAAAAAATCTGCAACAAGTGGTATTGCCTTTGCATACTTATGTAAGATATCAAACTTAAGATATCTGAGCCGATTCTATACATAAAAAATATATTTCATGAAGCATATTGCTAGAGATAATTTGGTTCCCTAATTTTGGAAATTAAAATAAGTTCACCCCTCCCCACTGCTCTTAAAGGGCAGTATTACAATGTTGGTGCTAACTTAACCAGAGCTGCTGTAAACTTAAAACCTCCGTAGGCTATAATGGCTCTGGGAAGTTTACAACAGCTCTGGTTAAGTTAGCACCAACTATGTAATATGGCCCATAGTCTATGGAGCTGTTTAGTTTACAACAGCTCTGGTTAAGTTAGCACCAGCTATGTAATACTGCCCCAAGATGTTGAGCCAACATCTGGAACCATTATACATTTATAGAATTTGGGGTTTACAAATAAATCAAGGATTTAGAAACATAGAAACATAGAAAATGTCAGCAGATAAGAACCTTTCGGCCCATCTAGTCTGCCCAATTACATGGATACTTTACCTGTATTTATCTTTTGTTTAGGATAGCCTTATGCCTATCCCATGCTTGCTTAAATTCAATTACTGTTTTGGCCTCTACCACTTCAACTGGAAGGCTGTTCCATGTATCCACCACCCTCTCAGTAAAATAATGCTTCCTGATGTTACTTTTAAACCTTTGCCCCTCTAATCTAAGACTATGTCCTCTTTGCTACTTTGTTTCCTTTTAAATATACTCCCTTCCTCTACCTTGTGGATTCCCTTTACGTATTTAAATGTTTCTATCATATCTCCTCTGTCTCATCTTTTTTCCAAGCTATACATGTTAAGATCATTAAGCCTTTCCTGGTAACTTTTCTCCTTTTCTTTTTTTTTTTTGAGAAAGGATTTTACCAGGAAGGATACATTAAGATTTCTCTTGTTTTCAAGTATGTCCTGGGTGGCGAGTATGTACCGTTAGGTGTCTTGCCAAGGACACTTACTGGAGAGGTTGCTCGCTGGGATTTAACCCATGACTCCACAGGCTCTCTCCATGCAGAGCAGTGACATTACCTCTACTCCACCCAGCCGGTACACCATTTTAGTAGCCCTTCTCTGAACTCTCTCTAAGATATCTATATCCTTCTGGAGATACGGTCTCCATTCATGTACACAGTACTCCAAGTGAGGTCTCACCAGTGCTCTGTACAGTGGCATGAGCACTTCCCTTTTCCTACTGCTAATACCTCTCCCTACACAACCAAGCATTTCCTGCTGCTCTATTACATTGACTACTTACCCTTAGATCCTCTGAAATAATAACCCCTAAATCCCTTTCCTCAGATGTTGAGGGTAGGACTGTATAAAATATTCTATATTCAGTAGACATGTGCATTCGTTTTAGTACTAAAACGATTTAGTCCGAATTTTGGGATAATTTAGTTTTAGTATGACTCAAGAGAAACGAAACTGCTCAGTACAAAAAACGAAAGAAACTAAAATAAAATGCATTAAATTTTAGTTTCAGTCCTATTGGTGATATTATATTGATGAGTGAAGGAGACCAGCAATGAAGAGCGCAACATCGCAACATCCGAAGTTCTGCACCCTCCACATGCCAATGCAGGAGATGTTCTATACAGAGAGGGACATTAATTCAGGAGGATGTTCTATATATTATACAGAGAGGGGTATTAATTAATGCAGGAGGATGTTCTAAACATTATACAGAGAGGAGCCTTTTTTTTAGCCCTTTAAATCCAGTGGCTGTGAGCGCTGAGATCGGCTGCTTGTTACATTATCTCTCAGAACAATGTATCAGGCTCAGCTGTTACAGTAACTGACTGCTGCTCATCACAGCGCTCAGAGTTTCAGTAAAACAAGGAAATAATATTGTTCTAACGTCTTATATATAAAAATATTATTTACTAGTTTTACTGAAACTCTGAGCGCTGTGATGAGCAGCAGTCAGTTACTGTAACAGCTTTGCCTGACACTGGGCAGTATTACAATGTTGGAGCTAACTTAACCAGAGCTGTTGTAACTGAAAACCTCCATAGGCTATAATAGCTCTCGGAAGTTTACAACAGCTCTGGTTAAGTTAGCACCAGCTATATAATATGGCCCACATTGTGCTGAGAGTGAGAGATACTGTAACAAGCAGCGATCTCAGCCCTCTGAGGAGCCAGTACAATTGTAATTGTATCCACTGGTTTTCGGATGAATGAAATTAGTTTTCATACTAAAGAACTGAAAACGAATTTCTTTAGCAACTAAATAAATTGCATTTTAGTACTAATGCATTAGTTCAAAACGAAATTTTGTGCTGTGCACATGTCTAATATTCAGCCCTTGGGTTTTTACGTCCCAGGTGCATTATCTTGCACTTATCCACATTAAAACTCAATTGCCACAGCTCCGACCATTTTTTTAGTTTACCTAAATCTTTTGTCATTTGGCTGATCCCTCCAGGAACGTCAACCCTGTTGCAGGTGCCTATTTGACATAACTCATAAGTTATAGGCATTTTCAGTCTAAACAAATATATTCAGACCTCCGTCATGCATTGCTTGCACTCATTATAAAATGGACCTGACTAAAGCAAATGTCACTATTCCATGCAACTGTCACAGTTTTCCCTAGGATCTATGGTACTGGTCCCTGTATACAGATTTCTATCTACCTTTCCGATCCTTAGATGGTCAGCAAAACTATCTAATACCGGTGAGCAAACAGTAATATAACCGCAAAGGGTTAACAGACACCAGATAATGATGTTATACTTGGTCAGTAGGATAGCGGAGGTCTTAGCACCAGGAGAGGTAATCAACCGCATGCCACAGTCAGTACACAGAAAGTTTCTCATTCAGATCAGCAGGGGCTGAATGCCAACTTTTGGCCCAGGGGGCAAGTACAACCCAGAGGCCTGTAGTGCAGCAACTCAGGCCCTTGTTTAAATAAAAACAAACATGGGAAGCAAATTTAGTAATAAATAACATTGGACCCATCCCATTATTTTTTTACAACCCCACAGCAGACAGGCCCCTCAATTTATTGTCCCCACAGCAGGCAGGCCCCTCATTTATTGTCCCCACAGCAGGCAGGTCCCTCAATTTATTGTCCCCACAGCAGACAGGCTCTTCAATTTATTGTCCCCATACAGCAGGCAGGCCCCTCAATTTATTGTCCCCATAGCAGGCAGGCCCTTCAATTTATTGTCCCTATACAGCATACAGGCCCCTCAATTTATTGTCCCCATACAGCAGGCAGGCCCCTCAATTTATTGTCCCACAGCAGACAGGCCCCTCAATTTTTTTTCCCCATACAGCAGGCAGGCCCCTCAATTCATTGTCAACATACAGCAGGCAGGCTCACCAATTTATTGTCCCCACAGTAGACAGGCCCCTCAATTTATTGTCCCCATACAGCAGGCAGGTCCCTCAATTTATTGTCCCCATGCAGCAGACAGGCTCCTCAATTTATTGTCCCTTTTCAGCAGGCAGGTCCCTCAATTTATTGTCCCCACAGCAGACCGGCCCCTCAATTTATTGTCCCCATACAGCAGGCAGGTCCCTCAATTTATTGTCCCCATACAGCAGACAGGCTTCTCAATTTTATGGAAATATGGGGAGAGTATACTAACTTGACACCGGTTCTGTAGTGTGTAGACCGTGTATGCTGCTGCTCTCCAGAGATAGTATGGCAATGCACTGCTATTGCCTGGTTTAATTGACAAAAAGTGGGGATTAATCTCTGTTTGGGCGCTGCTCACATGAAAAGGGTGAATCACGACCCTTCTACTGAGAGATGATCAATAGTCCTTGGATGGCAACATGCACATCAACACTTATGTAATGAATCTCGTGTATAGATGATATCATGCTTTATACGTATTATGGGGTGAGGCTATTAAGCATTCAAGGGGTTTATGTACATGTGACTAATTATTTATACGAGCTGTAAGGTGTAGCTGCTATGCCTTCAAGGGGTCTGCATACAATAGACTGATTATTCACACAAGCAGGGGGTGTAAAAACGTTTTCAGTGTTACCCGTATAGTTACATATGCATGAACATTTCTACATGGTATGTCCCTTGTCTCCAAGTTATGCACAAAATTGTTTCGTAGTGGAGCACTCTTATATGCAATGTGTTACAGGGATATACAAAGAAACGTATTACAGATACAGGAGAAGGTTTTTTTACTGTTAAGGTCTGTATCTGCACAAATGTTTGTCTATTTTAAGGTCTCACAGTTCCTTATGCGTTACTGCCACCTGGTGGTCAGAGTTCAATGTTCAGGCGGTTGTTCAAACAAAACAATTTTGCTGTTGTTCCTTCCAGTCATCTGTGACGGGTCCGGACCTCATGTTAGTGAAAGGAGACAGAAAAAACTGATTCCATAGTGCATACTGTCATACTAGGAAAATGAAAAAGTAGTTGTAACGATTTCCAACTCGCGTGGACAGGAGCCGCTACTTCTATCACGCTCACTCTTATGCGCCTATCTGGCCCATAAAGGTGGCCAGCAGCCCTTCTTTGACCTCCTTTCTCCTTGTGTGCTGCAGTCGTTTGTCAGCTGGGCTGGAGTCCTCGTGGAATGTACGCTGGAAGCCTCCCAGTGGTGGGTCTGCACTGCGCAGTAATCACAGGATGCATGGGTGTACAATAAAATAAGAAGGGATTTATTAAGAATACAAATGATAAAACAAACAAATTGGGGATTATCCAGAACGCGTTTTGCCGATATGGCCTCTTCAACTGGATAATCCCAATGAGTGAATGTCTGTTTTTTATATGCTATTCGGTAGGTCTGTCCGCTGATTGGTTACCCGGAGTTTTCGTTTAGTTTTCCGCGCGGATTTCATTGCGTATGCGTATTCGTTTCGTTTTTTCTCCTCAATTTATTGTCCCCATACAGCAGACAGGCCTCTTAATTTATTTTCCCCCCCAGCAGACAGGCCCCTCAATTTATTGTCCCCACAGCAGACAGGCCCCTCAATTTATTGTCCCCATACAGCAGGCAAGCCCCTCAATTTATTGTCCCCACAGCAGACAGGCCCTTCAATTTATTGTCCCCACAGCAGACAGGCCCCTCAATTTATTGTCCCCATACAGCAGGCAAGCCCCTCAATTTATTGTTCCCACAGCAGACAGGCCCCTCAATTTATTGTCCCCATGCAGCAGACAGGCCCCTCAATTTATTGTCCCCATACAGCAGGCAGGCTCCTCAATTTATTTTCCCCATACAGCAGGCAGGTCCCTCAATTTATTGTCCCCACAGCAGACAGCAGGCAGGTCCCTCAATTCATTGTCCCCACAGCAGACAGGCCCCTCAATTCATTGTCCCCATACAGCAGGCAGGTCCCTCAATTTATTGTCCCCTCAGCAGACAGGCCCCTCAATTAATTTTATTTCTCCCCCCTCTCATTCATCCTGAGTGCAGGTGCAGGGACACAAAATACAGAGGAGGAGGTAGTTGTTCATCAGACAGTGGGCCAAGCACCATTCACTGGGTTTCTGCCGGCCTGGCCTCTGTCTGATGTGCAGTGTTAACAGCTCCTCCACTGGCTGCTCCTTTACGCAGGCTGGCTGACTCCGTCTGCATCTGCAGCCCCTTCCTCTACTGCATTCCCTATGGCGGCTAAGCATCATATGGTGAAGCAGGGGGCGGCGCCAATACAGTGTGCCTTTCCCAGCTTGTGTTTTGAATCTGGGAGGCACGCTGTAGCACTTAGCTGTCCGCTGCTGCCTGAGATGGGAGCATTGCGGCGGCCCGGGGAACATTTGCCCCCCGGCCCAGTCCACCCCTGCAGATCAGGGTTGGTTCATAGAGCGGTTACTCAGACTTGCAGGGAATCATACACATAAAGGGTTAGTCGTGAATAGTCAAAAGTTGATACACAATGTGGGTAGTCAGGAATAGCCAAAGTCGGTACACAATGCGGCTAGTCAGGAATAGCCAAAGTCAAACACACAGAAGATCGCCAAGATATGTGAGAGCACTGAAGGGATGTGAAACCACATCAGGGCACTGGAGTAAGTGACCGCAGCGATCCACTCTTCACTCGGCGGCCGGCCAGCGAGCAGCAAGGAGGACACTGCCGGGGGCCGAGTATCACCGGCGTGGGATGTGACAGCAACATTTTCCTTTACATTAGGAAAGAAGAGGTGCTTCACAGCCACAGCTTAGCTAGAACTTGTAATCTAGCTCTGGTAGACTATGGCTGTGATGCACCTCATCCTTAATAATGTCATCACTATAATGGCTTTATAACGCTATATTTTTTTAATATAGCAGGTTTAGATCGCCACAGGAAAAACAACAATGAAAAATATCCTTGTTAAAACTGATAGAATGCACTAGGAAAACTGAACAAAAAGTTCAGGAAAAAAGTACCGTTAGGGCACCGTAATAGACTCTGAAGGAACCCTACAAAATTAGTAAAATGGTAATTTTATTAAAGCAAACCACACAACATTACAAATATAAACAAACAACAAGGACATACATCTAAAACCACATCTAGTGAAAATATGGTAGCGATAATATTACAAAATTAATGAACTGGGAGGTAATACACTGTGATACACTTGTGATGATAATAATTCCTCCCGCGAATTAACGCTGGGATGTTGGTGGTGTTGATTGTAATCACGACTCTCTATCAAAAGCGGGCTGACCTACTCGAATAACTGCACCACGAAAATGGTAATTTGACAATCGAATGATGATAAGTGGTACAGTGTGAGTAGTGTACTGGAGTCAGTAGATTATAAAAGACTTTATAATCCAGCTATTATCTTTTGTCCTGACACATAATTTCTTTCTATTTGACGGTAAAATTTATCGCCAAAAAGTAGGGACTCCGATGGGAACCTCTTGCGCCCCAATTTACGCTAATCTTTATCTGGGTTGGTGGGAGGAAGAGTTCATTTTTGGTTTGAAGATGATAAAATTCCATGAGCATATTGTCATGTGGAAACGCTATATAGATGATATATTGATTTTCTGGAGAGGTGACGTGAGCTCATTTGAAGAATTTATGGCCGATCTTAATAACAATCAATTGAATTTAAAATTCACTTATGATACAAATACGATCTCGATGAACTTTCTGGACATCTGCATATTGAAAAACAATAATCTAAATCCTCATACGAGTCTCTATCGAAAGCCGACCGCAACGAACAGTTTCCTACGATGGGATAGTTTTCATCCTAGACCTTTAAAAAAAGGAATCCCGATAGGTCAATATTTGAGACTGCGAAGAATTTGCAGTTCAGAGATAGAATTTAAGGAGAAAGCCAAAATGCTGAGAAAAGCTTTTAAAGAAAAAGGCTATCCTAATAGAACTCTTAAAAGAGCATACAAAAGAGCGCTTCTCTGTTCACGGGAAAACCTGCTGATCGACACAAAAAAGTCAAAGGATGACTCTAACATCAGATTGAATGGAAATTTTGATATTGGCTGGGAAAAAGTTAAAGAGATCTGTAACAGCTTTTGGCTTATCCTCGAGCAGGATAGACATTTGAAAAAGAAAATTTCATCGTCCGTATCTATGACAGCGAGAAGAGCTAAGAACCTTAATGATTTATTAGTTCAGAGTCACTTTCAAAGATCAAAAATACATGAATCTAACTGGCTACAGAATCCTCTTAAAGGAATAATGTGGAAGATGTAAGGCTTGCAAGTTTATCTCTAAGAACTCAAAAACCTTCCATAATCATGATAATTCTAAATCCTATATGGCTAATAACTTTTACAACTGTAAAAGTAAGGGAGTAGTGTATCAAATCACCTGTACCTGTGGGGCTAAATATATCGGTAAAACGATAAGGGAATTTAGAACCCGTATCTTGGAACATGCCAGATCTATTAACTATATAAAAGAGACACCTATCTCTAGACATATTAAAACCGTACATGGAGGCATAGTATCGAATTTGCAGTTCAAAGTTATAGACCAAATACGCCCAGGACCACGTAAAGGTAACTGGGATGTTAGGCTAAGACAGAGGGAGGCCCTTTGGATATATCGTTTAGGTACCCTGTTTCCACAGGGTCTCAACGAAGGTTTTACTTTTGCACCGTTTATAGGAAAATGATTTCCCTTATGGACTTATGGTTCTCTTTACAACTAATTGTACTGTAATTTAATATTCGAATCTCTCCGCTAAGAGCTGATTATTTTATTCTAATAAGGAACTTAATTATCTCATTATAAATTCTCTGGCTAACTCCATTGATAATGATTGGTTTTGATTCATCAAAAACATGCCATGCTTGGAAGGTGTCCAAATGTTTACACCATATTATATAATCGGGTTGATTTTTATCATAATAAATGGACATCTATATACAAAAATGATCAATTGGCTAGTATGTATATGTAGATGTGTTCACGTCCCGCTATACGGTAGTCTTAATGCCACATGCTGGATATAATAGACTGACCCGCATGTGAGCTTAGGCCGTGGGGATCTCCGTGAATATCGAAAGAATTTTCTTGACGCATGCGCGGTTGATAGATGCTCGGGTATGGAACGCATATACATCCATGAGCTATGACACGCACGTCAGTTCTTCGTCCACGCTCCCAATCAATTAAAGCTAATTAACAGCAGCTGCCTTTAAGGGATCTTTGAGAGAATAAAAAGTGAATGGCGGAGAGAAAGCTTCACAATAATTCGCTCCTGATGAAGAAAGCATAAGCTTTTGAAACGCATTGAGCCATTAACTAATATGTTTTAACAGGTTGTTGGGTTTAATTCCCATGTTGGTGTCTGTTGGCGATCTAATTTATTTTGAATTATAAGGAAGTAAGCCTGTGGTCTTTTTAAGTGGCTTTGTTGATCGCTGCAGTGCAACTTTGAGAATTGATTAACTAAGATGTAATACTTTTGCAATTGTGAGAGCTGATTAATCGAGACGAAATACCTTTGCAACTTTGAGAACTGATTGACTGTGATAAAATACCTCTTCAACTCTGAGAACTGATTGAGACAAAATATCTTTGCAACTCTGAGAACTGATTGAGACGAAATAACTCCGATATATTTCACATGCTATAAACATAAAAACGGAAAATCTTTTTCTTGAGATTCCTGATATGAATCATTTATGCACGTAAAACTTGATGTGTATCTACGTTAATGATACAAGGATCCATTTATTTGAAGGGTGGGATACCCGGTCAATGATCAATGGAGTAATCTTGCCGGGGTTACAAGCGGAGCAAGTTTATCATTGCTATATTGTTATTCTTATCCCTCTCTAGGCTATATAGAGTTGATGCCTTCTATAGCAATGCTGGGTGGAGTAGAGGTAACATCACTGCTCTGCATGGAGAGAGCCTGTGGAGACATGGGTTCGATCCCGTCAAGAGCTCCTCTCCAGTAAGTGTCCTTGGGCAACACACCTAACGGTACATACTCACCACCCAGGACATACTTGAAAACAAGAGAATTCTCAATGTATCCTTCCTGGTAAAATCCTTTCTCAAAAAAAATAAAAATGAAGAGCGCAACATCGCAAAGCTACAGAAAAAGTTTGTATGTGTAATCCTTCCTGACCTTTACCCAAAAATCTAACAGTGATAGAGCTCCAGAATACTCACTTGCAGCACAGACAGCCAGCACAGGAGACAAAACCTTTACTTAACCCTTGCATGTCTATTTGACAGACGAGATGATAAAAGCAGCTGGAGAAGGAAAACATTCAAATAAGTCACACTGAAAGCGAATGACAGAGTATAACAGGGAGGGCTGGATAGTAAAGACCCCTAAATATCAAGCAGCGCTGGGAGAAGAGAGAGACTTTGGTGGATACATGGAACAGTCTTCCAGTTGAAGTGGTAGAGGCCAAAACAGTAATTGAATTTAAGCAAGCATGGGATAGGCATAAGGCTATCCTAAACAAAAGATAAATCCAGGTTAAGTATCCATGTAATTGGGCAGACTAGATGGGCCGAAAGGTTCTTATCTGCCGACATTTTTCTATGTTTCTATATACATCTATACCAGATACCGTACAATCCTTACACGCATGATATTGGAGATACCCTTCTCTCGGTCTCTGTGGGTGATATTTCTAACAAATTAGGGAACCTGAGTGAGGACTAACCTGCTTTACTTGTTAAACAATCAAGATGCAGGTTCTCAGCACATTTCAATGTGCAAAGTGATAATTGCAATTTGTATATTCTTAACATTGATTTATCTAAATGCAACACTCGTTCTACTTTGAGAATTGATTCAACTGAGATGTAATACTCTGATGTATTTTGCATGCTATAAATACATTAAATTTATCTCTTGAGATTTCCAACATGCTTACACCGGATATGCATCGGTGCCAATGATATAAGGATCCACTTGTTGCAAGGCGGGACATTTGGTCGATGACGAATGAAATAATTATTGTTACAATCTTTCATTATCGTCATATTGTTATCCCTTTACTTACTGTATAGAATAGTTGCTTTTTGCTTATCTCTGTATTATCAACTCTACAATCTGACCAATACCCATCCATATCGATAACGCCAATCCATGATAATCACCGTCAAAAATAGCTCCTATGTATTATACATGATCTTGGAGACATCTCCTCGTTGGCTATTGAGGTCGATATACCTTAACAACTAAGGGAATAAGACTGGTTGTGTTTACCATCTTGACAATCAATATATGGGTTTCTGGCGGTCTGTTGCGCCAAATCTACAGTTGAATCTACCATTGTGCTGATCATCTGACGTAATTTACACTAATTATATGGTTGTTATTACATTTATATGGTGAAGGCACGTTGACACATCTATCCATCATCGAGTATGAGAGGTTTCTCTAAACAGCCCTGGAGTTTTATAATCTACTGACTCCAGTACACTACTCACACTGTACCACTTATCATCATTCGATTGTCGAATTACCATTTTCGTGGTGCAGTTAGTCGAGTAGGTCAGCTCGCTTTTGATAGAGAGTCGTGATTACAATCAACACCACCAACATCCCAGCGTTAATTCGCGGGAGGAATTATTATCATCACAAGTGTATCACAGTGTATTACCTCCCAGTTCATTAATTTTGTAATATTATCGCTACCATATTTTCACTAGATGTGGATTTAGATGTATGTCCTTGTTGTTTGTTTATATTTGTAATGTTGTGTGGTTTGCTTTAATAAAATTACCATTTTACTAATTTTGTAGGGTTCCTTCAGAGTCTATTACGGTGCCCTAACGGTACTTTTTTCCTGAACTTTTTGTTCAGTTTTCCTAGTGCATACTATTTCTAAGGTTTAATCCTTACTAGAAGTACCTATTGGCCTCACCCCCCCTTTTTTTGTTTTCTTCTTTGGTCTTTTAAAACTGATAGAGCATTAAATATTTTGGGCCATATTACGTACTTGGTGCTAACCAGAGCTGTCGTAAACTTCCCAGAGCCATTATAGCCTATGGAGGTTTTCAGTTCACAACAGCTCTGGTTAAGTTAGCACCAACATTGTAATACTGCCCATATTCTTTTCATTTTCAGCAAAACGTGTTTATATTTAATTTTTGTACACCTTTTCGTATTTTTTTATATCTTTTAGATGAAATTTTTGATTCCCAATTTTTTTCAAAAGGCGTTTTAAATTCTGTAACAGACATTTTTATTACTTTTTAAAATACTTTATTATTTACATGCATTTTTTTGCATTTTTATTGATTTAAACACCGTTTAGAAGAATAGCAGAGTTCCGTCTTTTTTATCGTGCAGTTCGGTGGTGTTCGGCGGTCAATTTGGCTGCCGTAGGCGGCTCCAACTTTGGTGCACTTCAGTAACCCTGTGGTAAATAGTGAATTCACTGCAGGGTCGTGAAATGGAATCACCAAAGTGTGCCGGACTAGGTTACTGAATAACCCCTATAGGGCTCTATTACATTCTCCGCGCAAATTCGTCTGCGCAGCGCAATTTTTTTTGCGCGCAGCGTTAAACGTTAACGCGCGGAAATTAACGCAGGTATTACGATCCGAGCACATTTTTTCATCGGTCAAAAAATATTGTGTGTAAAAAAAGACGTGCAAAAACGAGCGCAAATTAACGTTATGCGCAGAAATCGTTGGGCAATCAAAATTACGTACCACGATTGTCTCCCATTCAGTTTTTGCACCTGTCAAAATCAATCTGAGTATACATGCTGCAGCAATAATAAAAACACGCACAACCACTCAATTTTATTGTTTGGGTATGTGTAACTATACTGTGCTGTATTTTTTTTTTCGTGCTGGTGTATTTTGTTTCGGCCAGAACTTTCAGATTTGCAGTTACCACCAGCTTTTCAAAGACGTTAAAATTATGCTCGCAAACGTCGTTCATAAACAGTTGCGCATCGATTGTCATACCAGCCGCGTACCAGCGCACGAACGCATTTGCGCTCACAATGTTAAGTATGGGATGCGCGCATGAACTTTCGCTCGCGCAGGGTAACTCGCGTTAGACATTAATGTGCATCGTATGCGCGAACGTCGTAATTTGACGTCCGCGCAAAGGGGTTTTCCCCTCGCGTTAATGCATTTTTGCGCACGTGCACATTTTTGCATGAGGAATGTAATAGAGCCCATAGTGTTTAAAAATGGCATGGTGGCTAGGCATGCTTCCCACCATCTCAAACAGCAGAATAAGGAAAAATCCCTTAAAACTGATGGATTCCCCATATTTCGCACAACGCACTCTTCCATGTCAGTGAATGACAATTCAGGAAATGGGAGGGAGAATTCGATGGGTCCCAACTGGTGCTACCCCACCTGTGTAGCCCTAAATTGGGAGTTTAGGCCTAATACTGGGCCGCCGCCTTAATTGCTAATCCTCCAAAGGCCGTGTCTGGAGCTCCAAATAGCCCAAAAAGCCCAATCCCATTGCTCCGACTCGAGTACTGATGGCGGGACTGCCAACACTCATCTTCTGGTGCCAGGAATTGGTCGGATGCCTGCCATGTTCACATGCTCATCTCCTCAATGGCTTGACAAGCAAACACCAGGGCCATGGTGGGCATTGAGTTTGTGCTGTCCACGACAACCAGGGTCAATCCAAACCTTGGGGGCACCATTTGCTGGGAGACCTGGGTCCCCGGCTCTGCTGCAGCACCTGGTAACAGTTCCTACAGGATGCCATTTCTACTGTTAGAGGAACAGTATAGGGTACTACGCAAACAAAACATAAAATGCTGGAGGATCCCTTTCTGACACCTTACCCCCATCTGATCCTAGCCCTAGGACTTCTTAGCCCTCTTTTTTTTATTATTGTCACTCATGTTAACATCTACTATTTTTTTTATTGACTTTTGACACACATGTACTTCTCAAATGTAATTCGTTTAGGACACCCCTGGTGTCTGTCTTGAACCCTTGATGAAATTTGTACTGCATCTCTTATGTGACTACATTGCACAATTTTTCAGGACCTGCGCCCATTATTAACCACCTCTTCGATGTCTTCCTTGCACTCATACAGTGGCTTGCGGAGTGGACTAATATTTTGAAAATTTCTCATTGAATTTTTTTCATCATCATAATTTTTCCCATACATACATGGATTTTCCATTTCTGTGTAATTTTTCTAGATTGCCAAAAACTACTTACCCCACACAGCACATGCACTACCACAATCCCATTCCCAAACAAGAAGGGAAGAAAAGTGGACGGAACCATGATGGACAAGTTAATCAAGAAATTTGGCTGAAAGATTTCATCCCCAAAACCTTATAAACCTCCAAAAAGACTCCAAACTCCTCAAAGCACTCTATGCCTACTATTTCTCAGATGGTATTATGCAGTGACAATGACTCTTAAGGGGTTCTTCAAAGACTGCTGAATTGGCCACCGAGTTTCACCTTATAGTGAATTTCCCCTTACGGTGAATTTCCCCTTACGGTGCAATATCATGGCAATTCAGCTATTCAGAACTCTAGCAATTCGCCAAATTTGGCAAATTGTCTGGCTAAATACAGAGCATATTGACGACCGTGAAAAAAAAATTGCTTAATAGTTTCTACATTTTGTCCTGAGTTTAGCAATACCCAATCTTTACATATTCTTTGCTTTTTTTCCCCATCTTATATGACAATAAGTGCAAGTAGCACTTTGCCATTTCCAAAGAGTTTATTTAAAAAATTAGTGATAGTGATATTGTAACACTGATATCTGTCACTAATACCTGAATAACCCTCCACATATACATATTTTTTAAAAGTACACAACCCAAGATATTAAACCTGGGATATTTTGACTTTTTCCATGCAACCATTTTACCACAAATCTATGCCAAACCTTGAGGAAAAACCTTTTTTGGGGATTTTTTGAGATAGAGTGCAATTTAAGAATACAATATACATGTACTGAGAATGTAAGGGTACTGCCAAAACACCACAAAATATGTTCAGCAACATCTTCTGAGTAAAGTGATACCACCCATGTATAGGTATGTCAGGTTACTTGGGGGCTAAAATGCCTTATTTGGGGCATTTCAGTTTTCCAACTTGGAATTTTCACATTTGTCATCATGCACCAATGTCCATGTCCTATTTGGGACATTTTTGAAGCCGGCCAAAGTAATTTACCCCATCAAACCGTATATTTTTAGAAAGAACACATCCTAGGGTACTTCAAATAGTTGTATTTTAACACTTTCCATGCACGAGATCTACCACAGTCTTTGTCAAATTTTCAGGTAGTCACTTTTTTGTGTAATTTTTTCACACACATTGTACTTTAGGCATGAATTGTCAAATCCAGTTATGGGTTACTGACAAAAAACACCCCAAAATATGTTCAGCAACATCTTCTGAGTAAAGTGATACCACCCATCTATAGGTATGTTGGGTTATTTGGGGGCTTAATGGGCCTTATTTGAGGGGTGCGAAATTCAGTTTTCCAACTTGGAATGTTCACATTTGGTCATCATGCACCATGTCCTATTTGGGACAGTTTTGAAGCCGGCCAAAGCAATTTACCCCCATCAAACCATATATTTATAGAACGTACACACCCTAGGGTAACTTCAAATAGTTATATTTTAACACTTTCCATTCACTAGATCTACCACAGTCTTTGTCAAACTTTCAGGTAGTAATTTTTTTTGTGTAATTATTTCACACACATTGTAATTTAGGCATGAATTGTCAAATCCAGTTATGGGTTACTGATAAAAATCACCCCAAAATATGTTCAGCAACATCTTCTGAGTAAAGTGATACCCCCATGCATAGGTTTGTTGGGTTGTTTTCGGGGTGCTACGCCAATCATCTGACATGTGCTTCTCATTTTTCTAAGTTGACATATCTTCTTTGTCTATCTTCTTTTTGGGGGCCTTGTTACATACCCCAATTTTTTTTATTGTCATGAACGTGCATATATTTGGTAATCTGACACCCCAAGGTATTGTAAATATGGTGTTTTGATGTCATGGATGCAACCGGTTAACCCAAACAAATTGGATAGTGTATGGTGGTAATTTTTCATTTTTACACCCACGTTATTTTTGGACTGTGATTTAGGGAGGCGGCACACGAGCATACTGTATTGCGTCCGTGACAGATGCACTTTTTCACGGGAGATATTATGAGTACTGCGTAAAGTGCGTCCGTAACGTCTGTCTCCACACCCTAGGAAAATACATGGCAGCGTTGTTTCTGCGTCCATTTAGCTTTTTCACGTCAATGTTGTTTTTGCGTCCGTAGCTTTATGCTTTGCTCGTGCGTGAAAAAGTGCTCAGGTGCTTCGTGTTGGTGGGTTTAACTGACTCCTTTATAAAGCTACAACTGACATCAAACAGTACGGTCAAATGGACGCAAAATGTTTGCTAGTGTGACGCCAGCCTTAGGAGACACTGTTGTCGGTTACTGCATGAAAACGCTCCAGGTTGTTTTCTGCAAGGCCTCCTGAATACACCCATGCACCCCATGCATAGGTTTGCCAGGATTTTAGGAAGGTTCAATTACAATTTATATGAATTTGTCATTTGAGTTGAAATTGAGAGTATTTCTTCAGATAGGCCTATCTTTCGTTTTGGGTCTACCGCATACCCCAGTTTGATCTATTGCATATGGAGTGTTTTGATGCCATGGATGCAATGGTTTTAGCCAAAAACATTTGAGAAGGTGTGTGGTGGTAATTTTTTGTCACGGTCCTCGCCGCCGGCGGCGCTGCAGATAATAAAATACGCTGTTACATTCATCATACTGCAGGGCAGCACCCTTCAGTTGCTGCCACAGAATGAACTGTTGCTTTATCCAGCTCTGCACTGAGTATCAGGTGCATCTCATTATTCAGCCTGCTGCCTTTATGTCAGGTATCCGACCTCGGAGCCACTCAAATCCACGCCGCGACAGCGTACAGTGGCGCCATAGACGCGCGGGTCACGGCACCATACATGCTGCACTCCCTTCAACGGTGGGGGCTTCTCCCCTCGGGACCAGCGGGAATCGTGAGGCATCTACAACCTGATGCACAGAGCCGAACACCGGCATACACTCTCTGCCTACCATGCTTCCTGTGTCTCTAAGGGTGAGCACGCCGCACCACGCCCCCTTTAACCTTCTGTCTCTTCCTGGCACTCAGTGATGACATCATCAGTCAGCTCATTGGGGGCAGGGGTGTAGCCATATCCCAACACTATTTAAACCCAGCGCTCACTAGGCACAAACGCTCTGGTATAGAGTTCCTTACCCTTTGCAAACTATACCTTATCCAAGTACCCTTTATTCTGTTTCCACGTGTACCGACCTATTGCCTGTCTCATCGATTCCACACCAAAGCTGCCTGCCCTCAAGACCCATTCTGCTGTTCCTGACAATCCTCATTCTGTAACCCTGCCGGTCTTTGCATCCTGAGGTTTCAAACATCCTCAAAGACCTATCCTGACAATATACCAGAGCCTTAAAAATGCACCTCGCAGGACTGGCAGACTCCATCAATGTCGTATCAAGGCAAGTCTCAGTGTTGACTCAATCAGTCCAGGAACTACAGACCGGTCAAGCACAAGGTCCCCCGGACCTCCCACCTGAAATTGTCCATATGCCGGAACCAAGACTCCCCATGCCTGAAAAGTTCTCTGGCAAAAGAGAGATCTTCCGTACCTTTATTACATCCTGTGAGCTGATGTTTGCCATACAACCACAGACATACTACTTGGATTACGTGAAGGTACATACGGTCATAGCCCTACTAACAGGCGAAGCCCAACTATGGGCCCATAACCTCGTATGTTCCAATCATCAAGCCTTGGGAACATGGCCGGCGTTCTTAGCTCTCATGGAAGACATGTACGATGACCCATTCCGCACTAGCACCGCCCAGTCTGCCCTCAGATCCCTACGCCAAGTGAGAAGGGCCGTGGAGGAATACGTCACAGAATTCCGCAGGTGGGCATCAGAGAAAAACTGGAATGATTCAGCATTGATAGACCAATTCCGTTTTGGTCTCAACGATACCCTAAAAGATGAATTCGCCAGAATTGATCTCCCTTCCACTCTGGATCAATTAATCCATCAATCCATCCAAATAGATAGAAGAGTTAGAGAAAGGCAAAGAGAAAGAGCCTCACAACAAAATGAAATGCCAAGAATGGCCATGCGTCCTCTACGTGCACTCCCTCCGATACGACTCAATTGGCTCTCCCAGTTCCACCAGAAGAACCCATGCATTTGGGGGCCAGTAGAAGACTTCATCCTGAAGAGCTCCAACGCCGTCGCGAGAACCTTCTCTGCCTATACTGTGGGAAACCGGGACATCAATGTCGCAACTGTCCCATAAGACCGGTCGGCGGAAGAGGTAATCATGCATCTCACTATTTACAAACTGACTCCTGATCCCTTCCATACACCCATATCTCACCTCTCCCTCTCCGTTTGTCTACAGTGGGGGGAGATAATCTTCTTTATAGGCAAAAAGGATGGGGGATTACGTCCTTGTGTGGACTACAGGGGACTTAATCGGGTCACAGTTAAAAACAGATATCCTTTACCTCTAATCCCCAAACTCATGGAACGCATGCAAACCACAACAATATTTACGAAATTTGATTTGAAAGGGGCATACAATTTAATCAGAATTCGGAAGGACGACAAATGGAAAACGGCCTTTCGTACGAGATATGGCCATTATGAATATCGTGTGATGCCATATGGGTTGTGCAACACTCCCGCAACTTTCCAGTGCTTCATAAACGACATATTCAAAGACCTTTTAGACAAATATGTAGTCGTCTACCTGGACGATATCCTGGTGTATTCCCCCTCATTAAAGGAACAACGCCTCCATGTACAAACAGTTCTCTCCCGCCTTCATCAACATCACTTATACGCAAAATTGGAGAAATGTGTCTTCGAGTCTAGATGTATAGAAATCCTGGGCTACATCCTCACTCTGGGCCATATAGGTATGGACAAAAGAAAGCTAGAAGCCGCGCCAACTGACCTATACCTAAATCAGTTAAGGAAGTACAACGATTCCTAGGATTTGCAAATTATTATAGAAAATTCATAAGAGACTTTTCACAAATCGTCGCTCCATTAACTGATCTAACGAAACATCACAACATCTTTACATGGACCACCGTTACGGAAAGAGCATTTCAGGAGATCAAACATAGATTCTGTTCCGCCCCAATTCTAAGTATCCCAGACCCCAAGAAATCTTTTGTACTTGAAGTAGACGCATCTAACACAGCTACTGGTGCCATCTTATCCCAAAGACAAGAGGAGGACGACTGACTACATCCCATGTCATTTCTCTCACGCAAACTACAAGCGGCCGAAAGGAATTATGATGTGGGTGAGAGGGAACTCCTAGCAATCAAACATGCCCTAGATGAATGGCGACACTTACTGGAAGGAACCCTATATCCCATCACAATTTACACTGATCACAAAAACCTTGAATATTTACGCATAGCTAAAAGACTCAAACATCGTCAGGCTCGATGGGCCCTTTTTTTTAGTCGATTTAATTTTCATGTAACATACAGACTCGGAAAAAAGAACACGAAAGCAGACGCCCTTTCACAACTGCACGAACCCCTACAATCTCTTGAAGATTCCTCTGGTACCATTCTACAAAACAAACATTTTCTAGCTGTAACTTTTACGCTCCTAGACCGCATAAGTCTTCTTACTCCTTCCTCATTACCCAGATCCCCAGATGGCTATCACAGACATCATAATCGCCTGTTTGTTCCAGAAAATCTGCGCCTGGAGGTAATGCAGCAGGTTCACGACTCCCCATTGGCAGGACACCCTGGTATTCGAAAAACCAACAAACTCCTGTCACGTAACTATTGGTGGCCCTCTTGGTCCACAGATGTCAAAACATATGTGTCTTCCTGTGATGTTTGTCTACGAAACAAAAGCAACACCAACAAATCAGTAGGATTGCTCCACCCACTTCCAACTCCAGAGAGCCCTTGGTCCCAACTGTCAGTCGATTTCGTGGTCGGGCTACCCCATCAAGAGGATATGATACCATCATGGTCGTAGTAGACCGCCTCACCAAGATGGCACACTTCGTCCCTAACAAGGGCCTCCCGTCAGCTGCTCAAACTGCCGATCTGTTCATAAAGGCATACCATGGCATACCCCAAAACATGTTATAGGATCGAGAATCCCAATTTATTTCACGTTTCTGGAAGGCCTTCTGTACCGCTCTCAAGATAAAAGTCGACCTGTCCACGGCCTACCACCCTCAGACAAATGGTCAAACAGAACGTACCAATCAGACTTTAGAAAAATATTTACGATGTTACCTTTCCCACGTTCAAGATGACTGGATAGATATCCTGAGCCAAGCCGAATATGCCTACAATTCCCAGACACATGATGCAACACACGAAACCCCATTCTTCCTAAACTACGGTTAGCATCCATTGGATCTTCCTAACCTTCCCTCCACGATCCCTTGTCAGGCGACAGAGATCCATCTCAAAGATTTACGTGATGGTTTACTACAAGCTAGACAAGTACTCCAACACACTCAAACCACGAACAAACACCATACAGATGAACATCGATTACTCGCACTTGTATACATGGTGGGACAAAAGGTTTGGCTGTCTACTAAATATCTCAACCTCCAGGTTCCCTCTAAGAAATGGGGTCCGTGATACGTGGGACCATTCCCTGTTGCCGCATTAGTGGGTCCTGCCACTATTCGACTTACGTTACCCCATTCTTATCGATGTCACCCTGTATTCCATGTGTCGCTTCTAAAACCCTGTCCCCCGGATCCCTTCTCCGAACTTCATCACCCTCCTCCTCCTATCACGGTCGACGGAGACATGGAATATGAGGTCCACCGCATTATAGCCTCCCGTCGACATCGAGGCCGCCTGGAGTATCTGGTCCATTGGAAAGGCTACAGTCCCGAGGAGAGGACATGGGACCCTACGTCTGGCATCCATGCCTCCAGATTACTTAAGGCATTTCACCTTCGTTACCCTCATCTGCCCGGTCCAGATCGCTCCCAGAGGGCACGCCTTCCAGGGGGTACTGTCAGGTATCCGACCTCGGAGCCACTCACCTCCACGCTGCGACGGCGTACAGTGGCGCCATAGACGTGTGGGTCGCGGCACCATACAGGCTGCACTCCCTTCAACAGTGGGGGCTTCTCCCCTCGGGACCAGCGGGAATCGTGAGGCATCTACAACCTGATGGACGGAGCCGAACACCGGCATACACCCTCTGCCTACCATGCTTCCTGTGTCTCTAAGGGCGAGCACGCCGCACCATGCCCCCTTTTACCTCCTGTCTCTTCCTGGCACTCAGTGATGACATCATCAGTCAGCTCAATGGGGGCAGGGGTGGAGCCATATCCCAACACTATTTAAACCCAGTGCTCACTAGGCACAAACGCTCTGATATAGAGTTCCTTAACCTTTGCAAACTATGCCTTATCCAAGTACCCTTTATTCTGATTCCACGTGTACTGACCTATTGCCTGTCTCATCGATTCCGCACCAAAGCTGCCTGACCTCAAGACCAATTCTGCTGTTCCTGACAATCCTCATTCTGTAACCCCGCCGGTATCTGCATCCTGAGGTTTCCACATCCTCGAAGACCTATCCTGACACTTTATTTAATATAACCACACCCTTGCCTAGAGGCTTCAGCATCAAACTTTCACTTCTAAGTGGAACTCGTGCAGCCAGGAGCCTGTTACTCTGACAAACCTGTGTCCAGGACTTACCTGAATATCTGAAGGCTTGCTTGCCTACCAGACAACCGCCTTCCATACCCCTGGACCTGTTGGGCTTCGTCCAAGTGACCCACTGCTTCATGCAAGTGACCCCCCCTCGCTTTCATCCAAGTGACCCCCTCTCGCTTTCATCCAAGTGACCCCCCCTCGCTTTCATCCAAGTGACCCCCCCCCTCGCTTTCATCCAAGTGACCCCCCTCGCTTTCATCCAAGTGACCACCCCCTCGCTTTCATCCAAGTGACCCCCCCTCGCTTTCATCCAAGTGAACCCCTGCATTGCCTAAAGGATTTATCCGTGTATCACAGACTCCTTGCATACTGGACTCTTCCCTTACATCAGTTTACCCTGCTCTAAGAACCGTACCTGTGTTGTCCGTCTGTCTGTCTGTAAGTTAAACTCTTCCCTCTCCTGAGTCCTGTTTAAGTATTCCTGTGTATAGTTGGCCATCCTGCTCATATGTTTAGTTCACTCTGCTTTCTCCTCTACACGAACCTGTGTATTTTATGGTTAACCCCTTCCTGCCCATTCTCAGACCCCCCCCTGTATATTTAGTTGTTCCAGTCCCATCCAGCCTGTTCATTCTGTTTACTTCTCTCTCATCCTTTTCTCTCTCTGCCTAGAACCCGCATATTCCATAGCATATGGTTAACCCCTTCCTGTCCTTTGATTTCTCTTCATATGTTAGGCATCCCTTTTCCTATGTTATCCCTCCTCCATGTTCTGTGATACTTCTCAATAAAACCCCTTTTATTGTTGAAATCCATTGCCTCCTTGTGTCACTGCACCTCTGGGCTCGCACCCTCACCCACCTGCCTGGCTGAATGTGACATTTTTCTATTTTTTAATTTTTAATTTATTTATTTTTCACATTTTTACACCCACATTATTTTTGGACTGTGATTTAGGAGACAATGTTGTTGGTTACTGCATGAAAACGCTCCAGGTTGTTTTCTGCAAAGGCCTCCCGAGTACACCCATGCCCCCCATGCATAGGTTTGCCAGGGTTTTGGCAAACTACAGCACCAATTTTAGAACGTTAAAATGGAGGAATGAAACGTAAAAGTAAAAAAAAAAAATAGTAACAGCAAAGAGAAAGGAAAAAGAAATGACAGATCACAGAGAGTATGGGACTGTTTCAAGCAGTATCAAAGACACAGACCAGGTTGTTCTGGGCAGTAAAAGGTTGTGTCTCTTCTCTGCCCCCTCTTGAAACACACTCCTGCACCTTTTTTGGGGTTTATGTTTTCCCTCAGTAGAGGGGATTTTATAAATAAAATGAGTAGCCCCAACTCTGTCCATCACCGCCCGCGTAGCAGGTGCATCTTGGTACAAAATTCCTGAAATTACCTGGAACTGTAAAAAGGACAGCGTCACTCCGGGGTTTGAGGTTTTTGAAGAGCAAAAAGGCATTGTGGGTTGCAATTTGCAACAGGTAAATTGCAGCCTTTTTGTACCAGGCCCTTGTCTTTGCATAATCTGGTAAGGTTGTAGCAGCTGATCTGCCGGATCAATCCTATCCATATGCCGGTTTTAGCCCGCCCTTGCCAGTGTGCATCAATGCCTATCAACTAGTGGGGCCCCCGGGCAGTAGAAGATAATGGGGCCCCTTGTGCCCTGCCCACAGTAGGTCATGCCCACATAAACTCAAACCCCAAAATGCTACACACAGATGTGCATTGCTGTGTTACAGATTTTATTTCTTCGAACTATTTTCCAATTAAATGTTTTTATAAGATAAAATCCAATTGGACCTTCATGCCCCCTCCAGACTTACAGATGGCCACCGCTCTGCTGCAGCAGTCATCACTGCGCCACAGCACAGAAGGTCGAGTGGCAAACTTTGTTCGCTGCCGACTACTTTTCAGGTTTATAGGATACTATACATTACTGATATGCTCATACACATTCTGCATATTACTGTATCAGAGGTCCACAGCAAGAAAACTCACAGTAATGCGCGATGTGTAAGAGCAGATCACAGAGCACCACAGCAATAAAACTCACAGTAATGCGCGGTGTGTATGAGCAGATCACAGAGCACCACAGCAATAAAACTCACAGAAATGTGTGGTGTATAAGAGTATCACAGAGCTCCACCGCAATAAAAGTTACAATAATGTGAGTTAGAAATTAGGGTTAGAAGCTAGGGATATGAATAAGGATTTGGAATTAGGGTTAGGAGCTAAGGTTAAGAATTAGGGTTAGATGTTAGTGGTAAACTAGGTTTAGATATTAGGGTTAGAAGCTAGGTTTAGGAATTAGGGTTAGATGCTAGGGTTAGATATTAGGTTTAGATTAGGGTTATATATTAGAGTGGGAGAAAGATACAGTCAGAAAGAATGAGAGTGAGAGAGAGTGATAGAGAGGAAATGACAAAGAGAAGGGGAAGATAGAGAAAAAGTAAAAGGGAGAGTGTGATGGAGTGTGAGAAAGAGGACAGAAATTATGAGATATAGAGAAAGTGAAAATTAGAGAAATGGGTGGAGGAAAAGATGAAATATAAGTATAGATGGAATAACAAAAACCCATATTCAGAAAGATACATAAACCGTTAGGAAGAGAGAAGAGTGGATTAACAGAAGGACAGACAGACAAACCTTTTCCCTCCCCCTCCCTCTATACTCACCAGATTCTTGCTTCTTCCAGCTCTCCCAGGCAGCTGCTCCTCCTGCTGGCTGTCTCCCGGCATCAGCAGAGCAGGGGCTTCTGGTCACATGACCAGTTCCTGCTTATAGGGACAATAAAAAGACCAATTAATCTCTATGCTCAAATAATACATGTCCCTAATTGCTTCTTCTATTGTGCAACCAATTGTCAATCTAGCACTCTACATAAAAACTTTATTAACTAATCAAAAATATAAAAATAGTAACAATAAAATAAGAATTGTGTAAATTGTAGAATCCAAATTTGTGCTTCTGCCAGCCTCCAGGGGGAGCATTGGTGAACTACATAAGGAAGCCCAAGAGTTTATTTTACTCTCCACACATGCTGGTCAGCTGGAAGTCATTTAGCAGCAGTAAAAAGGAATCACTGCCTGCTTTTCAGTTTGAGGGAGGTGCCTGTGTGGAGAGAAGCAAAGTGTTTGTTTTGGGTCCAAGCAGAAACAGCAGTTCTAAGGTTGGTGAAACCTATGTTTGTTTAGTTTAAAAAAAAAGCCCCTGATAGTAAGAGATCTTTAAGTGAGTCAGCGCTCAAAAGGAGCTAGGGTTTGTTTTATAGGGATATGTTTGTTTTATTTTTGAATGCTGAAACTGCTGCCTGCTGAACAGCAGTCAATTCAATAAAGAACTTGATTATGAAAACCCAAGAGGACCGTGCTTTCCTAAGGACATAACACCCAAGGCGGGTACAAGGATTACAGTGGGCCAAGGACTGCTTTTGCAAGCGGGAGAGGGAATCAGGCATAATCTGGAGGAGGAGAATCTCAGGGACTGGTTGAATCTTGGAGTGGTTGAAAGGTGGGTACTGGCGCTTGCAATGACAGATGGCTGTAGCAGTGTCAGGCGGACACACGTACCCGTGGGTAGCTACGGTCAGCCCTAAGACGAAACAGGAGACTGAACACCTAAATGCGATACCAGTCCTTAAGTTGGCTGGGTTTACGCAGTAGCTAGAAGTGAACCTATAAGGCAGGGATGTAGGCAAGGAGGACTGAAACCAGTCCTTAGGGTGGCTGGTATGGAGACAGGAAAGTACGGAGTACCAGAGAGAGTATGTCAAGCTAGTACACGTAAGTCAACAGATATGCTCAGGTTAGTACGATAGGTAACCATAGAAAACCCAGAACCCTAATTGCGATACCAGTCCTTGAGGTGGCTGGGTTAAGTGATAGCGAGTGGAAAACAAGTTCAGTACGTAGGGAAAAACCAAATGCAACGTCAAATACATAAGCCGGGTCAGAGGGATACAGAGATACTCAGTCAGTCGCCAATAGCCAGGTCATACACAGTAAGTCAATCAGGAATATCAGAATACAGCACCAAAGGGTATAGCAAGCTAAAACCACGAAAGGGCAAAGAGAAATGCAAAAAGCAGGTTTAAATCTCGCGCCCTGCCTCCCGATTGGCCAACAGGATCACATGATGCAGGAGGAACCACGGTGGAGGGGTGATGACGTCATGCCGCTGGGAAGCTTCAAACCAGGAAGCAGCGACGACACGCGCGCACAGGACGCCAGGAGGGGCTGCGAGGGGGACACAGCCCTCGGGAGCACCAGGATGGGCGCCGGGACCGAGCCAACCGCCGGACCCTAACAAGCAGTTATTCAAAGTGGAAATTTGATTGCAGAAAATAATTTCCTCGGAAAAAAGAAAAAATGCAATGTGCAGACTGAATAAATATTTAAATAATATAGGACAAGGAGAGTTACTCACATGGTGCAGTGCCCTTATGAAAAAGTGGCACCAAACTTTAAGCGACTGGTGAATTAGCAGGACACCGGTTCCCCCTCCTCAGACTCCTGTCAGCAGTAGTCAAGAGCGATGGTTTCCTTCGATACCCCAACAATAAATTAAATAGTTGGGAATACACAATTTGTTTTATTATTAAATAAGGTAGGATACAAAATACACCGTAAACGTGTTTCGCTGGACACAGCTTCATCAATGGGTGTTATTGCGATAATGGTTAGTGCGCTATAAATAACACAATCATAATTAACCTCCCTGGCGGTCTAATTTTTTTTTAAATTTCGTGTCTAAAAGCGTCTCAATTTTTTTTAAAGGAAAGGTGTTTTTGTACATAGTTAGCCTGTAATAATTAGGAATCACGCACTGAAATCCGTGAAATCAAGAGTCCTTACTGGTAAAATCCTTTATAAATAAATAAATAAATAAATTAAAAAAATATTAAATACAGAGAGTCCGATAAAGTTTGAAACACGACATAATAATTTATTATCCCAAAAATAAATATCCAAAATAATGCAAATAATTGATATTCAATAAAATACAACAAAAAACACTGAAATCTGTCTTGAAAATAAGGGTGAGAGGATGTATGGTCTATTTCTTATCCTGTACTGCCACCTAGTGGCCGTTCATAAACATTGCACTTATCATTTTACACTGTAGAATCAAATTTTTCTAAGTTTGCTACTAGTCCCGCCCCCCTGCATCGTGTGACTCGCAGGGAGCCTTCCAGAAAGCAGCTCGCCGCGATCATACTGCGGGGGACAGTGAGGGAGCCAGGAGGAAGTGAGTATCTATCCAGCCCGAGTGTGGCTCGGGGTTACCGTTCGCGGTAGCGAAATTTAACCCCGAGTCACACTCGGGAATACCGGCAGGGAGGTTAAGGTACCGGTTATTTTCCATGCCGGTTTCGTCCTTTCACTTCTGGATAGCCGGCATTTGGTCTGCGCATGCGCTTGGAACTCGAAAGGGATGGTAAACTTCTACTCCCATGCGCATGTCTAAAGGTACGCTATCCTAAATTTTATTCCAGACATTTCAAGAGAACTTTAGGTGGAGCATTCGACACACATATTTTTTCATTTGTGGTTGAATCTCTGTGCCCACAATCTCGGAACTTGAGTGAGCCACAGAGGTCCAAAACTGGGTTATCAAGCGACAAGTCCACCGTATATGGAAGAACGAGCATGTTTCCTCTCCACATCTCCAGCACACTACCGAGACCCTGGAATTAAAATGATGTTCCCTATCAGGAGTAATATACCATCTATATAATACTTTCTTCCTTGCCTCCGTCAGGGATACTCAATGAAATTTAGAGGCATCAAGAAGAAAGCAGTCCGCCCAAGTTGAATCAGATATCCGAGTCCCCAAGTTCCTCTTCCAATTTGACTTAAAACGCCACTTGGGAGATTTAACTGTAGACACCAGAAGTCGGTACAATAGGGAAAGAAGATGGACGTCGGGGGGAGAGGGTGCCACACAGTGTCATGTAGCTGATGTAACGCTCCATTCTTCAAACCCCAAGAGACTTTATGTTCATTTATATCGTGTGATTTTAGATATATTTTACATCGTTTGGTTTTAGTTTAAATTAGTTTAGTGTAAAATGACATAGCTTTGGTTTTAAATATACTTATATTCCTGTAGGTAAATGTGTTTCTGTATAGCCAGTAAACAAGCTTTACTGCTATGTAATTTATGCAACAGGGCTTTTCCCCTTATCTAGCTGCATGTTTAAATCAAGGGATCTGTGATAGTGTTTGTGTTTAATCTTATGTGTTAGAACAATGGATTATACAAATGTTGTGTGAGCTGAAGGCTAAAGAATGTAAAGAATGTTTATTGTAAATAACTGACATAATGTAATAGTATATTGGTAGGACGAGGTGCGTCATTTATGCAAATTATGACTGTTGGACTTCAGCATAAATGGTGGCGTTTTGTTCATTAAAAGTCAGAGAACTCTCAAACTCAGAGAGAGAGAGAATCCTGTTTTAAAGCATACAGCCGCACCTGGTGTTTTTATTTCAGCGATGCTACACTATATACTCAACATCAGAAGGCACCGAGCGGCCTTCTGGAAATTCCTAACGGCTCCAGAGCAGAGGAACAGAAGCAGACGGGTCAAGCTGCTCGAGGCACTGAGGACAGCGCTCCCAGTAGCCGGGTTGACCGCAACGAAGGGGTGTCTGGAGAGTCAGGACAGACGGAGGAGAACGGTTCCGTCACATTGGTGGCAAGCGGTGTGGATAGAGGCTCTCCAACACCAATACACCCCGAGATGACAAACTATACAGCCTGCAAGCAGGACACCCTGAAGAACCTGCTGGAAAGCCATGGAAGGAACGAATATTGAAGAAAGGGTCAAAGGCACAAGTTTGGTGCAACCAGGAGCGAGATGGAAACGCTCAAGGAGGTAAAAAGATGCCTCAAGCAATATGGTCCAAACCCTAGCATGGACCTGTTCCAGAGCGTTTGGAATGAGGTCTGTTTATTGCAGAAAGGGGAAGCTGTGCAGGACCAGGAAGATTTTAACCCTCTGCATGTGGAATACAGTAAATACAAGGTCCCAGGCTGGATGGAGCCAGGGGACATTCGTGGCCAGGAGGAGAACTGGCTGGCAACTACACCACACACCCAGAGGGTGTCTACAGACTTGGATTGGCAGAGACCAGAGATTTTGGAAGCATCGGCTTCTGCCAACGCCAAGACCCAAACAAAATATGCCTCCGCACCAACCGTGAGCGTCAACCCACCCTCAAGTAAGGCTAAAAAGAAGCGGAGGGTTGGACGGATGAAAGAAATGGAGGTGGTGCTGGAGAGCGAATGCAAATGTTGTGACCCGCTTCGAAGGGAGGTAGAGACCTTGAAAGGGCAACTAGACTTTGCAACAAAGAGCGAGAAAGAGACTGGCCTGCAATTGTACCGGCTACAGGATAAACTGCGAACTGTCATGGAGGAGAGAGATTTCCACTGCATGGAAGTACGAGAACAGTCGGTCAGTATACGAAAATTGTCATCCCAGCTGCAGGTCTGTGAGGACTGTAACATCGACCTACACACGGAGCTCAGTGGTGCTCAGGCGCAGATAGCGGAGCTGGAGCGCAGCTCCCGTGTAGTGATTGAGCAGCTGGAGGACGAACGGCGAACCAGAGCGGCTCTATAGACAGAAATTACCACATTTAAAACTCGTCTGGAGCACTGTGAGCAAGAGTTGGAGCAGACACAGCTCTCCCGGGATACTTTTCAGGCACGGGCCTATGAGCAGCAAGAGGAAATACAGCTGCTCCAGAACCAACTCCAGCTGTGCCAACACCAGCTACTAGAAGCAGACGCAGCTCGGAAGGAGAGCCTCGCTCAAACTAAGGCAAGCGAGATGGAGGTGAGCCCTCTGACACACCAACTAGGTGTATTGGAGCAGGAGCACCAGGGCACTGTTAGCCACCTGCAGGCTGAGCTCGAAGGGACACGAGCACAGTGCCAACAGCTCCAAGATGAGTTGTCCCTGGCACAAGCTGCCAGCACCCATGTGCCCACCATGGAGGAGAGCAGCACAACAGGGGGTCGAGTCATTGCCCCTGATATATTTTGCACCGAAGAGCGTTTGTACCCGGTGTTGCTGGAGGCTGTTTTGGCATCCACGTGCGACTGTTCCCCGAGAAAAATGGGGACCCCTCATAATGCCACCCCTACCAACCAAGGTGCAGAAAGAGAGGAGATCACTTCCCCCTTCCCAGGAGACCGGTGAGTGACCATTCTGAGAGGCAATCAAGTTCCTGGCCCCAGGAAGAATTGCGCCCTTTTGGGATTTTGGGGATTGCCGTGGGCTGGGCCCTTTTTAAATGTTCAGGAGGGGGGCATCAGCAGAAGGAGAGACTGGGGGAACTGTGACTACTGACTGTATTCGGGTCCTGGGTCCGCAGAGGTGCCCTGGACAGAGCAAGATATGTGGGGTAATTTCAGGGTGCCTCCTAACAAACATTTTATGCCTGTGGACTGTGGTGGCCTGTTGCCTGGCACACTGGACAAGAGGGTTGGCCTGCCTCTTGCCCCGGGACTATGGACCCACAGCCTTCCAGCGACTGTCAGACCTCGCTGACTTTGCTTATGTGCCCGCAACCATGGAACTTTGAAGATGGCACAGAAGAGGAGCAAGGTGAGAGGTCTCGTCAGTGGCAAGCAATCCGTTTGGGATCTAAGCTTGCCCTGCCGTTCTGGAAGGGGGGACATATGTCATGGAGCTGATGTAACGCTCCATGCTTCAAACCCCAAGAGACTTTATGTTCATTTATATCGTGTGATTTTAGATATATTTTACATCGTTTGGTTTTAGTTTAAATTAGTTTAGTGTAAAATGGCATAGCTTTGGTTTTAAATATACTTATATTCCTGTAGGTAAATGTGTTTCTGTATAGCCAGTAAACAAGCTTTACTGCTGTGTAATTTATGCAACAGGGCTTTTCCCCTTATCTAGCTGCATGTTTAAATCAAGGGATCTGTGATAGTGTTTGTGTTTAATCTGATGTGTTAGAACAATGGATTATACAAATGTTGTGTGAGCTGAAGGCTAAAGAATGTAAAGAATGTTTATTGTTAATAACTGACATAATGTAATTAGTATATTGGTAGGACGAGGTGCGTCATTTATGCAAATTATGACTGTTGGACTTCAGCATAAATGGTGGCGTTTTGTTCATTAAAAGTCAGAGAACTCTCAAACTCAGAGAGAGAGAGAATCCTGTTTTAAAGCATACAGCCGCACCTGGTGTTTTTATTTCAGCGATGCTACACTATATACTCAACATCAGAAGGCACCGAGCAGCCTTCTGGAAATTCCTAACGGCTCCAGGGCAGAGGAACAGAAGCAGACGGGTCAAGCTGCTCGAGGCACTGAGGACAGCGCTCCCAGTAGCCGGGCTGACCGCAACGAAGGGGTGTCTGGAGAGTCAGGACAGACGGAGAACGGTTCCGTCACATTGGTGGCAAGCGGTGTGGATAGAGGCTCTCCAACACCAATACACCCCGAGATAACAAACTATACAGCCTGCAAGCAGGACACCCTGAAGGACCTGCTGGAAAGCCATGGAAGGAACGAATATTGAAGAAAGGGTCAAAGGCACAAGTTTGGTGCAACCAGGAGCGAGATGGAAACGCTCAAGGAGGTAAAAAGATGCCTCAAGCAATATGGTCCAAACCCTAGCATGGACCTGTTCCAGAACGTTTGGAATGAGGTCTGTTTATTGCAGAAAGGGGAAGCTGTGCAGGACCAGGAAGATTTTAACCCTCTGCATGTGGAATACAGTAAATACAAGGTCCCAGGCTGGATGGAGCCAGGGGACATTCGTGGCCAGGAGGAGAACTGGCTGGCAACTACACCACACACCCAGAGGGTGTCTACAGACACAGAATAAATGAGAAAAGAGGGAAATAGGGGACGCCATGGCGTGTGTTGCGGACAGGGTAGAGCGCGTTTTATCCCAAGTATCTAATATCAATCGGGGAAGCATCGGGAGGGGGCCAATACGCGGTTGCCAAAATTTAGGTGTCCAAGCCAGAGTAGCATAGTCATAAGGGAGGGACTGGGGAGAAATAAGCAATGACCACTGAGGAGAGTTGATTCGGGAAACCAAGCGGCCAAGATTCAGTAACACCGCCACTCTATAATAAAGCAGAATATTCGGGAGGTCAAGACCTCCAAGTGAAACCGGCAGGAATTGCCTGCGCCGTTGCATCGTAGCTGCCGAAAGGTCCGGGAAGAAGGAATTCCAGCATAGGTATCAGGAAGAACCGGAGCCTTCCGCATAGCCGCCATCAATGAATCTTTAACGTGGTAAAAATGAATACGCGTTGTGACATAAGGAAAGGGAAGGTTATCGAGGGGCGATATATTTCCCCTCGGTTCCTGTCCTATGTATAGGACTAGAGGAACCCAGACAGGGTTTTCGTGCTAACTTTGGGTCTGGAAAATCTGGGTTTTGTGTCTCTCTCCTGGATTGTTAATTAATTAATTGATGTTTATCCAGGGGAGATAAAAGAAGGGAGGCTGAACCAGGAAGTAGCCCTGGCCTGGGACTCAGAAAGCCTTCTGAGAGAGCTGCAAGGAAAAAGGTGTGTGAAAAGGTTGCTTAAAGTAATTTTGTTCATTTGAGGTGGCTGAGGGTAGCTCACCATTTGTTAGAGAGGGAATCTAACTGTTTAGTAAGAGCCTGAGCGGCAAGGGTTTATTTTCTGTTTTCATTTCTGTTTTATTGCAACCTTTTAAATAAATACTGTCTGCTGGACAGATTTCAAAGAACTTTTACTGCCTGGACTACCTTTTTCCCAGCAAAGGTAACCTCCATTTGATGTATACCCCACATATGGTGTGAGATTGCACTTTCCCTGTTCAAGTTGCATGATGGAGAATGTGGTAAAAGCTTTGCTTCAAGCCACTGCGGTCCAGCAGGAGACAAATCGCCAGTTTACAGAGGCTCAGCGGCAGATGTTGGAGGCCCAGTGAGCTGACCGAGCTGCCCAGCGAGCAGATCGAGAGGTACTCAAGGAGGTGGCTCAAAGCCTCCTGGAATTGAAGAGTAACTCTGTGGCTTCAATACCTGTGGAACAAAAGGTGAAGCATGCCAGCCATTACCTGCAAAAGATGACAGCTGCAGACGATGTGGAAGCCTACCTCACTACGTTTGAGAGGATTGCTACACGAGAAGGTTGGCAGAGATGTGAGTGGGCGGGGCTGGTTGCACCATTCCTAACAGATGAACCCCAAAAAGCCTACTATGACTTGGAACCTGAGGCTGCTCAGGATTATGATGTACTTAAGGCTGAAATCCTGGCAAGACTTGGTGTTACCATTGCTGTTCATGCCCATCGGGTGTATCGGTGGAACTATAAGGCTGAAAAGCCCCCAAGGTCCCAAATGTTTGACCTTATACACCTTACCAGGAAATGGCTCCAACCTGAGACATTGTCGCTGCCGGAGATAGTGGAGCATGTGGTAATGGACCATTACTTGCGGGCTCTTCCCACCTCCCTAAGGAAATGGGTCAGCCATGGAGACCCCAAAACGGCTACCCAGCTAGTGGACATGGTCAATCGATACACCATAGCAACACACTTGCTAAGTAGCCCCGTGCTTGAGCGTCCTGTCTCGTCCAGAGGACACCTACCCAGAGGACCTGGTAAGTCTGTTCCAGGGGTTAAGGGCACAGGAGAGACTTCTAAGACATTTGCTAAAGGTGAAGAGACTACAGGCTCTGGACCTAAAGACTGGCCTGGTAGGTCAGGAAGGACCATGAGGCCATATAAAGGACTGGGTGCTGACCCTATAAAATGCTTTCGTTGCCATAGGTTAGGACATATTGCTGCTAATTGTCCACTTACTAATGAACCTATGCAATGCGATAATGCTAAGATGGAGAAACGCATGTCTTTCTTTGCACAAGTGGTGTGTACTGCATCATGTCGGGAACGGATTGAGAGGCAAATGTGTGTTCTTTCCTTTGAGGGAAAGCCAGTTACAGCTCTTCTAGATTCTGGTAGTGTGGTAACTCTAGTCAGAGCTGACTTTATCAGCCTCAACAGGTACCACCCTAGCACTATTGGGTTATTTGTGTACATGGTGACACACGTGATTACCAGACCGCTGTAGTGGAAATTGGTACTCCATTGGGCTTTGTGACACAGTCGGTGGGTATAGTACCCTCCCTGCTCATGAAGCTATAGTGGGGAGGGATTTTCCACAGTTTTGGAGACTTTGGGAAACTAAAAAGGTTCAGGTGGATTGTGCTCCCCCTACAGGTGAACTTAGTCCAGAACCTTTTGATTGTAACATAGAGGATATTGTGGGTGTGTCTAATGAAGGGGTTATGCCTTTCCCTCTTTCTGTGATGGCTGGGGAACAGGAGGATGCAGAACCTGACCCAGAGAGTGTGAACAATGAACAGGATGTTGTACCTGGCTCTAGTACCGAAAGTGGATCAAATGATATGCCTGACTTAGAAGTCAGGAATGATGATTTCCGTACAGAACAAATAAAGGACTCCACACTGACTAGAGCCAGGGAAAACATAAAAATGATAGATGGAAAACCCATTGATTCTGACATAAGAATGTCTTTCCCCTACATGATCCAAAAAAATGATTTACTTTATCAGGTGGTAAAGCAAGGGGAGGATGTGGTGGAACAATTAGTAGTCCCAAAACCATACCGCAGGATGGAATTGGATCTTGCTCATGGTCATATAATGGGTGGACATCTGGGTATAGAGAAAACTAAGGAGAGAGTAAGCCAGAGGTTCTTTTGACCAGGTTTACATGCAGATGTAAGGGAATACTGCGAGTCATGCCCAGAGTGTCAGTATTCAGCACCCTCACCCCATTTTCGTAGTCCGCTGGTACCTTTGCCAATTATTGAGGTATCCTTTGAAAGAATTGGCATGGATCTGGTAGGTCCAGTGGTTAAGTCTGCCCGGGGGCACCAGTATATACTACTAATACTAGATTATGCTACACGGTATCCTGAAGCAATTCCTTTACGTAATACCTCAGCTAAAACTATTGCCAATGAGCTTGTTCAGATATTTAGTCGTCTAGGTATTGCAAAGAGAATCTTAACAGACCAGGGTACGCCATTTATGTCTAGAGTAACTCGGGAGTTGTGTAGGCTGTTCAAGATCTCACACTTGCCACGTCTGTCTACCACCCCCAAACTGACGGACTAGTGGAGAGATTTAATAAGACGCTTAAGAGCATGTTAAAAAAGGTAGCTGACAAAGATGGGAAGAATTGGGATTTCTTATTGCCGTATCTCATGTTTGCTATTTGGGAGGTACCTCAGGCATCCACAGGATACTCCCCTTTTGAACTCTTGTATGGCAGGCATCCCAGAGGCCTTCTAGATATTGCCAAGGAAACATGGGAGGGTGAGACAACCCCCTATAGGAGTGTCATCGAGCATATCTCAATGATGCAGGACAGAATTGCATCTGTCATGCCCCTGTTGCGGGAACATATGGAGCAAGCCCAGGAAGCACAGAGGAGGGTTTATAATCAAGGTGCCAAAGTATGTAGCTTTAACCCTGGGGATAGAGTCCTAGTGCTAGTCTCAACCATTGAGAGTAAATTCCTGGCAAAGTGGCAAGGCCCCAATGAAATAATTGAAAAATAGGAGAGGTAAACTATGAAGTTCACCAGCAAGGGAGAAGGAAACACGAGCAAATTTACCACATTAACCTTTTAAAGCCATGGAGGGACAGGGAAGCCCTGGTAATTATCCCAACCCCTCCAAACACAGGCCCCTCCACACCTGAGGTCCTGAAACCTTATCAGTGGCTCAACATGATGAGGTAAAAGAGTTTCTGAGAAAAAATACAGACTTTTCTCTGAAATGACGGGATTGACTACAGTCATTCAGCATGACATCATTACTGAACCCGGTGTTCATGTAAATATAAAGCCATATAGAATACCCGAGGCTAGACGAAAAGCTGTCTCTGCAGAAATAAAAAAAACTGTTAGAATTGGGGGTGATCGAAGAGTCCCATAATGTTTGGTCAAGTCTGATTGATAAAAGGCAAGTGAGGGCATTTCTTGGGATCACGGGTTACTATCATAGAAACATAGAAACATAGAAAAATGTCGGCAGATAAGAACCTTTCGGCCCATCTAGTCTGCCCAATTACATGGATACTTAACCTGGATTTATCTTTTGTTTAGGATAGCCTTATGCCTATCCCATGCTTGCTTAAATTCAATTACTGTTTTGGCCTCTACCACTTCTACTGGAAGACTGTTCCATGTATCCACCACCCTCTCAGTAAAATAATGCTTCCTGATGTTACTTTTAAACCTTTGCCCCTCTAATCTAAGACTTTGTCCTCTTGTTTTGCTACTTTGTTTCCTTTTAAATATACTCCCTTCCTCTACCTTGTGGATTCCCTTTACGTATTTAAATGTTTCTATCATAACGCCTCTGTCTCGTCTTTTTTCCAAGCTGTACATGTTAAGATCATTAAGCCTTTCCTGGTAACTTTTCTCCTTCAAGCCGTACACCATTTTAGTAGCCCTTCTCTGAACTCTCTTCAAGATGTCTATATCCTTCTGGAGATACGGTCTCCAGTACTGCACACAGTACTCCAAGTGAGGTCTCACCAGTGCTCTGTACAGTGGCATGAGCACTTCCCTTTTCCTACTGCTAATACCTCTCCCTACACAACCAAGCATTCTGCTAGCATTTCCTGCTGCTCTATTACATTGACTACTTACCCTTAGATCCTCTGAAATAATAACCCCTAAATCCCTTTCCTCAGATGTTGAGGTTAGGACTGTATCAAATATTCTATATTCAGCCCTTGGGTTTTTACGTCCCAGGTGCATTATCTTGCACTTATCCACATTAAAACTCAATTGCCACAGCTCCGACCATTTTTTAGTTTACCTAAATCATTTGGCTGATCCCTCCAGGAACGTCAACCCTGTTGCAAATCTTTGTGTCATCAGCAAAAAGACATACTTTTCCATTAATACCTTCTGCAATATCACTAATAAAAATATTAAAGAGAATGGGTCCAAGTACTGACCCCTGAGGTACCCCACTGGTAACAAGACCTTGCGCCGAATAAACTCCATTTACCACAACCCTCTGTTGCCTGTCACTCAGCCACTGCCTAATCCATTCAACAATATTGGAATCCAAGCTCAAAGATTGCAATTTATTGATAAGCCTTCTATGCGGAACAGTATCAAAAGCCTTACTGAAATCTAAATAAGCAATGTCTACTGCACCACCTGTGTCTATTATTTTTGTTACCCAATCAAAAAAATCAATAAGATTAGTTTGGCATGATCTCCCTGAGGTAAATCAATGTTGTTTCTGATCCTGTAATCTATGTGTTTTTAGATGTTCAACAATCCTTTCCTTTAACATGGTTTCCATTAATTTCCCCACTACTGACGTAAGACTAACTGGCCTATAGTTCCCCAATTCCTCCCTACTACCCTTCTTGTAAATGGGCACAACATTTGCTAATTTCCAGTCTTCTGGGACGACTCCCGTTAGCAAGGATTGGTTAAATAAATCTGTTAACGGTTTTGCTATTACATCACTGAGCTCTTTTAATAATTTAGGGTGGATCCCATCAGGCCCCATTGACTTATTTGTCTTTACTTTAGACAGCTGCTGTAGAACCTCCTCCTCTGTAAACTGATATGTAAATGTCTCGTTAGTGTTTCCTCCTAACTGAGGTCCCTTTCCTTCCTTTTCTTCTGCAAAGACTGAACAAAAATATTCATTGAGGCAGTCAGCGAGACTTTTATCCTCTTCTACATACCTTCCTTCCTTTGTTTTTAATCTAACTAATCCTTGTTTTACTTTTCTTTTCTCGTTTATGTATCTAAAAAATGTTTTGTCCCCCTTTTTTACTGACTGAGCTATTTTCTCTCCTGCGTGTGCTTTGGAAGCCGTTATAAATTGCTTTGCCTCTTCCTGCCTAATGTTATAGGTTTGCCTATCTTCTTCACTCTGCGTTGTTTTATAATTATTGAATGCTGTCTGTAGTTCTTCACTATTTTGGCCACTTCTGCAGAGTACCACAGTGGTTTCTTCCCTTTTTTGTTTTTGCTAACAAGTCGAATGCAATTGCCTGTGGCCTTCAATAATGCTTCCTTTAAATCCCCTTTCCCCCACCCCATATCCCCTTTTTTTATTTTTCCTTTTTTTTTATTTGCCACCATCTTGCAGATATGTTACCTATATTTCTATGCACCTATGTCCAGTGCCTACTGCTTTTTCTGATGTATGACGTTTACCATTCTGTATTGTTACCGTTTTTTGTTTTTTATTTTTTCTATGATTTTTTGGATGACTTCTTCTGGCCCTGCGAGGCCACTTAGTGCTGTTTGCCCTTTTTGTGTGTTCTTGCAGACTTCATAATAAAACATTTTGGAAAAAAAACAAACAAACACTGCATCTTCAATTATTAAATGGATGAAAGAAGAAAGACGTGTTGCGAAAGGTGGACTGACTGAGCTATTTTCTCTTCTGCGTGTGCTTTGGAAGCTCTTATAAATTGCTTTGCCTATCTTCTTCACTCTGAGTTTTTTTATAATTATTGAATGCTGTCTTTTTGTTCTTCACTATTTTGGCCACTTCTGCAGAGTACCTGTCATGGCCCACCTGGGTGCTGTCATGGCCTGTACCCCCTGACCCTCTGCACCTTTTTTGCTTTTCTGCTTGTTATATACTGATTCCAGGACTTTGTTTGTTTTTGTGTTTTTTTTTCTTTTTTCCCATGCACGGTTCTGGACTTTGATTTATTTTGCATTCTGAACCTGATCCATCACCTGCACCTCATCCAGCCTGATCTGACCTGCTCATAAGGAAGCTACGCCCCTGGTCCCACGCTTCCTGATTGAAGTCTCCAGCCTTGCTTGAGCAGACCTGAATTCCTGATCTCCTGAGACCTTTTTTGCCTGGATCCCCTCTGAACATTTGTCATTCCTGATCATTCCTCTGCTTTGCTCATCATTCATCGGTATCCTCTTTGTCCCCCCTGTACCCCTCTGTTTTTCTGCTGGACTTACTCGTGTACCAGACCCTTGCTAGACCTTGACAATCCTATTTCTGTATCCTTTTGTACTTTTGCTTGGAGATAGTGTGCCAGACCCTTGCTAGACTTAGACCATTCTATTTTCTGTATCCGTTTGTAACTTCGCTTTGATATTGTGTTATCAGTGTTCCCCTCCTGTTATTTATTTGTTTATACCACCTTTTGGTACTGCCTATCTTGGTATTTATTTCTGTTCTTAATAAACCCCTTTTGCCCTGTAACCTGTCTGCTGCAATATTCACTGCACATTGGGCTCACACCCACACTCCTACGCACCCATGCCAGACCTCACCCATGACAGAATCAGGAAGCCATCAACCAGTGAGCCCGCAGTGAGTAAAGCTGTTATGATGTACGTGGAGGGGTTAATGGAAAATATCCTGCAGCAAATGGACACTTTATTTACTGACCTGCTTAAAGGCTTAAGGGGCGTCTCTACTAAAGTGCGCGTTCCTGTTACAGAAAAGGGGCCCAGAGAACCCCTAACCCCGGAGGAACGTGAGAGAAGAAGGTCTAACAATTTGTGCTTATAGTGTGCTGGCTACTCCCACAATAAATCGGCCTGCCCTTTACGCCCACCCAAGCCACCTAGCACCCCACCTGAAGCAGCATCTGCCAAAGAAACTGATATCTCCAAGACTAACCGCACTAAACCCAAAAGCTCAGCATCCTTTAAAGTACTGCCCACCAAGTCGGAAAATACCTTGCCTGTCAGACACAACATCCTTCAAGTCAAAAAAAGAACATATGCCTGCCAAGCCCTTGCCCGAGAGGTCCGTCACCGAATCCAGACCCAAGAAAGAGGTGTCTATGGAAGTGAATCCTGAAACCGTGCAGCATGATCCCAACCAAATGGAACGTATGGATTTCCAAACCACCCGGTCCACTGAATCTGTTCCAGCCGTACCTATGGAGGAAGAGCCCAGCGTACCTACAGAGCCTGATCCCGTTGTGCCAATGGAGATAGCGTCTGTTCTACCCTCCGGTATGACACCCACCACTCCAAACCAGCACCTCACGGCTAACTGTGTTACCGCTCCAGTGCCTTCCAGTCGGCATATCTCCTACCCATCTGCTTCAGAATACTACTCTTCTGATGAATGGGGTTCTGTGGATTCGGAAGAGGAATTCCCTAAAGAGACTGCACGTCACCCTCGAGGGCAACCTGGCCGGTTCCAGCACCTCGCGGCTAACTGTGTTACCGCCTCAGTGCCTTCCAGTCGGCATATTTCGTACCCTTCTGTTTACGAGTATTGCTCGTCAGATGATTGGGATTCTGTGGATACAGAGGAGGAATTCCCTAAAGAAACTGCACGTCATCCTCGAGGGCAACCTGGCAGGTTCATCGGGTGCATGAGAACCACTCATATAGGAACCACGTTCTTATCTCAGGCCTATGTCTCTATGCCTTCTCAGGCTTCTGTTTCTGAGCCAACTCAGGCTTCTGTCTCTGAGTCTTCTCAGGCCTCTGACCCCAAACCTTCTCAGGTCTCTGTATCCAAACCTTCTCAGGTCTCAGTCCCCCAGCCTTCTCAGGCCTCTGTACCCAAGCCTTCTCAGGCCTCTGTACCCAAGCCTTCTCAGGCCTCTGTACCCAAGCCTTCTCAGGCCTCTGTACCCAAGCCTTCTCAGGCCTCTGTACCCAAGCCTTCTCAGGCCTCTGTACCCAAGCCTTCTCAGGCCTCTGTACCCAAGCCTTCTCAGGCCTCTGTACCCAAGCCTTCTCAGGCCTCTGTACCCAAGCCTTCTCAGGCCTCTGTACCCAAGCCTTCTCAGGCCTCTGTCCCTAAGCCTTCTCAGGCCTCTGTCCCTAAGCCTTCTCAGGCCTCTGTCCCTAAGCCTTCTCAGGCCTCTGTCCCCGAGCCTTCTCAGGCCTCTGTCCCCGAGCCTTCTCAGGTCCCTGTCCCCGAGCCTTCTCAGGTCCCTGTCCCCGAGCCTTCTCAGGTCCCTGTCTGTAAGCCTTCTCAGGCCCCTGTCTGTAAGCCTTCTCAGGCCCCTGTCTGTAAGCCTTCTCAGGCCCCTGTCTGTAAGCCTTCTCAGGCCCCTGTCTGTAAGCCTTCTCAGGCCCCTGTCTGTAAGCCTTCTCAGGCCCCTGTCTGTAAGCCTTCTCAGGCCCCTGTCTGTAAGCCTTCTCAGGCCCCTGTCTGTAAGCCTTCTCAGGCCCCTGTCTGTAAGCCTTCTCAGGCCCCTGTCTGTAAGCCTTCTCAGGCCCCTGTCTGTAAGCCTTCTCAGGCCCCTGTCTGTAAGCCTTCTCAGGCCCCTGTCTGTAAGCCTTCTCAGGCCCCTGTCTGTAAGCCTTCTCAGACCTCCGTCTCTGAGCCGTCTCGGGCCTCCATCTCTGCGCCTTCACGGGCTTCTGTCCCTAAACAATCTCAGACTTCTGTCAATAAGCCTTCTCAGACTCCAGTAACTAAGTCGCCGCAGAGCCCAGCTGTCACTTCCACAGTGTCTTCGCAGAGCCCAGCTGTCGCTTCCACAGAGTCGTCGCAGAGCCCAGCTGTCGCTTCCACAGAGTCGTCGCAGAGCCCAGCTGTCGCTTCCACAGAGTCGTCGCAGAGCCCAGCTGTCGCTTCCACAGAGTCGTCGCAGAGCCCAGCTGTCGCTTCCACAGAGTCGTCGCAGAGCCCAGCTGTGTTTCCACAGAGTCCGTCGCAGAGCCCAGCTGTCGCTTCCAGAGTCGTCGCAGAGCCCAGCTGTCGCTTCCACAGAGTCGTCGCAGAGCCCAGCCGTGTTGTCGCCGCAGAGCCCAGCCGTGTTGTCGCCGCAGAGCCCAGCAGTGTTGTCGCCGCAGAGCCCAGCCGTGTTGTCGCCGCAGAGCCCAGCAGTGTTGTCGCCGCAGAGCCCAGCAGTGTTGTCGCCGCAGAGCCCAGCCGTGTTGTCGCCGCAGAGCCCAGCAGCCGGCCCCTCGTTCTCGCCGCAGAGCCCAGCAGTGTCCTCGGATTTAGTATGCACTTCCAATGGGAACTGGATCCGTAAAGAGGACTTACGAACATTTGAAGAGGCGCTGAAAGCACTCATAGCTGAAGGGCAACATCCTGAGTGTCCCAAGCCCAAATCTGGGCGATCGCGCCGGAAGTCCGCCTACATCGGCACCACTGTCCGTACCCCTGAAGGTCTGATCACCTTGGAACCAATACCTCCCGAGTTTACGTATGGCTCCAATGGTACCGTGGTTAGGTGTACGGACCTTCGAGTATTTAAAAATGCCCAGAGTGCCTGGAAGGCACACCGCAGAAAGGAGACTCGTTCTAACCGTGCATCCAGCTCCAAGGGATCGTTGCCCGTTGTCACGGGACTTGTTGCCTACGGACCCCCTGAGCCAACCGTTGTAGATCCTGTTCCTGAAGGCTGTGCCTTGGCTTCTAACGGCGCATGGATCATCAAAGAAGATTTGGCGAAATTTGAGCACCTCATAAGTACATATGGAGACGTTTATAGCGACCCCGGTTCCGACTCCGAGTACATTGGATGGTGGTGATCTGCGTTTTGTCTCCTGTTCCAGCTTCGGTGCCCGGAGTGCACCCGTCAGGAGGGGGGTGATGTCATGGCCCACCTGGGTGCTGTCATGGCCTGTACCCCCTGACCCTCTGCACCTTTTTTGTTTTTCTGCTTGTTATATACTGATTCCAGGACTTTGTTTGGTTTTTGTGTTTTTTTTTCTTTTTTCCCATGCACGGTTCTGGACTTTGATTTATTTTGCATTCTGAACCTGATCCATCACCTGCACCTCATCCAGCCTGATCTGACCTGCTCATAAGGAAGCTACGCCCCTGGTCCCACGCTTCCTGATTGAAGTCTCCAGCCTTGCTTGAGCAGACCTGAATTCCTGATCTCCTGAGACCTTTTTTGCCTGGATCCCCTCTGAACATTTGTCATTCCTGATCATTCCTCTGCTTTGCTCATCATTCATCGGTATCCTCTTTGTCCCCCCTGTACCCCTCTGTTTTTCTGCTGGACTTACTCGTGTACCAGACCCTTGCTAGACCTTGACAATCCTATTTCTGTATCCTTTTGTACTTTTGCTTGGAGATAGACCATTCTATTTTCTGTATCCGTTTGTACCTTCGCTTTGATATTGTGTTATCAGTGTTCCCCTCCTGTTATTTATTTGTTTATACCACCTTTTGGTACTGCCTATCTTGGTATTTATTTCTGTTCTTAATAAACCCCTTTTGCCCTGTAACCTGTCTGCTGCAATATTCACTGCACATTGGGCTCACACCCACACTCCTACGCACCCATGCCAGACCTCACCCATGACAGTACCACAGTGGTTTCTTCCCTTTTTTGTTTTTGCTAACAAGCCGAATGCAATTGCCTGTGGCCTTCAATAACGCTTCCTTTAAATAATCCCATTTCTCCTGGACTCCCTTTAAACTCCTCCAGTCTGATAATGACTCCTTCACACAAAGTCTCATTTTAGAAAAATCAGTTTTTTTAATGTCTAAAACTTTTGTTTTTGTGTGGTACGGCTCCATCCCTGTTCTTATATTAAACCATACTGACTGGTGATCACTAGATCCCAAATATTCACCTACAACAATGTCCGATACCAAACCTCCATTTGTGAGTATTAAATCCAATATGGCCTCTTTACGGGTCGGCTCCTCAACTACTTGTGTTAGAGATAATCCCAGTAGGGAGTTTAGAATATTTACTCCTGGTGCACCCAACTGTTTTGGTTTTCCAGTTCACATGAGGAAGATTAAAGTCCCCCATGATAATAACTTCCCCCTTCATTGCCATTTTCACTATTTACTCAAACAGCAGATTATCTAGCTCTTCTACTTGTCCAGGGGGTCTATAGATCACACCTACACGAGCTACTGTATGATTGCCAAATGTTAGCGTAACCCAAACTGACTCTATGTTCACCTCGCTCACTTTTATTTGGTTCGTTTTTATGTTGTTTTTCACATACAGGGCCACTCCTCCTCCTTTCCTACCTTCTCTGTCTTTTCTATATAAAGAGTACCCCGGTATTGTTATGTCCCAGTTATTTTTCTCACTGAACCATGTCTCAGTAACCGCCACTAAATCTACTTTTTCAGCTGCCATCATTGCCTCCAGTTCATGGATTTTATTGACTAAACTGAGAGCATTTATAGACACGACTCTGAGCTTGTCATTTTTTTCCCCGCATGTTGCTTGCACCCTCCGATTTAGTTTTGGGGGACAATCAGGCAGATTGTTTTTTACCCTTTTGTCCCCCCTCCTAGTTTAAATATTTCTTTGTGAAACCTTTGAACTTCTCACTGAGAACATATGTTCCCCTATGAGTAAGATGCAAACCATCTTTTTTTATACAGTTCCTTTCTGCTCCAATTAGAGCTATCATGGGACACAAAGCCAAATCCTTGCTCCCGACACCATTCCCGAAGCCACAAATTAAATTCCCTATTGCGCATCTGCCTATCCTGAATGTTATGCACAGGCAGAACTTCAGAGAATGACACAGTGGACGCAATCTGCTGTATTTCACCTCCAAGAACACAAAAATCTTCCTTAATCTCAGAAACCTCATTGCTAGCCAAGTCATTTGTCTCTAGATGGACTAGAACGTCCACTTCCCCTTGCTGCTTTGCCTGTTTGACAATATTGAGAATACGTCTCTTGTCTCTACGAGCAGTAGCCCCAGGAAGACATCTATCGACGCTTCATCCCCAATTTTGCCACCATTGCGGCTCCAATGACTGATTTGACGAAGGGTAAAGGGTCAGTCATGATCACGTGGAATTCTGAGGCAAATGAGGCATTTCAGAGGTTGAAATAAGCTTTGTGTGCTCAACTGGTGCTGCTGACCTCAGATTTCATGAAAGACTTTGTAGTACAGACAGATGCCTCTGATGTGGGTCTAGGAGCTCTACTGTCCCAAATCAGAGATGGGGAGGAGCACCCTGTGGTCTATCTCAGTAGGAAGCTTAATAAACACGAGAGAAATTATGCCATTGTTGAGAAGGAATGTTTGGCTATCAAATGGGCCCTGGACACCCTCAAGTATTACCTGTTGGATAGACAGTTTAGACTGGTCACTGACCATAGCCCTCTTAAGTGGATGTGTGAAAATAAAGAAAGGAATGGCCGAGTTACGAGGTGGTTCTTGGCTTTACAAGTTTTTAAGTTTACAGTAGAGCACAGAGCGGGGAAGCTTCAAACCAATGCAGATGCCCTCTCGAGTGTCCATTGCCTCTCCATTGCAGTTGCTCAACCGGGGGGGGATATGTGACATAAGGAAAGGGAAGGTCATCGATGGGCGATATATTTCCCCTCGGTTCCTGTTCCATGTATAGGACTAGAGGAACCCAGACCGAGTTTTCGTGCTAACTTTGGGTCTGGAAAATCCGGGTTTTGTGTCTCTCTCCTGGATTGTTAATTAATTAATTGATGTTTATCCAGGGGAGATAAAAGTGGGGAGGCTGAACCAGGAAGTAGCTCTGGCCTGGGACTCAAAGCCTTCTGAGAGAGCTGCAAGGAAAAAGGTGTGTGAAAAGGTTACTTAAAGTAATTTTGTTCATTTGAGGTGGCTGAGGGTAGCTCACCATTTGTTAGAGAGGGAAGTGGACACTAACACTTATATTAATACAAATAGCTGTCATAATCCATCGTGGCTTAAAGGGGTGCCCAGAGGGCAATTCATTCGCCTAAGACGGAATTGCTCAGATCTCCACGTTTTCGAGCAACAAGCCCAACACCTAAAAAAAGACTTTGTGGAGAAGGGGTACAATGCCCTAGAATTAGACACTATTATTAATCAACTAAAACAGGAGGACCGAACAAACCTACTTCAATATAAACCCAAAAAAAAGATTAAAGAAGAAGTTCTATTTTTGTGTGACTACAATAGCAAAGCCAAAAACATGAAGAAAATAATTAAGAAACACTGGCATGTCCTTCGGAAAGATAAGGACCTTAATGGTATACTGGGGGAACAACCAAAAATAGTATTCAGAGGAGTAAAAAATTTGAAAATGAATCTGGTACACAGTAAACGAAAAACAAAAGATAAATTACAATCAATTCAGTGTAAAAAATGGTTTCCATGTTTGTGGACAATGTCTGGCCTGCAGGTCAACCGGTAATAAGAAAAACTGTAGAATGGAGTTTTTTAATAGGAAAACTAATCAAAGGATACAAATGAAAGAGGCTCTTAACTGCTGCTCAAAAAGCGTAATATATCTTTTAGAATGTCCCTGTGGCCTCCAATACATTGGGCGCACAAAAAGGGCTTTTAACATAAGAGTTTCGGAACATGTTAGAAACATAAAAAAATCTTATGAAAATCATTCAGTTTCATTACATTTTAAACTTCGACATGGGAGTTCCCCATTAGGTCTGAAATTTATGGCCATTAAAAAAATATACAAAACCGATATGGATGATAACATTGTTAATAAATTGGGACAAGAAGAGATGCGGACTATCTATGAAATGGGCACTATGGCACCAAATGGGTTAAATAATGACTTTGAGGTGGTTCATTTTTTGTGAGTTGTTGTGCACTTCTTGGGGTCATAATAAGATTCATAAAGACACCCTTGTACTAATATAACAACTTTTTCATATAAATGAGGTCCACATTACTTAATAATATACTAAATTTGTCACTACTTTTAAATAATATTAAATTTGATGTTGGAAATATTTGTAAGAATTTAAATGATGGACTCACATTAATTATTAATACAGCACTTTAATACTATTCTCTTTAATGAGATTCAGAATTCCACCAACATCTGGATAAACACAAATTCTAAATATGGCACTTTAAATGGCGGTCTCTGTTTAGATGAGGTCTATATTATGCACAAAAGATATATTGCACTATTTTACATCAATTAATATCATAAAAATCATTAAAAAGAGTAATATCACAACAGATTCCAATTTTAATAGTCACTAATTGTAAGTAATTTATGATTGACATTCAATAAGCACTTAAAATACTTAAGTGATGGGTACACATTAATTATCAATACAGCACTTTAACATTATTTTTTCTAATGAGAGTTAGAATTCCACCAACATCTGGATAATACGAATTCTCAATATGGCACTTTAAATGATGGTCTCTGTTTAGATGAGGTCTACATTATGCACAAATAGATATATTGCACTATCTTACATCAATTAACATTATAAAAATCATGGCAAAAAGAGTAATATTACAGCAAATTCCAGTTTCAATAGTCACTAATTGTAAGTAATTTATGATTGACATTCAATGAGCACTTAAAGTATTTAATATATATTTTATTAGCATTTCAATATTAAGTTAAAATCCACAACAATATTAGAAGAATATACATTGCAATTAAAAATACACAGACGATTGTAGAATTTTATATTTCACATAGCTTTATTAGATAGGTAAATAAAAGCACTGAAGCACAGGACACTTTTTCAGTAAAGGAGGCTAATGCAATGAATGTATGATCACATTTGGAGAGCATAGACTATAAAAGACCTTCTTTTAGGAAAGCACAAATAGTGTTCAATATATAATATTCATGGAGAAGCTACCACTTTTTATAAAATTTACCACACATACCAAGAGATAATTGGGAGACCCTGCGGGGTGCACAAATTAATTTTATAGTTTTCAGCTCTCTTAAAATTGAGTTAATATATGTAATATTCTGTTTTGATATACACATGGCGAAAATGGGAAGTTTTTAGGAAGCCCCAATCGTTGAATTCAATGAAAAGTACAATTCTACATCTCCCTGGCCGAGAATCGCCGACCGGAAGTAAGAGAGCAACGCTTGGAACGCGGTGGAACGCGGAAGTGAAAGCGGCGCATTGGAACGCAGTGGAACGCGGAAGTAAACCGCGCATGCGCAAAATGGCGGCGCCCACTATCGGAAACCGGAAGGATCAATCAGTGAAGCAGACGGGACATATGGGGACAATTAAAAATATTTATGGACATTATAAAAGGGTCTAAAGGCCCATGTTGACCATTCCAGCTGATGAAGCCGCTTTTTGATGCGGCGAAACGCGTTCTGGAGGCAATTTTAATTATATTTTAAATAAACCTGATTTTTTCATCTCCAATCCTGATTCCTGCTTCATCGAATCCTGCAAACATTGGTGGTTTTTCATCTGGGTTTTCTCCCCCCAAAAAAAACCTATGGGCCTATATCTATGAGCTATGTGAGCTCCACAAAATGTGAGTACAACTCCAACTGTACATAAAATTGTGACCTTTAATTTGTGGACCTACACAAGGATTTTTCTTCCTGTTCTCCTTTCCATTGTCTAAACCTTGGACAAAGAAAAAGAAAAAATCTTGCTGTAAGGTGGGGGTCACCTAAGAAACTGAAGACAATTACCCACATGTCTGGACCCACTTAGAGCTAGTGCCCGGCTCTACACTTGTAAGTGGGGTGTTCATCACCTACATTCATAGTATATTTTACCAAACAGTGTTGCACTATTATTGTTCTTCTTCTATTGTATATATATATGCGAGAATCCGGGATCCCAGAGAGCAATATTTGCGCCGATCCAGGTTATTGATTTCATTATTGTGTGCAATGGTATAGGGGAAACCACTATATCCTGAGATTGGCTATCTGGGCACCCTGGTGGTGGATGCATGTTGTGTGGCGCTGCACCATTTGCTGTTTATATTAGGGAATCTAACTGTTTAGTAAGAGCCTGAGCGGCAAGGGTTTATTTTCTGTTTTCATTTCTGTTTTATTGCAACCTTTTAAATAAATACTATCTGCTGGACAGATTTCAAAGAACTTCTATTGCCTGGACTACCTTTTTTCCAGCAAAGGTAACCTCCATTTGAGCTATACCCCCACAGCGTCAAAACATCTCTGGCGATCGCAGCATCCAGGTTGCGTGGTTTTGGGACACGGTGTGCCCTATCCAGCAGCAGAGTTGAGTTGTCCGTATCAGGCAGTAGAATATGCAACCGGTCAAACAGATAAGCAGACAGGCCTTTGGAGTTAACTGATTTACCGAACGCCATGAATTTGAATATTATTCCTGCGGGAACGATCTTCCAAGTCCGTGACTTTAAGCATAAGAGCATCGTGGGACGTTTTTAAATCTTTATAGGCATCCACTAGTTCGTTATGTGCCAAGCATAAATTGTCAGATTTATGTTCCAAGAGATCAGTACGTTCACCTATGTCACGGATTTCCTGGTGCAGGGATGCTGTAATCGAGCGAAAATCTTCCTGTATCGTGGAACGGAGATCATGTAGCATGGCCTGAATTTGCCTACCAGTAGCTGGAGCCAAGGATGGAAGGTGCAAATGCCGGGGATCAGCGTCCACTGCCTCCTCTGTGGGAGTAGGTGAGTGCGGGGATCGAGGACCAGGAGCACCGCCATCTTGCGGCCTATCCCGCAGCTTCCTGGATCGTGCCGGATCTGCCGGTTTCTGGGTCTTGGCAGGTGCCATCGGGTGCCTGGAGGTATGCAGATTTATGTGAGGTAGGTGCAGCCAAAATTCGCTGCCGTTGTGAGCCGCGGTGGCTGAAAACGCTGACATTCAGCAGGAGCTCCTTCTACACGCGGCCGTCCACGATGGCCATCGGAGAGGAAATTAGTTTAACCCCTTAAGGACGCAGGGCGTACCATGCCGTCCTGCACCACGTGGGCTTTAATGCCGCAGGACGGCATGGTACGCCCCGCGGTGTTTCCTGCTTCTGGGCGCGAAAAACGGCCCGCCGCCTCCCTTCCCACAATGCTGATCGCTGGCTGGGGGTCTGTCTGACACCCGGGCAGACCCTCCCAGCTGGCGATCGGCATTGTGGGAAGGGAGGCGGGCCGTTTACCTCGTGGAAAAGCGAAGGCAGCCAATCCGGCGCCTGGAGCTGTCAGTTGCAGCGGTGACAAGCTGTCACCTCTGCAACTGTCAGAATGTCTCAGCCAATGAGGTTGCATTGGCTGAGACATTGTCTCTGCCCCTTTCTCCTGCTCCTCATTGCGATCTGAGGAGCAGAGAGAGAGAGACAGAGCAGAGAGGAGCAGAGGAAAAAAGAGAAAAAAACTACCTAAAACCCCAGGCACTGTACCCCACACCCCAGGCAGTGTACCCCACCTGGCACTACCCCACCTGGCACTACCCCACCTGGCTGTACCCCACCTGGCTGTACACCTGGCTGTACCACCTGGCTGTACCCCACCTGGCACTACCCCTGGCTGTACCCCACCTGGCACTACCCCCCTGGCACTACCCCACCTGGCAGTGTACCCCACCTGGCAGTATATCCCACCTGGCACTGTACCCCACCTGGCACTGTACCCCCCAGGCACTGTACCCCCCAGGCACTGTACCCCCAGGCACTGTACCCCCAGGCACTACCTACTGGCACTGTACCCTCCTGGCAGTGTACCCCACCTGGCTTTACCCCACCTGGCACTGTACCCCCACTGGCACTGTACCCACCTGTCACTGTACCCCCAGGCACCTACTGGCACTGTACCCCCCAGGCACTACCTACTGGCACTGTACCACCTGGCAGTGTACCCCACCTGGCAGTGTACCCCACCTGGCACTGTACCCCACCTGGCACGTGTACTTGGCTGTACCCACCTGGCAGTGTACCCCACCTGGCAGTGTATCCCACCTGGCACTGTACCCCCACTGGCACTGTACCCACCTGGCACTGTACCCCGGCACCTACTGGCACTGTACCCCCCAGCACTACCTACTGGCACTGTACCCTCCTGGCAGTGTACCCCACCTGGCAGTGTACCCCACCTGGCACTGTACCCCACCTGGCAGTGTACCCCACCTGGCAGTGTATCCCACCTGGCACTGTACCCCCACTGGCACTGTACCCACCTGGCACTGTACCCCCCAGGCACCTACTGGCACTGTACCCTCCTGGCACAGTACCCCCTGGCTGAAAAAAAAAACCAGGCACAGTACCCCCTGGCTGAAAAAAAAAATCCCCAGGCACAGTACCCCCTGGCTGAAAAAAAAAAAATGAAAAAAAAAACCCCAGGTACAGTACCTCCTGGCTGGCACTGTACTCTCCAGACTGGCACTGTACCCTCCTGGCACAGTACCCCCTGGCTGAAAAAAATAACTGAAAAAAACCTGACTGGAAAAAAACTGAAAAAAAACCCAGGCACTGTACCCCTGGCCTGCAGTGTACCCCTGATTGAGAACCCGCATTGGCATACGACCCTTTGGCATTTCTGACTACCCGCATTGGCATACGACCCCTGGCATTTCTGACTACCCGCATTGGCATACGACCCCTGGCATTTCTGACTACCCACATTGGCATACGACCCCTGGCATTTCTGACTACCCGCATTGGCATACGACCCTTGGCATTCCTGACTACTCTTGTCTAGATAGATAGAAGTACCGGCCACTACAAGGACCGGAAGGGCTTAGTTTAGGTGTTCTAATATTTTATTTGTGTACTTGACCCCATCAGTTCCCCGACCTCCCATAAAAATGTCCTCCCGCTTTTATTCCCAGAAGAGGCATATGAGATCCTGGCCGCCTCTGAGAGCGACGCTCTCGCCGACAGTGACACCCTCACAGCCTCTGATATAGAGCCCCTTAGTGAACCCTCCAGTGATGGTGACCCCCCACCATCTACTGGGAGGCACGAGAGCATTTGGGTACCCCCAAATATGGCTGCCCCAGAAATACCCCCATTTCTGGCGACTCCTGGCATCACAGTAAGGGTAGAGGACTGTGAGCCAGTGAGCTTTTTTAACCTGTTTATGTCGGACGATGTATTCGAGATGGTGGTTGAGCAAACCAACCTGTTTGCCAACCAGTATCTTGATGCGCATCCGGATTCACATCGCCACAGACGTAACAAGTGGCACCCAACGGATGTGATAGAGTTAAAAAAATTTGGGCTCTAACCCTCGTAATGGGAATAGTGAAGAAGCCAAGTATCCGGTCTTACTGGCACAAAAACCCCATCCTGGCTACTCCACTATTCCCAAGGGTTATGAAGAGGGATAGATACGAAAATCTCATGCGATTCCTCCATTTTAATGATAACGCACTGTGCCCACCAAGAAACGACCCAATGCATGACCGCCTCTATAAAATTCGGCCCCTGATCAGTCTTATATATCTGCCAAATTCACCGATAATTATGTTCCCGACCAAAATATATCTGTAGACGAGTCCCTTATGAAATTCAAAGGCAGACTGCTCTTCAAGCAGTATATCCCAAGCAAGCGATCCCGGTATGGCGTCAAATTTTATAAATTGTGTGAGTCCACAACAGGCTACACCTGGGCGTTTAGAATATACGAAGGGAAAGATAGCCACCTTGACCCCCAGGATGCCCCGATTGTATTGGCACCAGTGGAAAAATTGTGTGGGATCTGGTCTATCCCCTATTCAACAAGGGCTATCATTTATGGGTCGATAACTATTACACCAGTATCGACCTATTTAAAAATTTATATTGTTTCGAGACCCTTGCGTGTGGCACAGTGCGGAAGAATCGCAGAGGTTTTCCCCAAATCCTGACAGCAGGCAAAAAAAGTAGAGGCTCCTCTTCATCTCTACGTCAGGAAGAAGTGCTAGCCCTTCGGTTCACCGATAAGAAGGATGTATACATGTTATCTACAGTGCATGACGAAAGTACAGTGCCAGTGCCTGTGAGAGGGAGGACTGAGCCACTGGAAAAGCCGAAGTGCATTGTAGATTACAGCAAGTTTATGGGGGAGTAGACTTGGCTGATCAATGTATACAGCCTTATCTGGTGAACCGAAAGACTAGGGCATGGTACAAGAAGATTGCCATCTATTTGACCGAGATAGCAATTTTTAATGCGTACGTGCTCTACAAGCAGGCAGCAGTACAAAAGCCATATCCCTTCCTAGAATTCATGCTTGAGATCATATCCCAACTTATCCTAACCCCGGCCCCCGTTACATCCGCTTTGGAATCAGAGGATCTCCAAAGATTAAGCGGCAGACACTTTCCTTCCCGAGTCCCTCCCACCCGCTGTAAAAAGTCCCCCCAGAAAAAGTGTCGTGTCTGCCGCAAGAAAGGAATCCGAAAGGATTCTAGTTATTATTGCCCTACCTGCCCATCTCTACCTGGCCTCTGCATAACCGAGTGCTTCAAAATTTATCATACCGAGCTAAATTACTAAATCCCCTTTTCTGCTTTGTCCCGATTACCCTTTGCTGCCTGTACCGACTCATTGGCTTGTTATACCGACTACCCTTTGTTTGCTGCCTGTACCGACTCATTGGCTTGTTATACCGACTACTCTTTGTTTGCTGCCTGTACCGACTCATTGGCTTGTTATACCGACTACTCTTTGTTTGCTGCCTGTACCGACTCATTGGCTTGTTATACCGACTACTCTTTGTTTGCTGCCTGTACCGACTCATTGGCTTGTTATAATGACTACTCTGACTTTGGAATACCCTGAATTTGGCCTGTCCCTGTTTACGTTAAGCCCAGCTATTCTAAAGTGGCTGCACCAAACAACTCAAAATACTAATTTAGAATCATTGGCGCGTCATCTTTGGAGCAATATTCTTTCTTGGCGTGCCATGTTCTCTCAAAGTCGACATAAATCCTGAAAATCACTTGTCAAATTACCAAAAAACTAAATAAAAATGCTACATATGGGGTACCGTTGAATTCGTAACACATTGCCGAACACAAATATCAATGTTATAGGCCAGTAAAAGGTTGACCGAGCAGGATATTAGCAGCAAAATGACAGTTTTCGTGTAAAACAAATGCAAAACACAATCTTGAAAACTAAGTGTGGCCAGGGTTTGTGACCAAGTGTCTACTATACAAAACTGGACATACCCCATTTTCAACACTCTGGGTTGTCTACTTCTCAAAATGATATGCCATGTTGGGGTACTTTTAAACCTGGGCTGCCATACCCTCTCAAATTCAACCTAGACCCAGAAAACCAATCTGGCAAATTTCAAGTTGTAAAACTGAAATGGGCAACTCTACATTTGACCGTGTAACTTTCCAAAAAGTAAATAAAAATGCAACATATGGGTACTGTTGAATTCGTAACACATTGCCGAACACAAATATCAATGTTATAGGCCAGTAAAAGGTTGACCGAGCAGGATATTAGCAGCAAAATGACAGTTTTCGTGTAAAACAAATGCAAAACACAATCTTGAAAACTAAGTGTGGCCAGGGTTTGTGACCAAGTGGCTACTATACAAAACTGGACATACCCCATTTTCAACACTCTGGGTTGTCTACTTCTCAAAATGATATGCCATGATGGGGTACTTCTCAAACCTGGGCTGCCATACCCTCTCAAATTCAACCTAGGCCCAGAAAACCAATCTGGCAAACTCTACACTTGATCGTGTAACTTTCCAAAAAGTAAATAAAAATGCAACATGGGGGTACTGTTGAACTCGTAACACATTGCCGAACACAAATATCAATGTTATAGGCCAGTAAAAGGTTGACCGAGCAGGATATTAGCAGCAAAATGACAGTTTTCGTGTAAAACAAATGCAAAACACAATCTTGAAAACTAAGTGTGGCCAGGGTTTGTGACCAAGTGGCTACTATACAAAACTGGACATACCCCATTTTCAACACTCTGGGTTGTCTACTTCTCAAAATGATATGCCATGTTGGGGTACTTTTTATACCTGGGCTGCCATACCCTCTCAAATTCAACCTAGGCCCAGCAAACCAATCTGGCAAATTTCAAGTTGTAAAACCTGAAATGGGCAAACTCTACATTTGATCGTGTAACTTTCCAAAAAGTAAATAAAAATGCAACATGGGGGTACTGTTGAACTCGTAACACATTGCCGAACACAAATATCAATGTTATAGGCCAGTAAAAGGTTGACCGAGCAGGATATTAGCAGCAAAATGACAGTTTTCGTGTAAAACAAATGCAAAACACAATCTTGAAAACTAAGTGTGGCCAGGGTTTGTGACCAAGTGGCTACTATACAAAACTGGACATACCCCATTTTCAACACTCTGGGTTGTCTACTTCTCAAAATGATATGCCATGATGGGGTACTTCTCAAACCTGGGCTGCCATACCCTCTCAAATTCAACCTAGGCCCAGAAAACCAATCTGGCAAACTCTACACTTGATCGTGTAACTTTCCAAAAAGTAAATAAAAATGCAACATGGGGGTACTGTTGAACTCGTAACACATTGCCGAACACAAATATCAATGTTATAGGCCAGTAAAAGGTTGACCGAGCAGGATATTAGCAGCAAAATGACAGTTTTCGTGTAAAACAAATGCAAAACACAATCTTGAAAACTAAGTGTGGCCAGGGTTTGTGACCAAGTGGCTACTATACAAAACTGGACATACCCCATTTTCAACACTCTGGGTTGTCTACTTCTCAAAATGATATGCCATGTTGGGGTACTTTTTATACCTGGGCTGCCATACCCTCTCAAATTCAACCTAGACCCAGCAAACCAATCTGGCAAATTTCAAGTTGTAAAACCTGAAATGGGCAAACTCTACATTTGACCGTGTAACTTTCCAAAAAGTAAATAAAAATGCTACATATGGGTACCGTTGAATTCGTAACACATTGCCGAACACAAATATCAATGTTATAGGCCAGTAAAAGGTTGACCGAGCAGGATATTAGCAGCAAAATGACAGTTTTCGTGTAAAACAAATGCAAAACACAATCTTGAAAACTAAGTGTGGCCAGGGTTTGTGACCAAGTGGCTACTATACAAAACTGGACATACCCCATTTTCAACACTCTGGGTTGTCTACTTCTCAAAATGATATGCCATGTTGGGGTACTTTTTATACCTGGGCTGCCATACCCTCTCAAATTCAACCTAGACCCAGCAAACCAATCTGGCAAATTTCAAGTTGTAAAACCTGAAATGGGCAAACTCTACATTTGACCGTGTAACTTTCCAAAAAGTAAATAAAAATGCTACATATGGGGTACCGTTGAATTCGTAACACATTGCCGAACACAAATATCAATGTTATAGGCCAGTAAAAGGTTGACCGAGCAGGATATTAGCAGCAAAATGACAGTTTTCGTGTAAAACAAATGCAAAACAAATCTTGAAAACTAAGTGTGGCCAGGGTTTGTGACCAAGTGGCTACTATACAAAACTGGACATACCCCATTTTCAACACTCTGGGTTGTCTACTTCTCAAAATGATATGCCATGATGGGGTACTTCTCAAACCTGGGCTGCCATACCCTCTCAAATTCAACCTAGGCCAGAAAACCAATCTGGCAAACTCTACACTTGATCGTGTAACTTTCCAAAAAAGTTAAAAATGCAACATGGGGGTACTGTTGAACTCGTAACACATTGCCGAACACAAATATCAATGTTATAGGCCAGTAAAAGGTTGACCGAGCAGGATATTAGCAGCAAAATGACAGTTTTCGTGTAAAACAAATGCAAAACAAATCTTGAAAACTAAGTGTGGCCAGGGTTTGTGACCAAGTGGCTACTATCAAAACTGGACATACCATTTTCAACACTCTGGGTTGTCTACTTCTCAAAATGATATGCATGTTGGGGTACTTTTTATACCTGGGCTGCCATACCCTCTCAAATTCAACCTAGACCCAGCAAACAATCTGGCAATTTTCAAGTTGTAACCTGAAATGGGCAAACTCTACTTTGACCGTGTAACTTTCCAAAAAGTAAATAAAAATGCTACATATGGGGTACCGTTGAATTCGTAACACATTGCCGACACAAATATCAATGTTATAGGCCAGTAAAAGGTTGACCGAGCAGGATATTAGCAGCAAAATGACAGTTTTCGTGTAAAACTGCAAAACACTCTTGAAAACTAAGTGTGGCCAGGGTTTGTGACCAAGTGGCTACTATACAAAACTGTACATACCCCATTTTCAACACTCTGGGTTGTCTACTTCTCAAAATGATATGCCATGATGGGGTACTTTTCAACCTGGGCTGCCATAACCTCTCAATTCAACCTAGGCCAGAAAACCAATCTGGCAAACTCTACATTGAATCGTGTAACTTTCCAAAAAGTAAATAAAAATGCAACATGGGGGTACTGTTGAACTCGTACACATTGCCGAACAAAATGAATGTTATAGGCCAGTAAAAGGTTGACCGAGCAGGATATTAGCAGCAAAATGACAGTTTTTGTGTAAAAAAATGCAAAACACAATCTTGAAAACTAAGTGTGGCCAGGGTTTGTGACCAAGTGTCTACTATAAAAAAACGGACATACCCCATTTTCAACACTCTGGGTTGTCTACTTCTCAAAATGATATGCATGTTGGGGTACTTTTCATACCTGGGCTGCCATAACCTCTCTCAAATTCAACTAGGGCCAGCAAACCAATCTGGCAAATTTCAAGTTGTAAAACTGAAATGGGCAAACTCTACATTTGACCGTGTAACTTTCCAAAAAGTAATAAAAATGCTACATGGGGGTACCGTTGAATTCGTAACACATTGCCGAACCAGAAATATCAATGTTTAGGCCAGTAAAAGGTTGACCGAGCAGGATATTAGCAGCAAAAGACAGTTTTTGTGTAAAAAATGCAAAACACAATCTTGAAAACTAAGTGTGGCCAGGGTTTGTGACCAAGTGGCTACTATAACAAAACTGACATACACCATTTTCAATAGCTCTGGGTTGTCTACTTTTCAAAATGGTATGCATGTTGGGGTACTTTTCATACCTGGGCTGCCATAACCTCTCAAATTCAACATAGGGCCAGAAAACCAATCTGGCAAACTCTCAAGTTGATCGTGTAACTTTCCAAAAAGTAAATAAAAATGCAACATGGGGGGTACCGTTGAACTCGTAAGACATTGCCGACCACAAATATGAGTTTTTATAGGCCAGTAAAAGGTTGACGAGAGCAGGATATTAGCAGTAAAAGACAGTTTTTCGTGTAAAATGCAAAACACAATCATGAAAACAAGTTTGGCGGTTTGTGAAAGTGTCTACTATAAACAAAACAAAACATACACCATTTTCAATAGCTGGGTTGTCTACTTTTCAAAATGGTATGACATGTTGGGGTACTTTTCATACCTGGGCTGCCATACCCTCTCAAATTCAACCTAGGCCCAGCAAAACCAATCTGGCAAACTCTACATTTGACCGTGTAACTTTCCAAAAAGCCTTAAAATGCTAAATGGAGGGTACCGTTGAACTCGTAAGACCTTGCCGACACAAATATCAATTTTTTAGGCCAGTAAAAGGTCGAGGGAGCATGATATCATCGGTAAAAGAACAGTTTTTGTGTGAAAAATGCAAAACACAAACATGAAGACCAAGTTTGCGACTAAGAGACTACTATAAAAAACAAAACGTACACCATTTGGAATAGCCTGGGTTGTCTACTTTTCAAAATGGTATGACATGTTGGGGTACTTTTCATACCTGGGCTGCCATAACCTCTCAAAGTCAACATAGGGCCAGGAAACCAATCTGGCAAATTTCAAGTTGTAAAACGTGAAATGGGCAAACTCTATATTTGACCCTGTAACTTTCCAAAACCTCCTAAAACCTCTACATGGGGGGTACCGTTGAACTCGTAAGACCTTGCCGACCAGAAATATGAGTTTTTTAGGCCAGTAAAATGTCGAGGGAGCATGATATCATCGGTAAAAGAACAGTTTTTGTGTGAAAAATGCAAAACACAAACATGAAGACCAAGTTTGCGACTAAGAGACTACTATAAAAAAACAAAACGTACACCATTTGGAATAGCCTGGGTTGTCTACTTTTCAAAATGGTATGACATGTTGGGGTACTTTTCATACCTGGGCTGCCATAACCTCTCAAAGTCAACATAGGGCCAGGAAACCAATCTGGCAAATTTCAAGTTGTAAAAGGTGAAATGGGCAAACTCTATATTTGACCCTGTAACTTTCCAAAACCTCCTAAAACCTCTACATGGGGGGTACCGTTGAACTCGTAAGACCTTGCCGACCAGAAATATGAGTTTTTTAGGCCAGTAAAATGTCGAGGGAGCATGATATCATCGGTAAAAGAACAGTTTTTGTGTGAAAAATGCAAAACACAAACATGAAGACCAAGTTTGCGACTAAGAGACTACTATAAAAAAACAAAACGTACACCATTTGGAATAGCCTGGGTTGTCTACTTTTCAAAATGGTATGACATGTTGGGGTACTTTTCATACCTGGGCTGCCATAACCTCTCAAAGTCAACATAGGGCCAGGAAACCAATCTGGCAAATTTCAAGTTGTAAAACGTGAAATGGGCAAACTCTATATTTGACCCTGTAACTTTCCAAAACCTCCTAAAACCTCTACATGGGGGGTACCGTTGAACTCGTAAGACCTTGCCGACCAGAAATATGAGTTTTTTAGGCCAGTAAAATGTCGAGGGAGCATGATATCATCGGTAAAAGAACAGTTTTTGTGTGAAAAATGCAAAACACAAACATGAAGACCAAGTTTGCGACTAAGAGACTACTATAAAAAACAAAACGTACACCATTTGGAATAGCCTGGGTTGTCTACTTTTCAAAATGGTATGACATGTTGGGGTACTTTTCATACCTGGGCTGCCATAACCTCTCAAAGTCAACATAGGGCCAGGAAACCAATCTGGCAAATTTCAAGTTGTAAAACGTGAAATGGGCAAACTCTATATTTGACCCTGTAACTTTCCAAAACCTCCTAAAACCTCTACATGGGGGGTACCGTTGAACTCGTAAGACCTTGCCGACCAGAAAAATGAGTTTTTTAGGCCAGTAAAATGTCGAGGGAGCATGATATCATCGGTAAAAGAACAGTTTTTGTGTGAAAAATGCAAAACACAAACATGAAGACCAAGTTTGCGACTAAGAGACTACTATAAAAAACAAAACGTACACCATTTGGAATAGCCTGGGTTGTCTACTTTTCAAAATGGTATGACATGTTGGGGTACTTTTCATACCTGGGCTGCCATAACCTCTCAAAGTCAACATAGGGCCAGGAAACCAATCTGGCAAATTTCAAGTTGTAAAACGTGAAATGGGCAAACTCTATATTTGACCCTGTAACTTTCCAAAACCTCCTAAAACCTCTACATGGGGGGTACCGTTGAACTCGTAAGACCTTGCCGACCAGAAATATGAGTTTTTTAGGCCAGTAAAATGTCGAGGGAGCATGATATCATCGGTAAAAGAACAGTTTTTGTGTGAAAAATGCAAAACACAAACATGAAGACCAAGTTTGCGACTAAGAGACTACTATAAAAAAAACAAAACGTACACCATTTGGAATAGCCTGGGTTGTCTACTTTTCAAAATGGTATGACATGTTGGGTACTTTTCATACCTGGGCTGCCATAACCTCTCAAAGTCAACATAGGGCCAGGAAACCAATCTGGCAAATTTCAAGTTGTAAAACGTGAAATGGGCAAACTCTATATTTGACCCTGTAACTTTCCAAAACCTCCTAAAACCTCTACATGGGGGGTACCGTTGAACTCGTAAGACCTTGCCGACCAGAAATATGAGTTTTTTAGGCCAGTAAAATGTCGAGGGAGCATGATATCATCGGTAAAAGAACAGTTTTTGTGTGAAAAATGCAAAACACAAACATGAAGACCAAGTTTGCGACTAAGAGACTACTATAAAAAAACAAAACGTACACCATTTGGAATAGCCTGGGTTGTCTACTTTTCAAAATGGTATGACATGTTGGGGTACTTTTCATACCTGGGCTGCCATAACCTCTCAAAGTCAACATAGGGCCAGGAAACCAATCTGGCAAATTTCAAGTTGTAAAACGTGAAATGGGCAAACTCTATATTTGACCCTGTAACTTTCCAAAACCTCCTAAAACCTCTACATGGGGGGTACCGTTGAACTCGTAAGACCTTGCCGACCAGAAATATGAGTTTTTTAGGCCAGTAAAATGTCGAGGGAGCATGATATCATCGGTAAAAGAACAGTTTTTGTGTGAAAAATGCAAAACACAAACATGAAGACCAAGTTTGCGACTAAGAGACTACTATAAAAAAAAAAAAACGTACACCATTTGGAATAGCCTGGGTTGTCTACTTTTCAAAATGGTATGACATGTTGGGGTACTTTTCATACCTGGGCTGCCATAACCTCAAAGTCAACATAGGGCCAGGAAACCAATCTGGCAAATTTCAAGTTGTAAAAGTGAAATGGGCAAACTCTATATTTGACCCTGTAACTTTCCAAAACCTCCTAAAACCTCTACATGGGGGGTACCGTTTAACTCGTAAGACCTGCCGACCAGAAATATATGTATTTTATTTCATTTAATGCTAAGCGTACAATGTCATTCACACTAAAAATACAATGGAGAACTTTGAAAATTGCAAAATTTCCTTTTTTCTCATAGTTTTTAGGTTTTTTTTCATACTATAATATATTTTATATATATAAATCTTTGATGGAAGATGAAAGCCCTATTTCTCCTCCTGAACAAAATGATATATAATAAGGGTGGGTACACTTAATATGTAAGAGGTAAATTATGGTTGAACAGCGAATAGCTGAAATTCTACTTTTAGAAGTGTTCAAAAGTGTTCCAAACTTGTAAAATTACTCCCGTCCTTAAGGGGTTAATACTTTTGTTGACCTACAAAGGTTTAAGACAAAACTATGTTTGAAGAGATTCTTCTCTAAAACCCCAAAAGAAAAGACAGGTAATAGCCAGGCCTGGATTAAGATCTCTATGGGCCTGGAGCTGAATATGTTGGTGGGCATTTTTTTGTAATTTAGTGAAATGAAAACATATTTTTGGTTATTTAATAGAGCAGATACGGTTATATGTAACCAGGCAGATACTGTGTGATTAATTTTTCGATCAGATTTCAATCATATAAAGAGTGTTTAAACATTTTTTTTTCCCATTTTATCATTCAAACCTTTGTAGTTATATATTCTATAGGGCATTCTTGTTAAAAAAAGTGAAATGGGAACCTGTTACTGCAGTTTTCAGAGAAAATATACAATTCTAACCCAAAAATTAGAAAAAAATGAAATATTTCCCATGTGTTTTGGAACATGTTTTTTTACGAATAATTTGACTGTGTAAAACACTGACCTTGCTCCCAGGGTGGGAAATGAGAAGGCGAGTAATGGCAGTGGTATTGCTCATTTTATACGTGACAAATGGACAATGCCATCACTTTGGAACTAAAAATAAATAAATTTTAAAAAAAAATTATTTTCTTTTAGATTTTTACATGGTTAGGTTTGGTATTAATGCAAAGGCCAGACTCTGCCCTGTCCAATGACACCTCACTTGGCCTTGTGAGGTGTAAAGATTAGTGACGCAGGGGTCCACAGTTCCCTGCAGTGCTCTTCGCTGCAGTGCGGTGGTAATTAGAGGGGAGCATGGGAGGATCATATCCATACACTGTATGAAAGGGTGAGTGACCTGTGGTCTCACTGACTGAATTGTTAAGGGAAACCTCGGCCCAAGGCAAAAGATCTGACCGTTCATTCTGTTTTTCTGATACAAAACATCTTAAGTATTGTTCCACATTTTGATTAGCTCTCTCAGCTGCCCCGTTAGTTTGAGGATGATAGGCAGAGGAAAAGCTTAATTCTATGCCTAGATTCTCGCAGAAGCCTCTCCAAAACCTGGACACAAACGGAGAGCCTCTGTCAGACACGATTCCCAGGGGAACCCCATGAAGTCTTACAACACTCTGGATGAAGACTGGTACCAGCTCTATGGCAGAGGGCAACTTGCAAGAGGCACAAATTGAGTCATTTTGGAAAACCTGTCCACAATGGTAAGAATTACTGTATTACCTTGAGATAGAGGCAAATCCGTAATAAAGTCCATAGACAGGTGGGCCCATGGTCTTTCAGAGACCGGCAAGGGTTGTAACAAGCCTACAGGTAAGGTTTTAGGATTTTTACTTCTACAGCACACCTCACAGGTTTATGGGAAAAGAATGGTAAGCGCCCACAATATGGCCCCCGAGTACCCAGCCACACCAGATGATAAGTGGTTTCCCCCAAACCAAGAAGAAAGATAAAACAAGGTACTTATCTGGTCAGCGTGAATATACGCTAGGGGACTCGGACGGCCTCTCCAATGACGTCACCAACAATGTTAGATAATGGGATATATAGAAGAGAAAAACAAGATCTGGGTGCAGTAGAACAGCAATTGTACAGATATTGACTGTATTTGTGTAGTTAATCAACTCACAAACAGAGAGCCTGAACACCGGCTCTAAATGGATGATCGCCTTTGGGTTGTTAATCTGGGATATCTTTACAGGTAACCCACTCCTTGGCAATAGAGAATCTTCGCCACATTCATTGAACAATAGGGGAATTCTGTGTGTATCTGACGCCAAATCGTGTGATAAATGATATAACAAATGGAAACTCACACTTGCTGGAGCTATTCCAAGCTCGAAACGGAAGGCATATGGGTTTCGTTAGTCAAACCCAATAAATACCAGAATATGCAGGAACTGGTTCTCTTTAAAATTTATTTAAATGAATAAAACAAAATAAAAACTAGACTCTGGTCCAGAACGCGTTTCGCCGCACCATACGCAGCTTCATCAGCTGGTCCTTACAAATTGAACTACCCTGCATGTTTATATACATAACAAATTAGAAAAATTAAGGATAAATGTTCCCACATGTGCTTCATTGGTGGTCAGCGTGCGTTCCCAGCCTCTTTCTGAAGTGTCTTCGTATGTTTCACCGTCGTCGCCATCTTGCACAGGCGCATTCGAGGCTTCCGCGTTCCACCTTGCGTTCCATAGTGATTAGTTCCGACATTGCAGATCGTCTTGCGTTTCATCATGGATATGTATACATTTCCGGAATTGCACTGTCTTAAAAGTTGGCTGCGATCAAAGTATAACGAAAGGGCAATATAAAGAGGACATATTTTCAAAAACATATTATAAAATAAGACAATATCCAATAATCCGATTGGGGTATAAATCGCCTCAGACACCTCACAGGTGGCTATATATTCCTTGACACCCTTCGCATACCTGCCCACCAAAACTTCTTTTCAAGAGTAGCTCGGGTTTTTGTTATACCCATATGCCCAAAGGGCTTAATATCGTGATAGACCTTCATAACAGGTATTCTCTCTTCCTCAGGGACAAAGAGTCTACCAGGTGGCTTTTCAGCGGGAGCGGTACCTTGAACAACCTATAATCTCTCCAACAAGGGAGAAGAAACAGTGAGAAGAGTAGTGCCAAAGATCCTCTCTTGAGGAATAATGGGACTTTGATCAAATGTATGTTGTTCGTAAGACTCATACTGTCTTGACAGAGCATCTGCCTTGGTGTTTTTGGAACCAGGGAGATAAGTAAGTGTCACGACCAAGTCCTGGCTAACCCAATTGTGACGTGCGAAGGGAAAGCGTACCAGGGGTTACAGCTCCAAGCCTCTGGACTTACTAACTCTACTCACTCAATGGGCCCCAAGTTATGCCAACTTAACCCCCTTAAACCGTACACACCCTTACAAGTATATGCTGCCACCATGAAAGTAATAGGGCACTTTCGAAACCCCATTAGCTGTATACCACCCCAATCCAGGAGCCCAACCATATACAGCTAATGTATATACATAGTACATAGTTATACATAGTTATATAGGCTGAAAAAAGACATGCGTCCATCGGTTCAGCCTCTCCCACATAACCTACTGCTGTTGATCCAAAAGAAGGCAATAAACCCAGTCTGAAATATGCAACATACTGGGAAAAAATTCCTTCTTGACCCCAGAATGGCAGTCAGATTTCTCCTTGGATCAAGAAGCTTTAACCCACATATTAAATATTATAACCCTTAATATTCTGTGTCTGCAGGAAGTCATCCAGTCATTTTTTAAAAGTCTGTACAGACTCTGACCCAACCACCTCAACAGGCAGAGAATTCCACAGCTCTATTGTTCTCACCGTAAAATAACCCTTCCTATGCTTTAAGCTAAATTTTCTTTCTTCCAGTCTAAATGGATGACCTCTATATATATGTATATACCAAATGTTTAATACTACGGTAACGATAAACCAAGCGTTCTATTCGAGAAGCATGAATTATGTAGAGCAGAGACAGTACTGGTTTTAAAGTTTTAATGGAAGAAGATAAAAAAATACAAACTTTACACAGTGCCGATATCACAAAAACAAGACATACAAAATATAAGAAAATGTGCAAATACAGTTCTTGAAATAAAATGGAACTTACATAAAAAACCTATCTTTCATTAGGTTGCTTCTATGGGTATTCCAGATTTCAATTGTCCCAGAAGATTCTTTGGATGTTACCCACTCCAAGTCTTTTGGAGGAATACCCCGAGTTTTGGATGACCATTCTATACAAAGCAGCTTGTCCCTCACCTTCCTTGGATCAGTTTCCGTTCAGCCAAAGAGAGCAGATCAGATAAGAGGGTTGTAAATACCTTGCCTTGCTTTGCAAACTCCGTTGCAAAGACAAGAGGAAAAAAAACACCAATTCTGCGTTTAAAATCTTACACACTGCTTGCAGAAAATGATGCCCGTTTGTGACAGTAAGCAAGAAGTTAAAGCTAGACAGGAACAAAGACCACCTTCCCTGTCTAGCATTTAGGCGTTTGGCATCACCCATATAGACTAGATTCTTATGATCTGTTATTATGATTACAGGATCTTTGGTACCCTCTAATAAGTAGCGCCACTCTTTTGGAGCTGCTATAAGTGCAAGCAATTATCTGTTGCCTATACTGTAATTTTTCTCTGCAGGTGTCATCTTTTTGGAGAGAACCCACACGGATGCATTGGTCCCTCAGGACTTTCTCTCTGGGACAGGACAGCACCTATACCAATCTCGGATGCGTCCACTTCAAGCTGAGACTGCAAACCTGGCTCTGGATATCTCAGGACTGGTGCAGTGATGAATGCCTCTTTGAGCAGCTCAAACGCCCTCATGGCTTGAATGCTCCACACTTGGTTCTGAGCACCCTTCTTTGTCATGGCTGTGATGGGGGATACTACCCATGAGAAACCTTTTATGAATCTCCTGTTGTAATTCGTGAACCCCAGAAACCTTTGGCTTTTAACCCTTGGGGCAATGGCCATTCTTTGATGGCAGAAAGCTTCTGAGGGTCCATCTCAAAGCCTTCTGGCGTGATTATATAACCTAGGATGTGGACAGATGTTATGTCGAACAGACATTTTTCTAATTTGCAGTACAATTTGTTTTCCAGCAATCTTTGCAACACTGTACGCACATGAACATGGTGTGTCTCCACATCAGGAGAGTAAATCAGAATATCGTATCATATTGTAGATAGACAATGACAAAGACTTGTAAAAAGTCCCTCAAAACATCATTGATGAAGTCTTGGAAAACTGCTAGCGCATAACACAAACCAAATGGCATAACAAGGTATTCGTAGTGGCCACTTCTCGTATTGAAAGCAGTTTTATACTCATGGTCTTTCTTAACTCGGACTAGATTATAAGCACCACGTAGGTACAACTTTGTATGGATTTTAGCACCTTTCAGGCAGTCAAATAATTTGGATATTAGAGGAATAGGATATGCATAGTCACCTTTTTCGATACAAAAAAAATCCTGCTCCCGCAGGAGAGGAAGAATGGTGAATGAACTCTCGAGCAAGGTTTTATGTATATATTCCTCTATTATGTCATTCTCTTTCTGAGAGAGGGGATAAACCTGTCCCCTTGGAGGCATGGTACCTGGTAACAGATCTATGGCGCAGTCATAGGGTCTGTGTGGAGGCAATATTTCAGACTTCCCTTTGTCGAAGACCTCTTTGAGGTCGACATACCACTTGGGTACCTTGGTAGACAGTGGAGGTGCTGTGGCTACATTCAGATTGCCTACCACAGTACTCATTCCCAGACACTTGGACCAACATTTAGAACCCCAAGAGCCCAACTCCCCTTTTGTCCAGTCCATGACTGGGTTATGTTTGGCTAACCATGGATAGCCTGAGACAATAGGTACTGTGGGAGATTCTATTATTTGGAACTGTAACTTTTCCTCATGTAAGATACCTGTACAGAAAGAGAGAGGGATAGTATCACGAGTAACATGAGGTCTAAGCAATTTCCTGCCATCACCACACAAGATCTCTTTTTCTTTTTCGTATTGGAAACGAGAGACACTACAGTAGTACCTAGAACCTGTCTCTCAGGGGACTCTAGGCATGCTCGTTTCCCGACATCAAAGACCTTTTAGGTCGTTTGGGACATTGTAACCGAAAATGTCCCTTATCTGCACAGTAAAAACACAGGCCTTCCTTGAGGCGATGTTGTTTTTCTTCCCCTGAGATGCTGGACTGACCTAACTGCATTGGATCAGGTTTAGCTGGTACCACTCTAGGAGGTGAAGCATGGTGAACCATTCCAGAAGTGGAGGAGGTACTTTGGGAAGGTTTTCATGACTTGCTACGACCAAACCTTCTATCCTGAATCTGGTCATCGAGAGCTATGCAATAGTCAATCAAATCATCTAGCTCCTCAGGTAGCGACATAGGAGCTAATTCATACATTAAAGTATCTGAAATTCCCTCCAAGAAGGCCATAGTAAGTGCATCGTTAGGCCATTGTAACTCTGCTGCCACAGTTTTGAAATCAATGGCATACTCAGCAACTCTGCGGTTGCCCTGAGTTATACGCCACAGTGTTCTGGCAGCACCAGTTGCCCGCCTTGCAGGATCAAAGGTCTTTCATAAATTCGGCATAGTTATACACAACAGGTTTCTTAAGTTCCCATAGAGGGGTTGCCCAAAGCAGAGCTTTCTCAGTGAGGTGGTTAATAACATAACCCACCTTGGCTCTGTCTGTGGAGCACATACCTGGATTGAGTTCAAACATAATGTCAATTTGTGTAATGAACCCTCTGCAAGAACCCGATATCCCATTGAAACATATGGGTGTTTTCAAACTCACATGACATACCTCTGCAGCAACCAAGGAGGAGATAGTTACTGCTTGAGAGGCCATGTTAATCGCAGGAGAAGGAGGTGTTGAGGCTTTGCTGGACTGATTCATCAGTAAACCCAAGGCTTGAGCAAACTGGTCCATGTGATGGTCCTGCTCCTCCTGTTTCGTGATAATATCACCGAGTCTAGACATGAGTACCGTTAAATCTGTCGAATCCATATCTGGCCCTGATGTAATGTCACGTTTGCAATGGCGCTCACCCCAGATCAGCGAGGTTTGGATCCTTTTGGACAGATTACTGTGATACCTGAATATATAGCAGTCAGAACTGCCACACCTAGTACTCCCAGTCAGGGACGTGAGACAAAATACTAGATACCGCTCAGTAGCAAATGATTTCGTGACCAAGTGTCTACTGCGCGAAGTCAAGTTAACTATACACAGACAAAGATAGTGTAGCAAGATGTATTTATAACTTGGGTTATCAAAAGCATGGTCATAAGTACGTTCCGAGTTGGCACCAGAGAGGGTAGTCATACAAGCAGGATAGGCAACAGAGAAGACTCCCATATACTTATTCTCGGTAACGTAGAATGAAGATACAATAAATTCAGTAACATGCAGGGCAGACCTACAATCAGAGATAATGTGGTATGATGTGTCTATCGACTTAATACCAGCCACGTAACTTGAGGGGTTGATGGATTCAGCAACCTGCAGGGCAGACCCACAATCAGAGATAAGGTAAGGTCTTTGAGTAGCCTTCTAACGATACAGAGTACAGGGTGGAGAATAAACACCAGAACAACCACCAATATGTCCAGCAGCAATATAGAACCCTGAATAATGTATGAGGTCCTTGTAGTTGACTTCTATCACGCAAACTATCCTATGCTGCTGGGCAAAGATGAGGAATATATCAAGAATGGTTAGTGAATAGCCTGGTCTTAAACGCCAGAGAGGATTGTCAGCCAATACTAGGGATTAGGAGCCAGAGGAGTAAGTATTACAAACTGAAGTCATACACAGAATATCAGAATACAGGTTCCAAGGAGCAGGCAAGAGAATAGTCAGAAAGGATGAGTCAAAAATCATACACAGGTTACCAGAATACATGGTACTGGGTACAGGGAGCAGACGAGAGAATAATCCAGAAATCATGCCAAAGTCATACACAGAATAAACAGAATCAAAACTCAGATGCAGGCACACAGAAAGGAAGACCTATGCTGGACCAAAGATGTAATGCTCTGCTGGCCATATATATATAGGGCAGTGCAGATCATGTGATCACAGGTCTGATCAGTCACAGACAATCCAGGGGCGGAGAGCCAGAACAGATTAACCCCTGAAACCCACAGGGGCTGACAAGGATAGCTCTCACCACAAGGCTTGGCTGCAATGTGGAAACGTGACAGTATCCCCCCCTCAAAGAGCGGCCACTGGACGCTCAACCAAAGGAAAAAAGAATATGGCAAAAACAAGATATAAATGGTCAGACAGTTTTGATATCAGAGTCCTGTTCTCATTCTGACTCAACTAGAACTGGTCACCTTCTAACGTCTCCTTCTGAGCTGAGACTTGGAAGGGACGATCTCAGCAAAGAGCATGGCAACAGGGATACTGCCAGGTTTGGCTTTCTCAGGCCCAGAGCTGGGTTTGGCACCCTCGGGCCCAGAGCTGGATTTGGCACCCTCTGGCCCACTGCTGGGTTTGGCACCCTCTGACCCACTGCTGGGGTTGGCAACATTGGACCCACTGCTGGGGTTGGCAACATTGGACCCACCGCTGGGGTTGGCAACATCGGACCCACCGCTGGGGTTGGCAACATCGGACCCACCGCTGGGGTGGCAACATCGGACCCACCACTGGGTTGGCAACGTCGGACCCACCACTTGGGTTGGCAACGTCGGACCCACCACTTGGGTTGGCAACATCAGACCCACCGCTGGGGTTGGCAACACCAGACCCACTGCTGGGGTTGGCAACATCAGACCCACTGCTGGGGTTGGCAACATCGGACCCACTGCTGGGGTTGGCAACATCGGACCCACCGCTGGGGTGGCAACATCGGACCCACCACTGGGTTGGCAACGTCGGACCCACCACTTGGGTTGGCAACGTCGGACCCACCACTTGGGTTGGCAACATCAGACCCACCGCTGGGGTTGGCAACACCAGACCCACTGCTGGGGTTGGCAACATCAGACCCACTGCTGGGGTTGGCAACATCGGACCCACTGCTGGGGTTGGCAACATCGGATCCACCGCTGGATTGGCAACATCGGACCCACTGCTGGGATGGCAACATCGGACCCACTGCTGGGGTTGGCAACATCGGACCCACTGCTGGGGTTGGCAACATCGGACCCACTGCTGGATTTGACAACATCGGGCCCACTGCTGGGTTTGAACACGGTTGGCTCACAGCCAGACTTAGGGAACATTGGCATGGCTACCACACAGCCCGTCACCAGTACCTCCGGTATCTTGCCAGGACCAGACACGTCTGGCATCTCGCCAGAATCAGGCTTCGTTGGCCCCTTGCCAGAATCAAGTACTGCTGGCATATCACCAGGACTAAACAGGAATGGCATATTGCCAGAACCAGGCAGGACTTGCTTATCACCAGGACTAGACGTAACTGGCTTATCGCCAGAACCAGGCATAACTGACAAAGCAGTATAATTAATGCAGCATTTGAATCCACACACTGCCGGGAACGTCCTAGCAGTGTGTGGATTCATATGCTGCATTAATTATAACTCATAAAAAACGAAAAACTAACTGATCAAAAAATTAATCGATCTGAATCAATGAATCGATCTCCAGAGAGGTGCTGCCCGGGAGTGTGCAGATTCATATGCTGCATTATTTATACTGCAGAGAGGCACTTCCCAGAAGTGTGTGGATTTATATGATGCATTGAAACCTATGGGTTAAAAAACCTTGTTTCTTTAAAAAAAGTTAGGAAACCTAAAATTTCACCCAAAAAATGCTTTAAAAAATCCTAAAATAATAAATAAGTAAAGAATCTTTCATTCTATTGGTAGTAATCTACTTTCCATTCTTAAATAAGCAATAAAAAATGAAATAACACATAAAAAAAAAAAAATCGAAAAACCAACTGAACTGAATCAACTGAAATGATCCGATTCACCGAATCGATGCGAATCACTGAATCGAAATGATCCGAAACTAAAGAAAAAATTTCCGAAATTATCCGAAAAAAAACCCCCGAAACCAAATGAAAAAAAAAAGTCATGCACATCCCTTCACAGAATCCCTGGGGAAATTCCATTTTCATGGTACTTCCGTGAATCAAGCAGCTCTCCCTGGAGGTCTGAAGATATGGGCGATCCACCCTCTATTGCCAGCTGGTTTAGATCTTTTGTAGTTTCCCAATCACAGAAGACCGCCACAGGATACCAATGTATAAAAAAGTATTCAGCATACAAATCAAACAAACAAAATAGCTGTAATCATAAAAAGCCTGATACGTTTTGTCTGGATGACCAGACTTCTTCAAGCGCAATGTATCAACAAGTAAAATCAAATCCGGTATGAAACCCATATTCCCCTCTGTGTCTTTATACTCCCCAGTTTTTCTTTGATTGGGTCCTGCTTAATTGTCATATGTCCTCGGCATCTTCCATATATGGCCATCTTCCTATTTCCAGTCTCCGGGTCTCCAAGCCTATTAAAGAGTTCCTCTTTCATCCGTTTGTAAATCCTAAGTATTGCCTATTTGTCGAGTCCCGATGCGTCACATCCGGTTGTTACCGGAAGTCGATGATACCTCATGGACGCAATCAGTTTCGGTTTCATTTTCAGTATTCTGAAGTCTCGTGTCTATCTCCCAATAAATGTCAGGCACCATCCGTTTCTTCAGACGTCCATATAAACCTTTGTCGAATAGTTGGGAAACAGTGACCACAATTTGGTGTCCATATAATTTTAAAAAGGCCAACTTCATCAAGATAAGGTAACCTTTCAATCTCATCGACTGGCAAAAAGTTTTTCAAGGGGAAAAAACACAGGATAAGTGGAATATCTTCAAACGAACACTAGAAAAGTACACGTCCCAATATATTCCACTGGGTAATAAAAGAAACAAACTGAAACCAATGTGGCTCAGTAGGAAGGTAACCCTGGAAATGGAAATTATGAACTAATTTAAAGCTTTTAAATCAGTTAAATCTGAGGCATCCTATAAATGCATATAAAGAAACCAATAAAGTATGTAAAAAAAAGCGATCTGATGGGCTAAACTAGAAAATGAAAAAGAAGATACTGAAAGAGAGCAAGACCCACCCCAAATGATTCTTTAAGTAAGGTTAACATCTGTGGCTGAGAAAGTATTTGAGGTGTTACTAAGGGATAGTATTCAAGAATTCATTGGGAGGTATAATGTAATTAGCAGAAATCAGCATGGTTTTATGAAACACAAATCATGTTATTCTAAGTACAAATATAGATCGGGGGGTGCAGTGGATGTGATTTACTTGGATTTTGCCAAAGTGTTTGACATAGTTCCACACAAGAGGTTACTATTTAAATTAAGAAAAATTGGCCTATATGAGAATTCTTGTACTTGGATAGAACACTGGCTAAAACAAAGAGTACAGCGAGTGGTCATAAATGGTAAATTTTCAAGATGGACACCAGTGGTAAGCGGTGTCCCTCAGGGGTCTGTTATAGTACACTTCTATTCAAATGATCTTGAAATAGGCATTGAAAGTCACGTGTCAGTGTTTGCAGATGACATAAAACTAGGAAAGGTGATAAAATGTGAGCAGGACATTACTTCACTGCAGAGGGGTTTAGATAGATGGGGCGACTGGGCACTCAAATGGCAGATGAAATTTAAAGTAGATAAATGCAAGGTTAAGAAGTGTGGAGTGGAGAACAGATAGCCAACTTATACCCTAAATAGTACCGAGTTCGGGAAATCAAGCAGGACGAGGATTTGGAAACAGTCATTGACTTTAAACTGAGTAAGAATGTCCAATGTCAATCAGCAGCCACCAAGACCAGCAAGGTATATTGGCATGCGTTAAAAGGGGAATTCATTCTTGGTATGAAAACATAATTGTGACTCTTCATAAACTAGTGGTAAGACCACACCTTGAATATGCTGTGTAATTTTGAGCACCTGTCTTAAGAAAGGATATTATGGCACTAGAAAAAGTACAGAGGCTGGCATCTAAATTAATAAGGGGAATGGAAGATTTAAGTTATGAGGAAAGGCTAACAAGTTTAAACCTCTTTAGTTTAAAAAAAATGCCCCTTAGAGGGGGATCTGATAACTTTATATACTGTGACGTAAGGAAAGGGAAGGTCATTGAGGGGCGATACATTTCCCCTCGGTTTCTGTCATATATGGAGAAGTAGTTGAATCCAGGCCAGGTTTTCAGGCTGAACATGGTGTCTGAATATCCGAGTTTTGTGTCTCTCCCCTGGTTTGCTAATTACTTAATTGATGCTTATCCAGGGGAGATAAAAAAGAGGAGGCTGAACCAGGAAGTTGCTCTGACCTGGTACTCAGAAAGCCTTCTGAGAGAGCTGCAAGGTGAAAGAAGTGTGAAAAGGTTGCTTAAAGTATTTTTGTTCATTTGAGGTGGCTGAGGTTAGCGCACCATTTGTTAGAGAGAGAATCTAACTGTTTAGTAAGAGCCTGAGCGGCAAGGGTTTATTTTCTGTTTTCATTTCTGTTTTATTGCAACCATTTAAATAAGTACTGTCTGCTGGACAGATTTCAAAGAACTTTTACTGCCTGGACTACCTTTTTCCCAGCAAAGGTAACCTCCATTTGAGCTATACCCCCACATATGGTGTGAGATTGCGGGCACTTTCCCTGTGCAAGTGGCATGATGGAGGACGTGGTAAAAGCTTTGCTACAAGCCACTGCGGTCCAGCAGGAGACAAATCGCCAGTTTGCAGAGGCTCAGCGGCAGATGTTGGAGGCCCAGCAAGCTGACCAAGATGCCCAGCGAGCAGATCGAGAGGTACTCAAGGAGGTGGCTCAAAGCCTCCTGGAATTGAAGAGTAACTCTGTGGCTTCAATGCTGGTGGAACAAAAGGTGAAGTGTGCCAGCCATTACCTGCAAAAGATGACAGCTGCCGATGATGTGGAAGCCTACCTCACTACATTTGAGAGGATTGCTACACGAGAAGGTTGGCAGAGATGTGAGTGGGCGGGGCTGGTTGCACCATTCCTAACAGATGAACCCCAAAAAGCCTACTATGACTTGGAACCTGAGGCTGCTCAGGATTATGATGTACTTAAGGCTGAAATCCTGGCAAGACTAGGTGTTACCATTGCTGTTCATGCCCAGCGGGTGTGTCGGTGGAACTATAAGGCTGAAAAGCCCCCCCCAAGGTCCCAAATGTTTGATCTTATACACCTTACTAGAAAATGGCGCCAACCTGAGACATTGTCGCCGCCGGAGATAGTGGAGCGTGTGGTGATGGACCGTTATTTGAGGGCTCTTCCCACCTCCCTAAGGAAATGGGTCAGCCATGGAGACCCCAAAACAGCTACCCAACTAGTGGACATGATTGAGCGATACACCACAGCAACTGACTTGCTAAATAGCCCCGTGCTTGAGTGTCCCGTCTCCCCCAGAGGACACCTGCCCAGAGGACCTGGTAAACCTGTTCCAGGGGTTAAGGGCATGGGAGAGACTTATAAGACATTAGCCAAAGATGAAGAGACTACAGGCTCTGGACCTAAAGACTGGCCTGGTAGGTCAGGAAGGACCATGAGGCCATATAAAGGACTGGGTGCTGACCCTATAAAATGCTTTTGTTGCCATAGGTTAGGACATATTGCTGCTAATTGTCCACTTACTGATGAACCTATGCAATGTGATAATGCAAAGATGGGGAAACGTATGTCTTTCATTGCACAAGTACTGCATCATGTCAGGAACGGATTGAGAGGCAAATATGTGTTCTTTCCATTGATGGAAAGCCAGTTACAGCTCTGCTAGATTCTGGTAGTGTGGTAACTCTAGTCAGAGCTGACTTTATCAGCCTCAACAGGTACCACCCTAGCACTATTGGGTTATTTGTGTACATGGTGACACACGTGATTACCAGACCGCTGTAGTGGAAATTGGTACTCCATGGGGCTCTGTGACACAGTCGGTGGGTGTAGTACCCTCCCTGCTCATGAAGCTATAGTGGGGAGGGATTTTCCACAGTTTTGGAGACTTTGGGAAACTAAAAAGGTTCAAGTGGATTGTGCTCCCCCTACAGGTGAACCAAGGGAACTTAGTCCAGAACCTTTTGACTGTAAAATGGAAGAGGATATTGTGGGCTGGTCTAAGGAAGGGGTTATGCCTTTCCCTCTTTCTGTGATGGCTGGGGAACAGGAGGCTGTAGAACCTGACCCAGAGGGTGGGAACACTGAACAGGATGTTGTACCTGGCTCTAGTACCAAAAGTGGATCAAATGATATTCCTGACTTAGAAGTCAGGAAGGATGATTTCCGTACACAACAAATCAAGGTCTCCACACTGACTAGAGCCAGGGAAAACCTAAAAATGATAGATGGGAAACCCATTGATCCTGATGTAACTTTTACTGCCTGGACTACCTTTTTCCCAGCAAAGGTAACCTCCGTTTGAGCTATACCCCCACAATACATAGATGCGGAGCCATTATAAACCATTGCCTGGAAACCTATTCATTAATAGGACTATCACTATACATAGGACACAAGGTCACCCATTTAGACTGAACAAAAAGGAAATTCAGCCTAAAGCATAGGAAAGTTTTGTTTAACAGTGAGAACAATAAAGCTGTGGAATTGTCTGTCTTTTGAGGTGGTTGGGTAAGGCTAGGGTCAGACTAACGCAGTATTAACGCGCGTTTAGCAGCACTAAATCACGGCCGTGCTAGTAGCAAATTACGTCTGCCGGGCAGCATACGAAGAACGGCCGCACAAAAGTGCAGCAGCGCAACGCAAGTGGCAAACGAACGCATTTTTACAAGAACGTAGAACCGCTAGTACGGACGTACAGAGTGCGCTGCGTCCGCTAGCGGCGTGTGTGCGTGATTAGGAAACGTCAGACGCTGCTAATGTCCGGCCTACATAACGTCCAGACACAAAAAGGGTTTTATTGATGATCCGTACAGAGTCACGGATGAAAATGCGCATCGTATGACTGCTATCGCGTATTCCGTGAAAAAATGCGTCCATTCGTTCGAACGCACTTTTTCACGGACAACGCGAAAAATGCGTTAGTCTGACCCTAGCCTTAGAGTCTGTATACTTTTTTAAACAACAACTAAATGACTTTCTGCAAAAACATAATATTAAGGGTTATATTATTTAACATGTGGGTGAAAACTGTCAATCCAAGGAGAAATGTAACTACCATCTGGGGTCTAGAAGAAATACATTCCCAGTATGTTGCATATTTGGCAAGCGCTTCACACAGGATGTTTTGCTTTTTTATTTCAATAAACAACAGTAGGTGATGTGTGAAAGGATAAACTCGATGGACTCATGTCTTTTTTCATCCGGTGTAACTATTTAAGTATGGATTGATTGGAAAGGATTATAATGTTGAACGCTCGAGATAGACAGCAGGTTTAAGTAATAGATATGTAGCGCTCACTCCCGGAGGAGCCGCTGAATTTAAACCTCGGGTCAGTCTCCCCGCACTAGGGAATAAATATACTCCAGCACCGTTGTGGATTTTATAAATTATATAGTTTACTGAATAATCTGGCATATAAAGAGTAACACCGTATACGTATATATATTTACAGTAGTTCGTAATGCGAGAAACGCGTAGCGGAAAAGGAATTATAACCCCTTCGTGGTTGGAGTGTGAGTCCCGTACAGGTTGTGTCCCAAGAAAGTGTAGGTGTATGCGTGTATTTGTACCCGGGTACAATATTCAACTGGCCAGTGAATGATTTCAGGTATATCTTCGACTAGTCACGTTGGGGCGCTGTAGGTTTTGACAAAACTGCAGCGTGCTTTATTATTTTACGGTGGCCGGGAAGGCCTCTCACCCATCCGCCAGATACTCTGCGCTCTGCTCAACCCATTACGTCTCTCCGCTCGATTTTGACTGGGATTCTGTGCCACCGGATCCGCTGTCTTGCTTGTCTGTGTCTGCCACAAGATGTCCAGCTCACCGCCTGCACTCCCTGTTAGATCGTCTGTGGTCTCCTAACTCAGGGTCCTTCAGCTTACTCTGTATCTGTGTAGGGTTACTAGCGGTGGATCACTAGGTCTTCGACCAGTAAAAGGGGTAACCGATCTCCAGCTCTGCTAGGCCGCACCTGCGCTCTGGCCTGGTCGCGATCGCTATCTCCGTCACTTGCGTCTTGCTCTTCTCACTCCTCGGCGCGCTCTGCCTGTTCTCTCCACGAGGCTGCGGATGTAAGTCTCTCTTTCCCGCTCACTTCCTGTTTCCCCCCGCAAAGCATGCTGGAAAATGTAGTCCCAATGTCCAGTGTCTTACATTGAGCTTATCCAGCACAATCTTACCTTGGTCTCTGTCTCCCTCTGGTGGCCATTGCAAGTAATTGCAGCAGAACAGTCTTTTTAACACAGCGCTACACTCTCCCCCCCTAAACTCTTGGGTCCTCCCAAGGGCGTGTAACGGGTACATGTAACGGTCCTACATAACACAACATAACATAACATAACACAACAGTTCTAACTTTAACCTATATATTCAGGGTTGATAACAGGCAGCAAATATCCTCAATCTCACACAAACCCCTAGACACCTCTGTAAGTAGGGCTGACACTTCAGGAAACCTCCGCACAGTTGTTACAGCTTCCTCTGTGCTATGTCCTGGTGAATCATACATGAGTCTCTGAGGGGGTCGTATTGACCGTTTAGGTTCAAATTCTCCAGGATCCTCTTCAGTCGGGAGAGCTGACTCCACAGGCTCAATTCTCTCTCCTGTAGACTGAGTAATAGAAGTCGGACGAGATATAGGCAGACCAGGCACAGAGAATTTGTCTCCAATCGGTACTTGTACAGTCTCTCCTGACCATAGGACCTTCTCTGTCCCTTCCGTTCTCCTCAGCCTTCTTACTTCTGTAATGGCTCTCTGTTCTTTGACCCTCCGTGGACAGGCCGGTCGTGACATTGAGTGTGCCTTCTTAGGAGCAGGACTCTCTTCCATGACCAGTGGGGTTAAGAGGTGTCTCAACACATCAGCGTTCATCCCCACTATCATAGAACTTTGATTAGCTCCAGAGGGACGAGGACACACAATTGCCAACGTGTCACATACTCCCGGTTGTCCAGCGATTACCGAACTGAATTCTAGCTTCACCTGTATATATCCATCATAGGGAAACTTCTCCATTCCCATACCCCAGATTTCGAGATCCTTCAAATTTCTTCAGGGGTATATGCTTCAAATATTTCTGATAGAAGTCTCGGTAAATCAGCATTACTTGAGCACCCGAATCTAGAAGAGCCTTAGTATAGACTCCTTCCACTTGAACCGGGATGATGGGCGAAGGACCTATCAACTTGTCAGGGAACTTTTTCGTGGCGGCAGGCGAGGTAGACCCAGTCTGTTGTACTCTAACACTTGTCCTCATACGTGGTGACTGCGGGCGTACATTGTCTTCCCGTGACGTAGGACCAGACCTCCAGGGAGAGGATCTCCTAGGTCTAGCAGGCACATATAGAGACCCTCCCTGTCTCCTTTCCGGGCACTGAGCCTTGAAATGGCCGAATTCTCCACAGGCGAAACATCTTCCCCACGAGGATGAGGGCACACTTTCTTCCTGTGGCTCATTTGAAAATCCCCTGTCGGAGGCCACGGCAACCGCTGCCGTTCGTATATCTGAGAGAGACCTCTGCATCTCAGTCTGTATTTCTGCTACTTTCAAGATGGCCCGGCATAGATCCGTATGTGTCTGTTCCATCTTAACTTGGGCTTCTTGTACTTTCTCAAGAGTCTTTTGTATCTCACCATACACCTGGTTTGATGACTTTTGAGTTATCTCCGGCTCATATGTCTCTTCCGGATCATCTTCATCTGATGAACACTCGTTATACTCTATGGGTTGCGCATAGACCTTTTCTCCCCTTCTTCCAAGCTTCTCTTCCAGAAGGGCTTCTTCTTCCCGAACAACTCGAATCAGTTCTAGGTACTTTAACTCTTTATTACCTTCTCAAGTCTTCAGTTGCAACATCACAGGATCTAAGGGTAAAGCACCTTTCAATATCTGACGCATTCTAACCTCATCTACTGTATTGGGGTCTGTTCCTTTCTTCAACAGTACTTGGTACAGTATCTTATCCAGGCGCCTCATGTATTCTGTCATCTTCTCACCCCTTTTCTGGTAAGTATGTTCATACTAGGGCTGTGCAATATTGACAAAATAATCATTTTGCGATTTCTTGAATGAATATTGCGATTGCGATTTTATTTGCGATTTTAGCCAATTGTTTTTGCTTTTTCAAACATGCTACATACATTCTAAATGTATTCAGTATTCAGAACATGGATACTGCCCCAGCTCACGGATACACTGCCCCAGCTCACGGATACACTGCCCCAGCTCACGGATACACTGCCCCAGCTCACGGATACACTGCCCCAGCTCACGGATACACTGCCCCAGCTCACGGATACACTGCCCCAGCTCACGGATACACTGCCCCAGCTCACGGATACACTGCCCCAGCTCACGGATACACTGCCCCAGCTCACGGATACACTGCCCCAGCTCACGGATACACTGCCCCAGCTCACGGATACACTGCCCCAGCTCACGGATACACTGCCCCAGCTCACCTCTTTGCTCCACGTGTTCGGCTCCCTGTGAGCTTCCGGTGGCATGGAGCTTGGGCGCTCGCCTGGGGGAACTACGTGACGAGCCGCAAGAACGCGGCTGTACACGAGGTTCCCCCTGCGAGCGCTCAAACATCCATGCCGCCGGTAGCTTACAGGGAGCCAATAAAATGGATAAAATTGCAGCCTTATGCGATTTAGAAATTGCATGTGCTAAAATCGCGATTGTTTTGCGATTACGATTAATTGCACAGCCCTAGTTCATACTGGTACATAAGCTCAGCAGCCTTTTCCGTTCGCCCGAAGACTTCCTGTAATATGTTCAGGTAATCTAGAGCCGTACAGTCTCTCTTACTCAGCTTCAGATTCCTGACAGCCTCTGACGCAGGTCCCTTTAAGCTCTCAGTAATTCTTTGCTTCTTCTGCGCTTCAGAGACGTCCCACTGTTTTAGAAATTAATCTACTATCAATTCCCTAATGTAGTTTGATCCACTGCACTTACAAGCAGCTCTCTGCTATCCATGGCATACGTACCTGAACGGCCGCAGCAAAGAGATCCAGAGACTCTGCTGTGGTCCATTGCATCCTCACCCAAATAAAGCCACACACACGTTGTTTCTAGCTGGAGTTCATCTGACCAAGAGAGCCAAAGTCCCAAGTCCCAAGTGAGCCAAGAGCTCCTGGCTTCTGGTCAGTTTCATTTATTACACAATAGGACAATGCCCAGTGGCCACTGACTATACAACAGAAAACAAGTTTGTCCAGTAATTACATTTACATGACGGACCGGCCCCCTGTACACACCTCATCCTAGAGTATAATATCCGCCGCTGGCTTGGATTTAAAACCACATTCAAATCCAACACTGGGAGACAGATGACAACTTATAAAAAGACACACATCCTAGAGTATAATGTCCACATAATAAAATTTCCACAACAGTCCCTCCTCTTTGTCATTTGCTCCCCAGTGTCCCTCGATGAATCTCGATCTTCCTTGGAAAGAAACAGTTCCTCTTGTAAGTTCTGAATGCAAAAAGCCAAACACATGATAGAAAACAACAGACAGTCCATCTTGACACGCCGAATCTTAAAGCAAGTGTTAAAACAAATCTTGACACGTGGATCATAAAGCAAAAACAAATCTTGACACGTGGATAGCAAATCTAAAACCAAATCTTGACACGCCTATTTTTTTGGCAAATCTTAAAACAAATCTTGACACGTAGAACTTGACACATAGAGGGAGGACATGAGGTGGTGGGTTGCGCCGATCGTTGGTCGGTCTGAAATCCTCTGTATCCGGTCCATGGGTTGGTCTTCTGAGCGTCTCATCTGTTCAGGCTCCGGTACTTGCAGTGACCGGCGTGGATCCAGTTGTCTTGTCCCTCGAACTTCAGGGAGGTTGGCGTCGTCTGCAGCACCTGGAATGGCCCACGATATCTCGCCTCTAGTCCCGTCCTCGGATGTTTCTTTAGCATGATCCAATCACCTGGTTGACTAGAATGAACACTGGTTATTGAGTTTGGGTCTGGGAGAGACTCCTGGACCTGGTGGACTTTTTTGGAGCTCATCAAGGAAAAGCAATCATGATGGTCCTCAAAGTGTTTCCCTACTAGGTTGAAAAATTGATTTAGAGGTTGAGAGGTTAGAATAGTTAGTAAAAGTTGGAAAATTTATGTTTTTCACACCATTATCTCCCCCCTTCATAACAGGAAGAAGAGACGCTGCGTTCAAAAATGGTGCATCGTCTTAGAGTCAGTTTAGTGGGTGTTAGAGCCACTTAATGTCTTTACTCTCTGGGTGATTAATGTCGGGTACCCTGAGAGATACAATGTCCTAAAAAGATAACCTTTTCCTTGCAAAACTGTACTTTCTCCTGGCTAGCCTTATTACCTGTGGGCACCAGATGGTTAAGAAATGATACAGTATGCCGATAACAAACCTCCCGTGCGGGACATCAAAGTACCAAGTCATCCACATACCACCCCTGGATCGATTGGGGCCCACTAATCTAACACGATCTTCAGCTTGCAACTGTATTCCGAGGGACTAGTCACCGACCCCTGATGAAGACGTGTCCATGTTAGGTGTTAACCTTGGAATGTAAAAACACAAAAAAACTGGAGAGAGCAAAGTTAGTTACATTGGTGATAAGAGAAACATCAGAGGAAACTACAACAGATCCAGTGTTAGTGGATCCAGCCTGCCTTAGCAGTGTTGTCCCGGCGCTCAGATGACACATCAGAGAGTGCCGGCACTCAGCTGACGTGTCATCAAGGAGCGTCAGCATCCAGCTGCTGAAGCACAGCCACTCTGACCACCAGGGGTCCAGTATCACTGGCCCACTCCCCCCTTCTTCCCTTGCCACTGGACCACCAGGGATCAGCCCCCTCCCTGCAGAAAAGGTAAGCAGGAGAGGGGGAATGTGTTTATATATAATATAGTTGTGTTGTGTATGTGCATAGGAGTGAATGTGTGTTCTTTTTTTAGATTTATGGGATTGGGAATGGTTGTGTGCTTTGGGAGTGATTTAGGTGTGTGTTTCTTTAGGTGTATGGGGTAAATGTGTGTTTATGTGAATGATTATGTTTGTGGTGTTTAGGGATGTGTGTGTGTGTTTAGGTGTATATGAGTGGATGTGTTTGTGGTGTTTAGGTGTATATGAGTGGATGTGTGTGTGTGTTTAGGTGTATATGAGTGGATGTGTGTGTGTGTTTAGGTGTATATGAGTGGTTTTGTGTGTGTGTGTGTTTAGGTGTATGTGAGTGGATGTGTGTGTGTGTGTTTAGGTGTATGTGAGTGGATGTGTGTGTGTGTGTTTAGGTGTATGTGAGTGGATGTGTGTCTGTGTGTTTAGGTGTATGTGAGTGGATGTGTGTCTGTGTTTAGGTGTATGTGAGTGGATGTGTGTGTGTGTTTAGGTGTATGTGAGTGGATGTGTGTGTGTGTGTTTAGGTGTATGTGAGTGGATGTGTGTGTGTGTTTAGGTGTATGTGAGTGGATGTGTGTGTGTGTTTAGGTGTATGTGAGTGGATGTGTGTGTGTGTTTAGGTGTATGTGAGTGGATGTGTGTGTGTGTGTTTAGGTGTATATGAGTGGATGTGTGTGTGTGTTTTTAAGTTTATGGGAAGGGCTGTTTTTGTGGGTGATTAAGGTTTTTGTGTGTTTAGGTGAATGTGTGCGTGTTTAGGTGAATGGGAGCAAATGTGTGCGAGTTTAGGTGAATGGGAGTGGTTAGATTTGTGTGTGTTTAGGTGTATAGTAGGCGCACGTGTAGGTATATAATAAGGGTGGGTAGGCGCACTTGTAGTTATACAATAGGGGTGTGTAGGCGCACTTGTAGTTATACAATAGGGGTAGGTAGGCGCACTTGTAGTTATACAATAGGGGTGGGTAGGCGCACTTGTAGTTATACAATAGGGGTGGGTAGGCGCACTTGTAGCTATACAATAGGGGTGGGGAGGCGCACGAGTAGGTATATAATAGGGGTGGGTAGGAGCACGTGTAGGTATATAATAGGGGTGGGTAGGCGCACGTGTAGGTATATAATAGGGGTGGGTAGGCGCACGTGTAGGTGTATAATAGGGGTGCGTATCTATAAAAAGGCCCAAGAAAATCCTCAGCACCAGGCCCATGATACCCTTAATCCAGCCCTGCGTATACGCTGTACGCCCATACACTGCGTCGCCAGACTAAACCGCACAGCACAATGACTATCCTCTTTCTCTTCAGAACAATGTGGCTTCTCTCAGTATACATTTGTTAAATGGGGATAACCTTCTGCTGTCTATTTCCTAGCTGTACGATGTCTCATTACAACACATGAATCACTGTCACCAAATGAAAAAAACTTCTCAAAACAGAAACTAACAGTCTGAACGTAAAATGACCTTCTCGCTGCGCAAATCAACTCTAAACCAATAAAAGCGTGCACAATCCGCTTTGACGTAGTAAATATAAAAAGAAAGTTTTAAAACCAAATCCTTTCTTTTTCTACCACAAAACCAACCGTAATGCGATGCTATGCAAAACGCAGCAAAGTTCTAAAACTCAAAACAATAACATAAAAAAACACAACTGAAGTACATTCTCTACCAAAACTTCAGTTACAGGAAGTCTTGCTATATACATTGAGATTCAGTAAAAAGTAACTTTTAACTTAAAACCAAAACTCAATGCAAACACCAAGAGCAAAACAAAAAACCCTTAGAACAAACAATTGTATAGGACTGAATTAACACATCAATGCCTGAAACAGTCCAGTCCCCGGCCACCTTTATATTACCATAGAAACAGGATTTAACATTACAATAAAGGTCCCCAAACAGGTTTCCAGCGAAAGGAAAAAGTCACATTTGAATTAAGTTTAAAAGTTCAATTTTTTTCTTTTTTTTCCTGCAAAAATACAAACAGTAAAATAGTTTAGAAAGACCTCAATAACATTTCTTCATTTCCCCTTTTCTGGAACCCAAAATTAGGAACTCTGCTGAATTCCCAGAGGCGATCTCTTTCCTCTCTAAGCTTCACATTTTCACATTTCAGCCGTTCATTTTGGGATTTTAAATCTGTTTCCTGGATCCATGACCTTGGCTGTTCCTGGCTTCTATGCCTTTGCAAAGATCCATGTCTGGGACCATTACTCCACCTTGCTGAATAAACCGCTTTACTTCTAGCTGTGGTTCTGGGATACTTAGAATCTCTGTGTCTGTTGCCATTAGTTACCACACAGTACCTTCCAATATGTGAAAATCCCCTGCATGCAAAGCAACGAATAGCTTGTCTCCCTGCACAAAACCTTCTCTGGGCACATGGTGATCGGCCTTGCTGCCCAACACTAACCATCCTAGCATGACTAGATCCCACACCACTATCTGAATGGAGTCCTTTTACCACAGACTCACCTGAGGTATCCTCCGCCATTGCATTAACCTTTCCAACTCCAGGGTCAGACAAATTGTCCATCTCCATCCCTGAGTCGGTTTCAGTATCTGACCCAAAGTCCTCAGACTTCTCCATACTTACAGCACAATGTTCAGCTTCTGTCCTGCTGCAGGGACCAGACAATTCCCTTACAGCCTCCTGTGCATGCGTCGAGCTTTCAGACAAACATTCATTCTCCTTGCACAGCTCAGTATTAGACCTCACAGTACATTCATACTCAGTGCTAGCTTCAGCTGCCTGCTGGACAACAAGAGCTCTCAATTTATCCATTTCTACTTTTAAATCTTCCATCTCTCCTTCCAAAGTCAGCGTCAGCCTACAAGACTCCTGAAATTTATCAGCTATCCAACCAGCAGCAAAAATCAGAGCATACTTTCCTTTCCGTTTGCGGAACTTTCCGTTACCTATCAGGTTTGCTACACAATTCTTGGCCTCCCGCCAAGGATCATTAGATCCCTGCATAGCTTGAACAATGGCCGCCATGTGTTTAACCTTAGCTACTTCCTTAAAAATGCTTTCCATTGTAAAGGAATACAAACACTACAATGGTTACTACGAAAAAGACACTGCTATCAATCTCTATGAGTTGTCCCAATACTTTTGGCACAGAACAACAAAGCACCACCCTCCTACACTGTAGTACCCGTATTAACTATACCAAACAATTACCCTGAGAGATACAATTCAGTGTAACAGCCACAGATATACAAACATTAAGCAGAATCATTAACCGTCACACAATGATTCCCCTATCAGGCTGGTCACTGGGCTATAACATAACCGAACACTCAAAACAAAATCAAGCCGTACATAGAAAAGTTACAAAAGAGACAAAAATAACTTCAGGACAAAAACTAACATTTGAGGCAAAAACAAACTAATCGCTTTCCATAGACACCAAAACTAAAAGTGAATCAGCTCCATCTAAAACTGAATTCCTTGTTAAAAAAAACCTGCAGCACCAAACTAACCAAGATGGCTGCCAAAGCACATTTTTTCACACGAAGGTAAGATGGCTGCCAAGCCGCATGGTTTTTCACACAAAGGAAAGATGGCTGCCAAGCCGCATGGTTTTTCACACAAAGGAAGACCAAGATGGTGTCTCCAAAATCCAGCAATAGAGAAACCAAATTAAACAAAACAGTTTCTCTATTCCCTGTGCCCCACCCCCGAAACCAGAGTAAAAACCTGCTCTGATTTACAGGCTAACAGTATAAAAAATCCTCTAAATGCCGTTTCTCCTGTACAAACATTAAAACAAAATTCTGCCTCTACAAACCAAAATCACCTCTTACAAACATAAAAGTTACACAAATAGAAGTTACAACAAAAACGATATCCTGTACTGGTCAGCACACACGTCACAATCTCACCATACAGTCTCTGTACAATCAGCTCAGATCCACCAAAAACTACAAAACAGAAAATTACTTATCTCGTTCTTACACAAAACGAGCAAAATCGTTCTTTTATCAAGCAGACATTTCCTCAATGCAGGAGACAAAATTACACTTTACTTTCTCTCCTTTTTTCTTCTGTGCAGAGGAAAAATCTGTTGGTTCCTTGTTTAGCTGACTCGCCATATGTTTTAGAAATGAATCTATCAATTCCCTAATGTAGTTTGATCCACTGCACTTACAAGCAGCTCTCTGCTATCCATGGCATACGTACCTGAACGCCCGCAGCAAAGAGATCCAGAGACTCTGCTGTGGTCCATTGCATCCTCACCCAAATAAAGCCACACACACGTTGTTTCTAGCTGGAGTTCATCTGACCAAGAGAGCCAAGTCCCAAGTCCCAAGTGAGCCAAGAGCTCCTGGCTTCTGGTCAGATTCATTTATTACACAATAGGACAATGCCCAGTGGCCACTGACTATACAACAGAAAACAAGTTTGTCCAGTAATTACATTTACATATCAAAAGGACAGAGGAGTGGAATAGAATGACGGACCGGCCCCCTGTACACACCTCATCCTAGAGTATAATGTCCGCCGCTGGCTTGGATTTAAAACCACATTCAAATCCAACACAGGGAGACAGATGACAACTTATAAAAACACACACATCCTAGAGTATAATGTCCACATAATAAAATTTCCATAACACCACTCATCCAGAGCCTGCATCGCTTGTTCTTCGAAGGTTCCTTCTCCCACCGGAGTTAGCAAGTTTCCTGAAAATTTTTCCAACTTCCGATATCCGAAGCTGATGTAAAAAGGGTGGGCCCTCTGACACTTAACTACGAGGTCTCCAATAGCAGCAATGAACTCCGGCCCGATCATGGCCAGCGGGCTTGACGCAGGAATGTTCGCTGAATCACCACGTGGCTTACTTGGCTGGATCAGATGAACTTCCACGTCGTCGGTTAGCTGTATACTCACGCCCTGAAAACACACGGGTACACCCTTTCTCCACTCAAAAAGAACATACGTGTGAGAAGTCTCTGGGTTCACTTTAATGTCCGCTAGAAACCCCCGCTGATCAGGTGCCAACGCTGCCACGGCCAGGCGGATCTGTTCGTCTGCCCAGGTGTCTACAGGAATATCCATTACTACACTCAACTCTAACTGGCCACCCTGTGCTTTACACCACTCTGCTGCTTCGTCTGGATCCATATTTAACCCTTTAAATGCGGTTTTTCCAGAGACTGAATCCCGGGCGAGCCCCCACGTGTAGCGCTCACTCCCGGAGGAGCCGCTGAATTTAAACCTCGGGTCAGTCTCCCCGCACTAGGGAATAAATATACTCCAGCACCGTTGTGGATTTTATAAATTATATAGTTTACTGAATAATCTGGCATATAAAGAGTAACACGGTATACGTACAGTTGTGTTCAAAATTATTCAACCCCCAATGCTGTAAAGGGTTTTAGGGAATTTAGTGTACATTTGTAATTGTATTCAGAATGAAATCCTACAAGGACTTTTTAAAGAACCATATGCAACTAAAATGACATCAATTGGTTTTGTAATACAGTAGTAAATGTTTCTTTTGTGAATTCTTCATTGAAACAATTATTCAACCCCTTAAAGACTACCACTCTGAAGAACAGAGGTTCATTCAAGTGTTTTCAATCAGGTATTGAAAACACCTGTGGATGTCACGGAGCAGCAATAAAGCATAATAAGCACCAATTAGGCAGCTTTAAAATGACTGTGATACTCAGCTCGTTCTAGACATTTACTGGTGTGGTTACAAACATGGTGAAGTCAAGAGAATGGTCCAGGAAGACAAGAGAAGAGGTGATTACTATTCACAGGAAGGGCAATGGCTATAAGAAGATTGCAAAGATGTTAAACATACCAAGAGAGACCATAGGAAGCATCATTCACAAATTCAAGGCAAAGGGCACTGTTGAAATGCTACCTGGTCGTGGCAGAAAGAAGATGCTGACTTCGACTGCGGTGCGCTACCTGAAGCGTAGAGTGGAGAAAAGTCCCCGTGTGACTGCTGAGGAACTGAGAAAAGATTTGTCAGATGTGGGTACTGAAGTTTCAGCTCAGACAATACGGCGCACACTGCGTAATGAAGGTCTCCATGCCAGAACTCCCAGGCGCACCCCCTTGCTGTCTTCAAAGAATAAGAAGAGTCGACTGCAGTATGCCAAAAGTCATGTGGACAAACCACAGAAGTTTTGGGATAGCGTTCTGTGGACTGCTGAAACAAAATTAGAACTGCTTGGGCTCATGGATCAACGCTATGTTTGGAGGAGGAAAAACAAGGCCTATGAAGAAAAGAACACCTTGCCTACTGTGAAGCATGGCGGGGGGGTCAATCATGCTTTGGGGCTGTTTTGCTTCTGCAGGTACAGGGAAGCTTCAGCGTGTGCAAGGTACCATGAATTCTCTTCAGTACCAGGAGATATTGGATGACAATGTGATGCAGTCCGTCACAAACCTGAGGCTTGGGAGACGTTGGACCTTTCAACAGGACAATGATCCCAAGCATACCTCCAAGTCCACTAGAGCATGGCCACTGTACAGAGCACTGGTGAGACCTCACTTGGAGTACTGTGTGCAGTACTGGAGACCGTATCTCCAGAAGGATATAGACATCTTAGAGCGAGTTCAGAGAAGGGCTACTAAAATGGTGTACGGCTTGAAGGAGAAAAGTTACCAGGAAAGGCTTAATGATCTTAACATGTACAGCTTGGAAAAAAGACGAGACAGAGGAGATATGATAGAAACATTTAAATACGTAAAGGGAATCCACAAGGTAGAGGAAGGGAGTATATTTAAAAGGAAACAAAATAGCAAAACAAGAGGACATAGTCTTAGATTAGAGGGGCAAAGGTTTAAAAGTAACATCAGAAAGCATTATTTTACTGAGAGGGTGGTGGATACATGGAACAGTCTTCCAGTAGAAGTGGTAGAGGCCAAAACAGTAATTGAATTTAAGCAAGCATGGGATAGGCATAAGGCTATCCTAAACAAAAGATAAATCCAGGTTAAGTATCCATGTAATTGGGCAGACTAGATGGGCCGAAAGGTTCTTATCTGCCGACATTTTTCTATGTTTCTATGGTTGCAGATTAAAGGCTGGAACATTTTGGAGTGGCCATCGCAGTCACCTGACTTAAATCCGATTGAGAACCTCTGGTGGGACTTAAAGAAAGCAGTTGCAGTGCGCAAGCCTAAGAATGTGACTGAATTGGAGGCTTTTGCCCATGACGAATGGGCGAAGATACCCGTAGATCGCTGCAAGACACTTGTGTCAAGCTATGCTTCACGTTTAAAAGCTGTTATAACTGTAAAAGGATGTTGTACTATGTACTAAGATTGAATGTCACTTGGGGGTTGAATAAAACTGATAATGATGTGAGCACAGAAAAGACATTTGTGGTTATTTCATTATAAATGTTATGTTATATTTGTCTGACCTACACGTGCCTCTTTGATTTAATTGTAAGCAAGATGACTGAATGATCAAAATCAATGTCAAACTGGCCAAAACACTAAATTTCAGTGGGGGTTGAATAATTTAACACAACTGTATATATATTTACAGTAGTTCGTAATGCGAGAAACGCGTAGCGGAAAAGGAAAAGGAATTTTAACCCCTTCGTGGTTGGAGTGTGAGTCCCATACAGGTTGTCTCCCAAGAAAGTGTAGGTGTATGCGTGTATTGGTACCTGGGTACAATATTCAACTGGCCAGTGAATGATTTCAGGTGTATCTTCGACTAGTCACGTTGGGGCCCTGTAGGTTTTGACAAAACTGCAGCGTGCTTTATTATTTTATGGTGGCCGGGAAGGCCTCTCACCCATCCGCTAGATACTCTGCGCTCCGCTCGACCCAGGATGTCTCTCCGCTCGATTTTGACTGGGATTCTGTGCCACCGGATCCGCTGTCTTGCTTGTCTGTGTCTGCCACAAGATGTCCAGCTCACCGCCTGCACTCCCTGTTAGATCGTCTGCGGTCTCCTAACTCAGGGTCCTTCAGCTTACTCTGTATCTGTGTAGGGTTACTAGCGGTGGATCACTAGGTCTTCGACCAGTAAAAGGAGTAACCAATCTCCAGCTCTGCTAGGCCGCACCTGCGTTCTGGCCTGGTCGCGATCGCTATCTCTATCACTTGCGTCTTG